>JAFBMS010001169.1:0-46155 GCA_019788955.1 Albula glossodonta | reverse complement strand
ACAGCATGTGGGAAGTGTTTAAAACCAGTTCACTGTTACTGATACGACTTACAGTTGACTGCTAGATATAAAGTCTATTGGAGCAGATGGCCAGTTACACTACAATGTAATTTCAGTGTGTTAGCAATGGAGACATGGCATATGACAAGTGAAGTGAGAAACTTTGGGACAACCCCAGCAGCTCTGGTACCAGAACTCAACATGTGGTTGTGGTCACAATTAATAATAATGTTATCAATAAAAACATGTGGTATAGGCTAGAGACTGCGATTATCAAAATATTCGTTTCAGAAATTCACATTAGCCAGTCAGATCATAGCAATGTCTTCTGTGAAGTAATGTTCAGGAACAGACAAGGGTTTTCATTTTATCCTTCCGCTTTGCTTAGCATAACGTGCTATCATTCTCTTCCAAGACAGTTATACAAATATATCCCATTTTTTGGGAGCATAGTGAAGGAACTGTATTCTGAGGAGAGTAAGAGTTGTTTCATCTTACCTTCTGAAAGGCGGATCTGTTTCAGCTTACCTTCTGGAAGGTGGGGCTGTTTCAGCTTACTTTCGGGAAGGCCGAGCTGTTTCTGCTTACCTTCTGAAAGGCGGAGCTGTTTCAGCTTACCTTCTGAAAGGAGGAGCTGTTTCAGCTTACCTTCTGGAAGTTTAGCAGCATGCTGAGGAAGGCGGAGTTGTTCATGAGCTTGAGCGCCTCTGCCCAGGAGGGCCGCATGCAGGGCCTCTCAGGGTCCATGGTGACAGGGTCGACCCTGCGCTGAAAGAGCAGCAGCACGCAGTCCATAATGCGCATTATGAGGTGGGGCGGTTTGCCCAGCTTCCTCACCGTGGCTATGTCAGCTGGCTTGATAGTCTGTGAGGAGCAGAGACATCATTAATGATACTGTCATTTCAGAGTACATGAGACATTGATTTGAGCCCCACCAATATATTGATTAGCCCCACTGCAGTTCAATCAAAAAATATCTCTGGCACCACCCCCGACACTAAGTGATATTGCATATCTGTCTGTCCTGCACACTCACCTGCAGCGCAGCCTCAGCTGCTGCCAGAGCAGGCTTTGCTGCTTCCAGCTTGGATTCTGCCACCACCTTATCAGCTTCGATCTCATCCACAATGGCCTGGGCTTTGTCCTTAACCTTCTGCACTTGCATCTTGACCTGCTCTGCTGCCTGGGCTTTGACTGTCACCTCCTGCAGGACACCATCTGCCTTCCTGGATGCCACCTCTAAGTCCTTCTCTTTTACTGCCAGCTCCTCAGACAGCTGGCTGACTGATACCTCAGCCTCCATAAGCTTAGACAAGCCTGGAGGAAGAAGAGATAGGGTCTGGGGTTAAGCCATGGCCTATGACAGTGAAAACAACGATAGATAAAAGAATGTTGTTAAGGAAGAAAGGTTAGGTATGGAGTGTTAAACATCTGTGAATTGTAGACAGCCTAATATATATAAATATAAGCATAGACAGGTGAATGAAAAAATGTATAGTCTGCATTGTTTGATATGCCACAAATGAGAACCTATGAATCTGGACACTCATGTTTTTCATCTTCAGAGTCAACTGTTCTCTCATACCATCAAAATTAAAAATTCTTCACCTGTTTTCATGCGATCTGCAAGCATTCCAACATGGGCAATCTTTTCAGAATAGATGATCTTGTAGCCTTCTATAAATGACAGATAGGACTTAGGTGTGACGTAGGTCTGGCGACGGAAACGGTCAAAATACTCCACACACTTCTCTGCAACCATGTCCTGGAAGGTCCCCATAGTTCCCACAACACTCTGTTTGACCTCCTCGGAACACTCAATCTGGTAGTGGGACAGAAAGTGCTGGGCTACAGCCACCAGAGCATCCCGGGGCCAGCGCTGGAACCAGTCCATGGTGCAGCCCGATATTAGGCCTGGAAACTTCAGAGCCCGCGTGCGGAACTTCTCCCCGACCGGCGAAAAGCACAGCACCACATGCAGGTTGCTGCGCACGCGGGACAGGAAGTAGTCGTACAGGTTCTCGGCAGTAGGGGGACGACGGGGGTGCTCCCGCTTCATGATGGGGATTAGGTCTTGCGTAATCTCGTCCACCTCATCTCGGGCAAAGAGGTTAGAGACTTCGCCAGAGGCCAGCACGTTGTTCATATACTCCAGGAAGGACTCGTCCTTGATTTCGTTGTCAGTGAAGATGAAGGTGATACCTTTCCCTCTCTGGCCGGCAGTGCGATACAAGAGCTTCAAGTCATCCATGAGGTTACTGGTATTGTACGTTCTACGAATATCAGAAATCATAGTTAAGTCTGATTTCTTTTGGAAATATTTGTTAACATGTTTAGCTTCTCTTTTTCATTTTGACATTGAAAGGGGAATCTCAAGCACACTGATTTTGTTATTAGTGATAAGAGCACTATTTATATCAAATCAGTTGTAATAAAAACATATAACACACCAAGCTACAAAGGCACAGGAATACATCTGATCTAGTCACATTTTCAATGATAATCATACTGGGAAGAACACTACCTGCACAGTGAATAAAATTTCTTATAAGCCAACATACACTCACATTTATGGTAAAAAAAAAATCCTTGAATTTGAATTACATTTCTCCCTTATGTTTGATCATAGCATGACTCAATCTGTATGGTTTGTTTTGTACAGCCTTTTCTGTTCATACGCATTAAGGGTGCCAATAATTTAGAAGCTGACTGTATCATTAAGCATTTGTGAAGAACACATACCATACAGAGTTATGTAATGGAATTGAAAAAGGTTTACATAATTCTGCCTGGTAATAGATTTTTTACAACTAAAACTAGAGTGTTACACTGAACATTTCATAAATGAACTGCTCCAAACACAGTGAAATATACACTGCAAATTTTATGTAGAATGTTGAACAATTAGGTAATCTAAATAATAACTACTTTGATCATCTGAATTAGAGTAATTGGTTAAAATGTGTAATCAATTTCATTATAAAGACCAATATTAGTATACATATAGTCGGTTAAGTTCAGCCTCCTTTCACAATGAGAGAGTTTCTATATATTTATGAATTTCTAGTGTTTTAATGAATCAATGATTAATGACATTAGATTAATGGATTCATTACATGGTTGAGAAAGAGGTGTTGTCAGTTTTCAGAGGTTGTGTTTAATCCTAGTTCCCACAAATTACAGAAACTAGTTATGTTATTTACAAAGTTAATTACACTTCATTTGCAATGTATGCGTATGTATCCTTTTGAAGATTGTATCCATAGACTGTGTGGCAAAGCTGGGTCATGAAAAATGTAGATCTGATGGCAAAGTGTTGTCTGGGCAGTGTACCATGTCAGTACCATATGGAACCTCTGGTGTTAGTGTGATATCTCGGCTAGTTTACCGTGTCAGTGTGATCTGGAAGCTCTGGTAGCCAGCGATGAATGAGGCAAGGCGGGTGAGACTCTGTTTCCCGGATCCCCCCACCCCAACCAGCAGGGCATTCCCCAAAGGGGTGCTGATGATGCGTGAGATCTTCACCAGGTGGATCATGGCATCCTGCAAACAGACACAGCGGGGTGATCAGTGAGGAGGAAGTCTGCTTGCACTGCAGCAGAAAGGCTAACCTCATTAGGGAGGCAAATGTTGTAAAACTATTCAGAAGGGCAAAGTGGTATCCAGTTAAATTTTCAGTTGTACTGAAATACAACATAGTGTTTCAAAGCTATGTTTGTATTTCAGATGAAAAGGATGGTGTCTGAATTTATTCATCTGGCCAGGGGACGAACAGTTAAATTGACACTGGTCCCTAATCCTAAAAATTGCCAGGTCAGGGAGCGCAACAAGGGCCCTTCACGGATCAGTAAGATGCAATTGGGCCCCTCGCAGGACAGTGAGAAGGACGAGGGCCACTCAAAGGGACAGGGAGTGGGGCAGAAGCCCCTCAAAGGGAGAGGGAGAGGGACAGGGGGCCCTCAAAGGGTCAATGAAAGGGACAGGGGCCCCTCAAAAGGTCAAAGAGAGGGACAGGGGCCCCTCAAAGGGAGAGAGAGACGGACAAGGGCCCCTCAAAGGGTCAGGGGGAGGGACAGGGACTCCTCACCTTAAAGAAGACCAGGTCCATGGCGCTACCTCGCACCACCTCATTGTACTGCTGGAGAAACTGGCTCAGCCGATCCGCCAGATCCTGGAAGGAGGGAATGGGCTCATAGATCTTGGGGGCCTCCAGGTCTGCATCCTCAGGCTCATCCCCTGTAGCCTCGGGCGCGTCCCGCAAGAAGTCCACAAAGTAGGTTTCCTTTGGGGCATTCTTTATGAGGGCTGTGCCGTGGTCCTCTGTGGCAATCTGATCAAGAGTAATTAAGGTTCCTGTTATTTATGATATTTTAGTACATTGTGTAATAATACCTGCAATTACACAGGCATGTACAGAATAGCATGTGTATTGACATATTGATGTATTACTTGTTCAATGACAGTAAAATGTGTAGCTATGCCTGAGATGATGGTGGTGCCTTTGAAAGACATTTTTTTTATTTGCTTAAAATCTGGTACAGCTGAAGTTTATAGGTATGTCTCTACTGCAAGGAGATAAACACAAATAAATACAAATTAGACAACTAAAGTTAATGTAGTAAACTAAAATTAATGTAGTAAAAACGTTAATCTGCTGCAAGCAAACCAAGTGTATCCTTCCAAAAACATCGGCGGTATATACTTGGTGATGCTTCTGCAGTGTGGTACGAATTTAATCATTTGCTACCCCAGCTTGATCATTTTCCCAAATTTTATTCTTAGCCACACTGCTCAGACATGTTCATCTGTCTAAACATCATCATCTTTTGTGTTCCTTTTATGCTAGCTTTGGGTTTGCATGGCAGTTCTATGACTCTGTTATATTTCCAGAAATGGGTGAGATATGGTTCGAAAAATGTCAAGACCCTGTCCATAGTAAGCTTAATACACACAGCTATTACTTACAACTGCATAACTAAAAGTAACATTTATAAACTGAACTTAAGAAAAAAAGTCAATTATATTTTTAGGTTTGAACTTTAGGACAATTGCAGTAATTGGTGGGTGGTACTGGCACACCATCCGTAGTGGCTAAGTGGTGAGTGGTTCGGCCACCAAGCATGGTGTGCCTAAAACCGCTGGCTTTCCCCTTACCCTCTCGAGTGTCATCTCAAACCATTCTTTGTCCTTAAAATTTGTGAAGCGGTCAGCAATAACGCGGGCACATTCATGGTAGAAGAGTGCCACCAGGACCTCTGGTTTGCAGCACACCTCTGCATTCACTCTCAGGATCCCCTGCCAGATCCGGCTCAAGTCTCGCAAGTTAAAAATGTAGTGAAACTTTGCAGGTGTTGGCAGCATCTGCAACAGGGAATTACAGGTGAAATTAATTCAATAAATAAATCAATTTTTTACTCACCATTCAGAGGGAACACCTTAAAGCAAGAGCTGAGCAACAAAACCAGAAATCTCAATATCTCTTTTCAGTGAACCCAATAAATCTCAATCCCTTCCCTGGCTAATACCACCATGTCAAATTCCCTGTATCTAAAATAAAAGAATGTATGTGCATTCACAATGATAAATAGTATTTTGCCTTAATGTAGAGAAAATTGTAGAGAAAAATATCACATTTTTCTTTACCCCTAGGATGTTTAGGCTAAGGTGATAGAGATCATTTACTTGTCTCTATGGTTTACCTAATTTACTATTTAAGTAAAGAGTTAGTGAGTAATTTACTATTCAAATAGAGTTAATGAAGGATTTTCTATTTCAGTAAAAGAGTGAGTGATTTAGTATTTAAATAAACAGTTTGTGAGTGAGTGAAAAGTTAGCCAGGCTGAGGTTCATAGGTCTGACAGTCAGGAATGTCTCGGGATCAGGATGAGCCACACAGCAGACACTACCTTGGCTTTGATGGCCTGCCACAGTCTCCTGGTGGTGGGCACAAGGCTGCCGGCAAGCGCACAGACCTCAGTTGGGAAGCCCCGTTCAGGGCAGAAGTAGCCTTGTGCCATGGTATGAAAGATCTTGTCGATGGAGGAGTTGGAAGGCAGGGTGCAGTTGAAGATGCTGAACTGCCTCTTCAGGCGTTGGGGGATGTCGTTGCGGCCCCCACCAGGGTGAATCATAGCAGCGGCGAGCTGAACATCCACCACACTGGTAAACTCTCCTGCGCGATCAAGATTATAGAAGCCTCCTTGCTCCATGAGCTGCCGAACAATCTCATTTGTGATCTGGGGAAAAAAGAGAATACAAAAAAACACCTAATTATGACATGGCATAACATCCAGAAGCGATGGATGGGTAAATGAACAGAACGTATAACAAAGGGAAATCAAATAGACCCCCTGAACAGCACAGGCCAATCAAAAAGTACACTTAAACAGCAGAGGTTTATGGATCCACCCCTCCTTTTTTATGAAGAGAGGATTTTCTTTGGCTTATAATGAAGTTAAAAAAAAACACATTTTTTCTGTCTAGAAAGTAACCATAGGAACAATTCATGCAGGGCATATATAGAGAATTATCTGATAGGATGAATATAAAGAAATAATGAATAAATAAATTAGTAAATATAGCTGCAAGCAGCTATGAGCCAACTTTTGTAAGGTCTGAAGATCATCTGTGCCAAATTTGGTGAACACTGGACAAAATTTGTGGCCTGTGATGAATTTTTTAAAATTTTTCATAAAATCCAATATGGCAAGACATCCAATAATCCAATGGTACCTCATTTTTGAAAATTGGGGGATTTAAATGTGTTGGGTGGAACAAATTAATTGGCCATTGGTTTTCTGGTGACATTAGAAAGCACAGCGATGTCTCTGAGGTCTCTATGTCAGCACTGTACTAATATGATCCTGATCATATGAGGAAGGAGCTGAAATGTATTTTCTGTCAGGGTAAGGTGTGTCTTGAGTTTTGAATGTAAGAGCTGGTAACTGTGTGTGTGACTGGACTCAAACTGAGGTTAGGATTCAGGGTCAGGTTGGGCTTGGACCCAAGGTTCAGGCTAAGGTGGGGGTTGGAGTTCTGATTTGGGTCAGCACACGGGTAGGGTTGAGGTTTGGGCTGGGGTTACTGGTTTGGGATAGGAGTATGTAAGGTCTAGAGTATGCAAAAATTATAGATTATTTCCACACAACCTCCATTCCATGTTTCATAAAGCATATAATTTGCATGGAATTTAAACACACATATGCACATACCTGATACATTAATCATGTAAACAATTTATTGTACCAGGGACAGATATAGCTACAGCTATTTTCAGCCACACATCTAACATTTCTGTGGTATAAAGCCTACCAGGGAATGTTTTAGACAAAGAGTCAATGGAGCCAACACAAACAACAACATGCTTTACCAGAAAAAAAATATACAGGTCTACTGAATGAAAGAGCTGCACAGATAAACTGCTTTACATATCCATATGTATAGAGTATCATCCCTCCCTGCCTGCTATCAGGCCATTTGGGTAAAGTTGTGGTAAATATGCGCAGGTGGATTTTGGAAGTGCTGAAATTAGAGCCGTAATGAGGTATCCTATCATTTTACAAAGTTTTCTTTTACTTTTCCTCCTCTGTCCTGAGAACTTGCACACTGACAGTTCAGTACCTTCCACACACTGCAGCTGGTGCTGGTTTGAAGATGTGTGGAGATGGTTAGTCATGTTGTCAAATTGATTTCGTCAGACGGCATCCATAAGCGAAGCCCTTATAGCATCTAGTCAAAAGCCAAACAATCACGCATATAAACCTCTAACTGGAGTACTGTGAATCTCATAGAGAAACTGAGTTTAAGTGAATCAAACAGCCATAATGAATTCACAGTTAAAGGGTAAAGCTAAAGTTCAGGGACAGAATTTTCCCTTTTTAATATTATGAGCTACACATTAACAATCTCAGAACAAGATATGTCCTAATCCATTTCTGCTCATACAATTGATCCACAACAACAGTGCTGTTGCCAAAGGGATTAGGTTTTGAGTTTTAATTAGATGTGTGTTTTGACCATACCATACAGTAGAGTGTCACCTTTGGCATTCAGTTAGTTTCATCTAAGTGTTTGAGCATCTCCATTCAGACATCAATCTGGAAATAATCACTTTACTAGGATGAGACATATTATAGCTTACCATAATATGCATATTTGTCACTAATGCTGCCTGATTAGGTTTTTTCTGTTATTTTGGTTTTGTTCGGTGGTTTTAGTGTGTTTATTTTCTTTCCGTTTCCCTGTGATTTTGTTTTCACTGCCCTTGTGTTTGCCCCGCCTTCTGTTCTGTTATCTGTTAACTTGGTTGCTAATTTGTTTCACCTGCCCTGTTGTTCACCTGTGTCTTGTTTGCTTGTTAGTCTGTGTATTTACACCCTGCCTGTTCTTTGTTTCATCGTGAGTTTGTCTCAGTTTTGTCCGTGTTTGCTACGCACCTTTTTCCCTGTGGCTGATCTGCTTACCTGTTGTGACTTCTGCCTGTTTCCAAGTTTTGTGATTCTTTGGATTTCGATTTTGTCTGATCGCTGTGTCTTCCTGGTTTGACTTTGCCAGCCCGTTTTTTGACTTTGCTCTCTGCATTGCGATTTTGTACTTTTGCCAAGTGTCATTGGTTTTGACCTTCACCTTTTGACCCTGTTTTTTGAATATGTTTTCTGCTGCTTTAATAAACTTTGGTTTATTAATATTCTGGTCTACACTTGAGTCCTTACCCTGAGTTCTGACAATGTTGAAGTCCCTAGCCCTGTATCCTATTTAAAAACTACAAGAAAATACATCAGTTATGCACAGAATATTTCTAAATTAACAGGCTGTATATGAAATTAACATGATGCAGTTACCCATCAAAAATTATCGAATACCCATGGGTGCCCAAATTTCATGGTACACACCATAACCTCCCATAATTTTGACATAATTTTACTCAGTGAGGTTTTCCACTGAACTGAGGACATAGCAAAAGTGCAGAACATGTGTAAACATACAGCAAGAAAAAAAAACAGAGCAACAAAAAAGCGGATGCAAGTAAAAATAACACCAAGTACATTATATTTCAATACACTTATTTTTGCTATTTTTATAGTCCACATCACTCAAATAGGCCCTGGCAAGTTATTTTACATATCAATTTTAAAATATCTGATATTAGTTATCAGAATAATCAGTGATATAAACATATCTCTTGTTCATATCTCATTCTGAATTAGTACTGACCTGATCGCCCCATTCATTGATCACAGGCATATTGATGTCATCAATGAACACAGTCATCCGTTTGCCTGCCGGTGGGCCGTAGGTGGTCCCCATCCTCTTATCAATGTAGCTCTCCATGCTCCTCTGGAACATGCTGGGCAGGGTGGCGGATGAGAAGTTCAGGCTTTTGGTCAGGTGTGTTTCAGGGTCGTATTTACTGGTGTATCCCTGAAGAGCAACAGAGATGGGCGTAAGAATGCAGTGATTATAAACATCTGTAATAATAATAAATTTTTTGTTTATAGAATATTTCTAGGGCTTTTAATTCAAATATAAGATAGGAAAAGAAAATGGTCCACAGCAAAGCATGGAGAATGTAAGGATATAAGACATTGGTTTTCCTTGTGATGCCGCTATTGCCACTCTAAAGAGATGTGGCTTAACTCCATCAGTGGTACTAAGGGTACTGAGGACTGTTGTTTAAAAATAATTTGTGGGTTACCACACAGTTTTTGTAATGCGTGTATGAATAGTCAGCATTTAAAACTAACTTCAGCAAAAATAAAGTTTTACACTCTACAGCCCTCCATGCCCACAAAGCTTATTCCCCACCCTCCCCCACACTGCTGGAAAAAGTTTTTGGGAAACAATTCCCAAAACATCACAGGAGCAGGGATAGAGATAAGGGATTGGATCTGTGCTAGTAAACCTTGATCATGACCGTCTTGGCTGTTCCCTGCTCGCCGATGAGGAGTACAGCTCTGCCCTGCTTCATGATCGTCTGCATCAGGAAGTCAGTCCGAACATTGTCCACATTGGGCACCAGGATTGAGGCATAGTCAGGAACTGAATCTTTGGGATATATATATTCAGGAACCTGTTTCAATAGGGAGGTGAATGATTGGTATGTCACAGTCTGCCTCAGTGGAAATATGGGACATTTTTATAGTACATTTTTATAAAAACACAAATATTTGAATAGGAAAATGGGTTCACTGTTGGTCCAGTGTACAGCAGGTATGGGTTATGCCCGACCAACCCTTCACTTGGCTGTATGGCACACCCACTGCCTTCCCAGTATGCAAGAAGCTGCCTGTATGTGATTGAGATGTACCTTCTTAGACCAATGCTCCCAGTGCCCTGTCTCATTCACCACAAACTCAAAGATGGTCTCCTCCCCCTGGGTCTGGGGGAGCTCCAGAGGCGCGGAGTGCCCCCGCAGGAATGCCTCCATCTTGGCCCGGTCCTCCAGCTCCAGCACGGCACCCACTGACCACATGATTGCAAACACGAAGAGCCGTGCCACGTGCAGCTGGGCTTCCTGCCTCTCCTCCATGGGCGGAAGCAAGCCCTATAAGCACCAAGAGCCAATCAATGCCCCTCCATTTCTCTCTTATGTCATGTCCAGTGTATAGTTCACTTAATACTGCTGGGGGGCACTTTTAAGAGAAGGATTTTCAGTTTGATAATTAAATTTTCCCCCTCAGATTTTCCTGCTTCTCCTCTGGATTTAATAACAGCAGTGGCCTCACTAACAGGCAGGCTCACCTGAGAGTGATTTCAAATCAATCCAGGTGCTAGCACTTGCCTTCAATTAAGCCTCGTATTCAGAGCACGGCCTGGTGAGAGGAGGACATTTTGGCTTTTTTTTTTTATGGTTTTCCCTTTGGCTGTGCTGTGTTTCATTTGTGACTTTTGACCGATTTTGTGTTTTGCTTGTTGTAGTACCTCAAAAATGGGTTATTAAAAGGCCTTTGGCCAATTTCTGTTGACATTTTGGATGCGTTTTGCCTTCCACTCCTGGTTACGTTTTGCCACACCTGCCACTGCACCACAGGTCCCTATATTTACATATGATAGCAATATATAGGAAAGGCAATTAAGCATATATATATCAGACCAGATGACCTAAAACCTACCCTCTCTTCTCTTAATAATAATTATTTATATTACTTATGAATCCCATAATAGTGATGAGGAAGTGCCCAGTCCACTTTAAATATAAACATGTGTGCTTCACTCCAATTCAGCTCATGTGGCAATCAATGCACCGCCTCAATCCCAGGACAGTGACATGAAAAAAGACAACCGATACAGTAAATTTGACCACAGACTGGCAAGTCAATAGTTTGTCCTCACACTGGACCTAAAGGCTGTGATCTTAAAACTTTGCAGATCACTCCAGAATTTAAACAGACCTCATTGTCTGGCAGAACAGCCATATGTTCCTGCTTGCTTACCTGAAGAAGGTCAATAGTCTGTTTGATGTACATACACTCCAAGATGGGCATTTTCGGAGACACGGCAGTGAAAACAAAGTTAATCAAATCCTGCAAAGAGAAAAGAGAGAGACGTGGCTGTCTGTGGATTTTTCCTGTTCAGAAACATTATGGGTCTTTAGCAACCACACCAGTGTCGTGCAGAAGTGGAAATTATTTCTGATAGCGATTACAGTCCTGTAGAAGAGGATACAGTAATAGCTAGAAGTCAGGGAATCTCTTCAGTACTGAGAGCAAACGCAGCTACAGAAATGAAGGTGATGCTGTTGGGATGATATAATAAACAATATATTCTTCATTCTAAATATTGTAAGATAACCAGTTTTAAAATGAGAAATTGAGAGGTCATATTTGTCTCCATCTACCCCCACTTCTGTAGCCCCTTACTGAAAAAATAAATGGGAGAGTTTAGGTGTGGTCTGTGTACTTCTAATTATTTGCAGTTTCTGCTTGGGTGCTGGGTAAAATCCTTTGGTCTAGGTTTAATGATCATCTTTCCTGGTATATTTTACTTTAAATTAATGACAGCTATGTATTGCGTCACTGATTCTCCCTCTTTTGTTTATGAAAACGGAATCTTTTAGCAATAACAATTGATTTTGGAGAAAAATGTGCTTGCAAAACATCCACAATGTCTTTTTATGTCTTTTCCCCTGACCTGTCAGGAGCCATGAGGCTACGTAAAAGCCAATAAGCAACAGCACCCATTACACTGAGTAAAACGGCTACCTTTTTCTCTGAGTCCATCCAATTTGCATCTATGAAATGCTCAAACCTTTCCACATAGGTTGTCCATTGTTCTGCCTACTTGTCAAATGCATCAATATACCCAATGAATCTGGCCATTTCTGCCTGTTAGCAGTTGTCCTCCTTTGCTAAGCTGTGCGCAATAGCGTCCATTAGCCAAGCTACCCACTGCGTCGAAACATTTTTCCTCCTTCACTCACAGTCACTACCATGGTAGAAACATCGCGGGTCATCTAAAGTGATCCTTGTTGCCAAAATGTTATGTTGTGTGTTACCTTTAGATGTGTTTGTGTGAGTTTGGCTAAATAGAAAATGTGTGTCTGAGTTTGGGTAAATAATATATGTGAGAGTTTTGGTAAATACTGTGAGTGTGAGCTTGAGTAAATAGAGTGTGAGTTTGGGTACATAGAGTGTGAGTGTAAATTTTGGAAAATAGAGTGTGTGTGACATTGGGTCAATAGAGTGTGACATTGGAAATAGAGTGTGTGTGGCTGATTTGGGTCAATACTGTTTGTGTGAGCTTGAGTACATAGAGTGTGAGCTTGAGTGAATACAGTGTCTGTGTGTGTGTGAGCTTGGGTAAATAAAGAGTGTGTGTGAGCTTGGGTAATAGACAGAGCCTCACATCAAGGGTAATTAAGACCTGAGATGAAACTGGGCTCAACCAGAGTAGAGCTACAATGATTAGTTGGTTAATCGATTAGTCGATTGAAAGAAAATGAAT
Organism: Albula glossodonta; assembly: GCA_019788955.1. Classification (NCBI taxonomy): domain Eukaryota; kingdom Metazoa; phylum Chordata; class Actinopteri; order Albuliformes; family Albulidae; genus Albula; species Albula glossodonta. Next base: position 33,213 of record JAFBMS010001169.1, on the reverse strand, counting down.
CTCCAGCTATTTTGATTAGGTTATTTGTTTAAGTCATTTTTGAAGCAAAAATGCCAAAAATATGATGGTTCTATGCTCTCACATGTGAGAATGTGCTGCTTTTCTTGGTCTTACATTATAGTAAATTGAATTTTTGGGGTTTTGGACTGTTGGTCAGACAAAAAAAAACATTTAATGCTGCCACGTTGTGCTCTAGGAAACTGTAATGGGCATTTTTCTCTGTTTTGTGATTTTATTCACCACATGATTAATCGATTAATCAAGAAAATAATCAGCAGATGAATTGAAAATGGAAATAATAGTTGTTAGTTGCAGCCCTGGATCAGCCAGGTGATTACATGCCTGCCTGGAGCACGGTGACCCTGAAGGACTGGCATTTCTTTTGACTCTGCGGAAGACATCTTTCAAACATTTTTGTGTAGAGATGAGTAGGAAGAGCCCAGTGAAGGGTCAGAGGGCCTGGTTCTAACCTGAAAGATGGTGCTGAAGCAGCCCCACAGCATGTCAGCCTGGGAGGGGGGAAGCTTCTGCAGCCATGCACGGAGGATGGGTTGCCAGTCCAGCACAGACGAGCTCATGAACACCATGCCGTTGCGGGAGACAGTGGCCGGCGAGGCATTGTCAATGTTGTGGGGCTCAAACACCACTTTGCAGTTGGGAGCCATTGGGATGCGGTCCCCGTTAGCCAGGGTCAGGGTCTTGTTGTCATCCAGGACCGAGTTCAGATTCTCAATCCATATGGCATCCACTGGGCCATCCAAAACAATCCATATGTGCTCCCCCTGAAAACCATGGTTATTCTTAGTATGAATACATTGGTAGTTTGGAATTACTCATTATAACCAAATGGGTACAGAGAAATAAAATTGTTCTTTTGCACATATTTAATACTAGACTCTTACTATAACTGGAATTGCAGGTATGCTATCTACAGCAAGGTTATACCCCAGAACTACACTGCAGTAAGAGTTTGCCTCTTTTCACAGTTTCCCACAGTAAAACATAAACTGGCTGCAGACTCCATCGTTAAAAACATTCATCATAACGGCTGCAGATGCAGTGTTGACGAACATGAACCTCTGTACATAGACAGAATTCATACAGAACTTCATACAGCAGGAAAATAAATAAGTACATTAGGGTAATGTAGTGTTACTATTTTTGCTGTCTTCTTAATTTTAATCATATAATTATTTATATAATATTTTTTCTCTTAATTGTATCTTCAGGTGGGTTTAAACCAATAACAACATTCATTCATGGTAGCCAGCTGAAGAAAACATGATTTTGGACATTTGGTTTTATGCTAATATAACATGTCAAATGAAATGTCATGAATGGAAAATTGCCTTGACTGGAATAACTGCTAACTTTTGTTTGTGGGGAACTTGTGTTATGAACTCCGGAGTTCACTTTACCTTTGGTGTTCACTTCACCTCAAGGGTTTTGTTTTTGAAAGCTCCATCTTCACTTCAGCACTATAACTTTGTTTTTGTATTTTTGCTTGCAGTTCAAAGTCACTCTATAGGTTGCACTTTAGTTTACACATCACTCAGTAGGTTTCCTAATGTACCAAAATAAAACCTTTTGTTGAAGCTTTTGGGGCAGGCTCTAACTCACGTTTACCGCAGAGGTCTTGTTTTGTCACATCATTCAGATGTTTTTAGATTAAGCTTTCTCTATTGTTCATTGTTCAGTAATTTTGTAGAGCACACAAAATGTTGCAATGTGTTCTGTAAGGAAACACTTTCACACAACAAAATGGCCTTTTTATTGATGTAACTGTATGAGTGCATTGCGGTGCTTGTGAAAGAAAGGAATGGAATTAAAAACACCATTGACTTGGTTCAGGTCCAAATCTTCACTACCTTGAGAAATTCATGTGTTACATGGAAAGACTATGTGTTCTTTGCTAGGCAATTAGAATTTGGAATCACTTCTATAAGATGCTTGATATGCCTGTGTTCTCTGCATGGACAATGTCTAAGCACCTTCAGAAATGTGAGGAATGTACTTATTTTATTCATAAAATTAGTTGTGTCTCAGAATTGTCTGTAATAAAATTTTGCCCAATATATAAATACCATTTTATCTACAACAGCGTAATATCTGGCACAGCAAATGAAACTTTGGTTTGCAAGAGTGGTGTCTGTACCGCTAGTTCTAGGCAAATTCTTGTGGAAATTTGTAAAATTATAATAGCATTGATTAATAATTGTCCTGGAGTTTATTCTGTGGTCAGGTTATGATATTTTTATGTACTTCTGGTTTCCCCAACCTGGTTTAACAATTTTTGAATATGATATCACAAATAATGTGTACAGTGCCACTACAACTATGTTTAATGTAACACACTGGGGAACAGTTCTGTGACACATGGGATGGAGAATTTGTTTGTCAATATGGCATTTTAGGACAAAAGTGAGCTGGACAAAATTAAGGATGTAGTTATAAAACAATTCAAACTTTGTAGCTCAAAGGTTTGTATTGGTTCTGACTACCTTCTTGGCCTTCAGAGTCTTTCTCCACAGGGTGGAGAAGACCCCGTCTGTCCAATCATTGGTGGCTACATCCAGCGTGCCGAACATCTGGGAAGCAGTGATGGCCTTGGGGTTCATCCTCATCTCCTTGTGTGGGGTGCCACAGTCTGTCATTGCTCTCATTAGCGTGTTGATGCAGGTGGTTTTCCCTGCTCCACTGGGGCCCAATGTCATCATGCCTGGAGACAGGGAACAGATAGCACAGGATCTCTTTCCTCATTCCTAAGAACAAAGGGCACAGGAACCCTTTCCTCATTCCTGAGAACAGAGAACACAGGAACTCTTTCCTCATGCCTGGGAACAGGGTACACAGGAACTCTTTTCTCATGCCTGGGAACAGGGAGCACAGGAACTCTTTCCTCATGCCTGGTAACAGAAAGCACAGGAACTCTTTTCTCATGCCTGGGAACAGGGAGCACAGGAACTCTTTCCTCATGCCTGGGAACAGAGAGCACAGGAACTCTTTCCTCATGCCCCCCGTTTGTCCCTGCATCAGTTCCCATTAAACATGGGACATAATGCACAGTAGGAATGCAGGCAGCAGGACGAAGTGGCGATGTTCATGTTCACTAACCATGCCGCACTCGCTGAGTCTCGTACAGCTGCACCAGCTTCAGCACCCAGGGCTGGTGGGCAATGAGCCCAGCATCCTCTGTCTGCTTCTGGATAGCAGCCTCCAGCTCAGGGTAGCCCGCCTTATCCAAGGTGATGCCAGGAAACAGGTCGTTGATCAAACTCATAAAAAGTGGTTCATCTTCATCCACCTGAAGAAAGAAGAGACACCAAGAGATGAGATGAGATGAGATGAGAGACCACAACATTCCTGCAAACTCAAGCCATCTACACTGTTGCTGATCCAAACTGCAGCAGATATCGAAAAGTCCCTTTAGTTACCATTTCTTAGTCATTAGCTAGTTAGTCAGATGTCATGTGATGTAAAAAAGAACTTTTATTACTTCAGCAATGAGGACATATTTGAGAACAGCATTAACAGGTGTCAGGGATATGTATACAATTGAATTTCCACATGTTTTAATCTAACCGATTATGAATGAAATGAAAATAGCTGAAATTCAATCATATTAATATTCTCATATGATGTTTTTGAGAGTGTATAGACATAAATGCACTTGCAGTGTGAGTGTAAGAAGTCTATGAGGAATTAGAGGCCTTGGTAAAGGAGACCAATAACCACTTGGCCATAATTACAACATCATTCCCATTCAAAGGAGAAAAAAAAACAAGCTTCTTGGGAGACAGTCAACACAATAGACAGCCCCTGAACATCAGGGATACAATACACAATACTGTACAGTGATACTAAATAATGGCTATAAAATGTAAAGTGTAAATTGTGTCTTAATCGTGTTGGCCTTTCAGGAGTCGTTTGCCTGTACCAGTTTAGAGAGGTTCATATCACGCAGCACCCTCATCACCACGGTCTTCTCCAGCTCTGTGGGGTTGGACCTCTTCACTGCCCCCAGTGTTCTCAGCACAGACAGGATGTTTCGCAGACCAAAGTCATAGTGGACCTGGACAGGACAGAGGAGCAGAGGGGAGGATGGCAGATTATTTAATCATACGTTGTTTTATTGAGCTTCAAAGAGATGGATAGGAAAAGATGGAAAGATGGTGAAGGCACAAACCTTACCTTAAACTGACTATTACTTCTCCTTTTTTCATTTACTTTCCTTCAATAAACAATCAAATTATTTGCATAGTAATCATTTGTTTTGTGCTGGCATTTTCTGCTTCATTTCAGGATATTAAAAACAAATGATATTTGTTCATCTAATTAACTTGTTATTTTGATTAATAAGCATGGCTAAATAACTACGAACTGCAAAGCTTCCTCTTCAATTTGTCAATTTCAGTTGAGTAAAAATCTATAGAATAATTTCAAGTGGCGGGCTACACATACCACACAACTGTATAATATCCAGCTTTGAATGCAATAAATAATCAAAGTGACCTGACAGTGTTCAGTGCTGTGAAGACTTTGGTGCTTCTTAATGAACATTAAATTTCCACGCAGATCAGATTCATGGATACTCCTAGTCAATATTTCTTAAATTCGTCCACAGAACACAAAGGCCGTGTCAATTCTGCAAATTCAGGCAGTGTACATAAGATTAAGTACTAATGATGAATGAATGCTAATAATGAAGTAAAGAAAAATAATATAATCACAATATAGTATTAGTGTGACAGAGGGACTTCTTACTTACTCCAGTCTGAGAGATGTTCAATAATCAGACAGTGGAGACAGAGGGAGTTCTTACTATGCTGCAGGTAAGGCCTCAGTCTGAGAGATGTTCATTAATCAGACAGTGGAGACAGAGGGAGTCCTTACCATGCAGAAGGTAAGGTGAAGAGATGTTCTGTACCTGCTTGGACAGCTGCTCCTCACACAGCTTGTACAGAGTGTAGAATTTGCGGCTCAGGACCTGGTTGTCACGGAAGCCGGCGCTGGCCAGCTTCACTCTCATGATGATGGCCCTGTCCGGCACCATCATGGCCACCGTGCGGAACTGTATTTTCAGATTCTCCGGCAGCTCTTGCCGACCAGCATAGCCTGGGTTCTGTCATGCAGACGAATATGCCTTTATCATGCCATCAATCAGAAATGCTCACCTGTCTAATTTGTTCTGAAAGTTATTGTCATAAAAGAATACATAGGAATGAAAGAAAATGAAAGGACAGCGGGGATATCCAGAAGAATAGTAGGGATAACGAAAGATGGAAAAATTAAAACTGGCATGCCCAGAGAGGCAACTTATGTTTTGTTTTAGCTGAAAAAGAGAGGGAGTTCAGTATATTGTCTTAAAAAGTTCTGCAAGTTCCTTTGAAATAAATAGACAGTGCTCAATGCTTGATTTTCAAAGAAAATTGGAACGATACTATCACACACATTATAGGCAGGGATACTGCAAAATTAAAATTTTCTGAACTACTGTTTATTAAAGTTTTTCCTCACCATGGTTAGGAAGATCCCAAATTCGCGGTCCATATCTACGATGTCTCCATCTGTGAACACAAACTGATCCTTCTTGTTCTTCTTGCACTGCAGCACGATGTATATCTGCTGAGCTGCCACAGACAGCACTGGCAGCTCGATTCGGTTAAACTCGTCAAAGCAGCCCCAAGCACCAGCCTGGGCCAAACCTGTTCATAAGGAGTTTACAATAAGATCACAACATCACAGGAACTGCACAGTGAACTCACAGCATCACAAGGAGTGCACGGTGGACTCACAGCATCTCAGGGACTGCACAGTGAACTCACAGCACCACAAGGAGTGCACGGTGGACTCACAGCATCTCAGGGAGTGCACTGTGAGCTCACAGCATCGCATGGACTGAACAGTAACCTTACAGCATCACAGGGACTTCACAGTGACCTTACATCATCACAGGGACTTCACAGTGAACTCACAGCATTACAGGGACTGCACAGTGAGCTCACATCATCACAGGGACTGCACTGTGAGCTCACAGCATCACAGGGAGTGCACTGTGAGCTCACAGCATCACATGGACTGCACAGTCACCTTACAGCATCACAGGGACTTCACAGTGAACACACAGCATTACAGGGACTGCACAGTGAGCTCACAGCATCACTGGGACTGCACAGTGAGCTCACAGCATCACAGGGACTTCACAGTGACCTTACATCATCACAGGGACTTCACAGTGAACTCACAGCATTACAGGGACTGCACAGTGAGCTCATATCATCACAGGGACTGCACTGTGAGCTCACAGCATCACAGGGAGTGCACTGTGAGCTCACAGCATCACATGGACTGCACAGTCACCTTACAGCATCACAGGGACTTCACAGTGAACACACAGCATTACAGGGAATGCACAGTGAGCTCACAGCATCACTGGGACTGCACGGTGAGCTCACAGCATCACAGGGACTGCACGGTGAGCTCACATCACAGAGATCTGTGCTCATCGCTTATTGCCACCTTTAAGGAGAGTGCAGATAGGCATATGCTGTTCTGTTCTTCCCTCACTGCTGTCCACAAGCTGAGCTTGCACAGACATGAGTCAGAGGAAGACACTTCATATGTAGCTTTGTGCAAGCAAACTGTAGCTCCCTGACTGACCAGTAAGGGTGTCCGGAGAACGGTAAGAAATGGACATCTACATGCTCCACTGGACCTTCTCTCACTTGGATGAGTCAGGTGGTTATGCAAGGATTATGTCCTTTGATTTTTTGAGTGCATTTAACACCATCTAACCCCCCATACTTAGAGACAAGCTTGAAGGGATTGGGGTGGATCCCTCCTCTGTTTCCTGGATCACAGATTACCTGACATGAAGACCACAGTTTGTCAGGCTGGGGAACTGTGTCTCTGGAATGGCAGTGAGCAGCACTGGGGCTCCACAGGGGACTATTTTGGCTCCCTTCCAATTCACCTTGAACACAGCGGACTTTAAATACAACTCAGTGTCCTGCCACATCCAGAAATACTCAGATGATACTACTATTGTGGCATGTATCAAGAATGGGCAGAGAAGGGGAGTACAGGGGCATGACAAAGGCCTTTAGCAATTGGAGTGACAAGAACTGCTGCCTACCGAACATCTCCAAGACCAAAGAGATGATGGTGGATTTTCGCAGGTCTAAGCCTCCCCTTCATCCAGTCAATAGTTGTGGGGTGGACATTGAGGTGGTTCAGACCTACAAATACCCAGGTGTGCATCTAGACAAGCTGGACTGGTCTCTGAACACAGATGCCCTCTATCAAAAAGGGCAGGGCTGGCTCTTTTTCCTAAGGAGGCTTAGGTCCTTTGATGTCTGAAGTAAAATTCTGCATATTTTTAATCAGTCAGTGGTGGCAAGTGTCCTCTTTCATGCTGCAGCCTGTTGGGGAGGCAGCATGAAAAACATGAGGCACCTGGATAAGCTGGTGAAGAAGGCTGGCTCAACACTTGGCAGGAAGTTGGACTCACAGTGAGTCCAACAGGAAATGCACATGGAGTAAGGTGCAGGCCATCCTGGACAATAACAACCATGCCCTCCTCATCACTCTGGCAGGCCAGAGAAGCAGCTGCTGCAGACAGATCACCTCGCTGCAGGACTAAAAGGTTCAGGAGATCCTTTATCCCCACTGCCATCAGGATGTACAACACCTCAGCCATTGGCCAACAACTAGGATCAGGAGCCAATAGCCAATCTCACTCTCTCTGTCTCTCTCTGTGCACAATAATGTGTATTATCTATTTTGTTTATTATATTCATCTATTTTATTCATTTTATTGTGTTTACCTATTTTACTTATTTTATTGTGTAGTATCTGTGTGAGCTACTGGACTCCTGAATTTCCCCGAGGGGATGAATAAAGTATCTTTCTATCTGTATCTATCTAGAGGGCTAGAGGGCTGCTGGCCACAATCAGTATGGGTATGGCTTGATGGCTGCATGTGAGTTCCACTGACACACTGGTACAGTACATGAGCAAAATGAATCATCCAGTAGACTGTCATGTTATTAATCTTTGCTGTAACTTAACATATTCCTGACCTCCTCCAAAATCAGTTTACTCATTCAGATACACTACACATGTCTGCCTGTGTTTGAGATTTATTCATCTTTTTCCCAAGAACAACTCTGTTACCACTTCCTGATAATTCTTTACCACACCAAGAATAACATTCAAACATTGGTTACAAATTATTTGGCATTTACAATTATGAAAGCTATGTGCCAATGCCACATAAACAAAATATGAATTAGATATGATAAATCTTCCACAAGTTAAAGTCTTAACTGCCAAAGCCAGAGAGTCAATAACAGAAGACATAATCCTTATTTCAGGAAAGCAATGTCTCAATAAGATGTGAAAGGATTTTAGTTAGCGCCACTGAAGCACATATTAATGTGATTCACAGTTGTGTTGCAGTACCTTTGTAGATGCGCCCCAGCCCCCGATAGTCCATCTGGTCAGAGCAGTTGAAGACCACCACATACTTGCCCAGACAGCGGCCCATGTCTTTGGTGGTCTCGGTCTTCCCAGTGCCAGCCGGCCCAGCTGGAGCCCCCCCCATGCTCATCCCCAGAGCCTGGGACAGTGTTATGTAGCACCTGGGCAAGAGAGGATGTGAGGGCAGTTAAAAAGCATCCCTGAACCACTCACACTAAAGCTTGCTAGGTATCTTTCTTCCCTGTAGAAACAAATAGAAGTATCTTTCTTCCCTGTAGAAACTCTGAATAACATAATACATTTTCAAATATAACAAATCAGAATAGCGTAATAAATTACAGTATTATGCATTAACTGCTAACAAAAAGAACACTGATAATGTATTATTGTATAATTATAGCTATGTTATCATTTGCTACATTCCTTCACAGTCCTAGGCCTTTTCTAGTCCTTTTCTTGAGTAATATTTTCCATTTCTCTGTAATACAAACACACAGATTTAAATTACTCTGAAATATAAACACACAGATTTCCAGTTTCTCTAAAATGTATACCTTTGTGTCAGGGGTGTCACCAGACCCTATTTACTCGGACACATGCATGATCATGAAAAATATCTAGTTTTTAAAAATGATCATAAATTGCAAGTGTGAGGATGTGGCCACAGGGGGCCTGTGCCCCAGTAGCGCTAAAAGTCTATCAAAATCCCTGTCATGAGTTATTTTCTGATGTAATTTATATATAGTAATATCTTAGAGAGTGAAAGATGAATTATAATTTTTTCATCTGTCAACTGCTGGAACAAATGTGTTTTTAAGATATGTGCCAACGTTACTTGACAGGAAATCCAGCAGCTGCTTTGATATGAAAAGGCTACAAATCAGAGTACTCAATTTAAAAGTTTAATAAAGGTAGCAATACAAAACAAAGACACTGTTTCAATCAGTAAAGGTTTCAAAGAGTCTTTATATTAAAGCCCCATGATACACAGTATTCCCTGTGTTACTGGTTATAATTACCTGGGGCCTGTACTACGAAGTCGGATTTGTGTCTCTATCAAGTTAACAGGTTTAACTCAGGGTTACCCGTATTGAAAGAGCGTAAATATTTACTGGGGTAAATTGCTAAGGTAACATACTATATATGGCTAACCTGTTCTTTGACAGGTTAAGTTGAAGCTAGAGCCTCCAACCACATGTAAACACGGCACGTTGACCAATCAGACCTCTAGGACTCACAGCTGTGTCACAGCTCCTGGAAAACCACGTACATCTTAGCACTATCTTATGGAATTGGGGATTATTTTCGTTACCTTGATAAACTATGAGAGAAAGATGTTATTGCTGGTTACAAGAGCAGAATTTGACCTTTGGTTTTATTGTAACATTATTTTAATTGGTAAGTTTCATATTCACAAAGCTAGGTTTTCCAATATCTACCCTAATATAAAGGTTTTTACAAATAAATTTATGGCTCATATATTTATTTTTTTAAAAACACTGGCACTAGCTTTGTGGGAGGTTAAAAGATATGAAGTGTCTCAGATAAAACACAGGTGATTCTCGAAGTGAACAAAAAATGCAGGAAGTGTATTTAATGTAAGTGTATATAATGTCTGTTTTACCATAAGAAAACTTCTGTATATAATCTCTTTGGTGAACATTGACTCGTCATAGCTATTACTTCAATGATTCATTCATTTGGAACAATGAAATAAATACTTATTTAACTATATAAATGGTTACTATTTTTCAAGTCCAAAAGAATGTAGACAAGGAAAATACTACATTAACCACATTTTTAAGCAGCATTATATTACCTATCACTGTGTACAAACATGCTATGTATTCAGCAGATACATGTATGTGCATGGAAAGAAAGGGATATTCTTTCTGTTAAGACCATAGAAGTACACTTAAGTTGCACCACAGATAACAAAATTAATTTTTGGGATTGATTTTGCTACTTATTACATTATCTACCAACTTTTCCTATTATTGCTTCATACATGGGGTTTAGTTGTCAATTAGAATTACAACAGCACACCCAGCTAGATTGAAAAAATCTGACTTGAGTAATCTTGTTGTTAATCAACATCATGATGCGAATTAAGCTTGATGTTTGGTTTTGTCAAACCGAAACATATTGGGAAACTCAAATTAAGTTGAGTTTGCTTAGTAGTATGGCACCCCTGCTGTGCTCCTGTTGCCTACCTGTCTGTCAGAGGGGTGATGACCAGTCTGTCTGTGCAGCCCAGGTACTCATTGCAGTAGCTGAACTCCACATCAGTGATCTGAATAACACACTTGTCCAGGTCCTCAAGGAAGTAGAAGCGGGACTGCTTCTGCCACTCAAAGTCTGTGGTCGAGCGAATGTTCATGCGGACCTGAGGAAGCGAAATGGATCGTTTACCTACTAGCACGGAATTCCATCATCCAATCACATGTATGAAGTCGTGGCAGTATGGATTAACTCAAAGCTAAACTGCCAACAGCAACTCTCAGAGCGGACAAAGGTATATCAACAGGCTAATGTTTGTCTCTTAAGGAAAGAAAGCAAGTATAAGACTGTTTGAGAGTGACACTTATTTTTGTATTGTATTGTCCAACAGCAGGCCCATGTAAATAAAGCACCATATATGTCAGCTGGGGGGTAACAACAGGGAACAAACCTGCTGTCCTACACCACAAACACACATCAGTATAGTGCAATGGTTAGGGAGCTGGGCTTTTATCCCCAAGACTGTAGGCTTAGTTTCCAGGGTAGGCACATCTCCTACCCTTTAAATTAACTATTTAAATTCATATCTTTCCGCGGTGAGGCTGAGCCAATAGCTGATAAAGAATAGGAGCGACCCTAATAGCCTTAGCTGTAAAAGTGGATAGCATTAAATTAAATATAATTGGGTAAGTTGCTCTGGATATGAGTGTCTGTGTAATGCTTACATGTAAACCTATGCCATAATCTTTTTTGCTATTTTATGTTGTGCTCCTTTCTGAGGTAGTAGGAATGGAAGCTCACCAAGTCATCAAATATGTCTTTCTGATGCACATGGATTGTGATCAGGGTCTCGTACTTTGTCCTTTCAATCTTGGTCAAGTCTCGAGTTGTCATGTCAATCAGTTCATTCAATATATCCAAGAATTTTTGGTTCGTGGTGTGCATAACCTGTTGTAAAGTAAAAAAAAAAGCACCATTACAGTAAACCCCCCTCCTTCACCCTCAGAGGTGGTTCCACTTGGAAATTGTGCTTGGAAAAAATGGAGAAGGGAGTATACATTAGGGCAAAAACACAAAATTTTGTTCAAACATTTTTTAAGGCGAATGGAATTCCACTCAACTTTCTTATCAAAACAAATCAAAATTACTACATGTGGGTTTTGAACCCGCAACATTCTGTGTTAATGGCAGTGAGCTATACCAGTTAACTACATCTTTACTTCACATTGTATGACAACTTAAAATAACATGTCTTTTTACTGGCTGTTCATGGTTAATATGTTTTTCCGTGCATTTCTCTCATGTTGATTTGTGCATTAATAAAGACAGAACGAAATGTTTGGGTGGTGATGGACAACCAAATCAAAATGCTTTTGCATAGCATACACAAGCCACATCATCATCCCATTTCAACAGTTGTACATGTACATTTTCAAGTCCAAAAGCGGTTATGCAGTCAAGGACATTACAACATTGAACACATTTTAAAAAGTATTGTTACCTACAAGAGCATGCAAAAAATGCAAAAATATCCCTGAATAATTCGGAAATGCTCCTCAGGGCTGACATACACAGCTCTGCTCCTTTTCATTATACAGCTCCTTAAACAGGCTGAACACCTTTATATGAGACACGTCCCATGCACGTGGCAGAGGAGCACATCAGCTATGCAAAAAGAGAAACAGGTCGGTTGCCTGGTAAGTTCAAAACTAAGTTAAGTCGCCTAAACCAAGACAAATAAACAACCATGATGCAGGCTAAAGTGGGTGTGTTATCATGACATGACGTGTTTTGACGTTAGGAATAAATCAACTAGTAATCATTCATTTGTCACCGGCTCGAAAAATCGAGGTTAATATAAAGTTATCATATCCATGTTACAGTACCACAAATCATCATATACAGTAAATCAATCTTTCCTTTAGGGTTGCCACCCATTCCTTGTTTAACAGAATCGTTAGGTATAGCTACATATTTAAAAGTGACATGTTGGGTTCCTTGAAGAAATCAATATGTTACCCTATTTGTTCTGTATTTTTATATGCAAGTATGAAAATAAGACAATCAGCATCCATAATCAAACATTTCTTACTAGACCAGCGTGGGAGAGTATGGTTACCTCACTGTTGTTATAAAATAGCTTGCCATTCCTTAATTGGTAAGTGATAATAAATGTAGTGTTTACTAACCCTTGAGTTTGCAAGCAGTTTCTAAGAATTGGAACTGTTTGTAAACTACCAACATACCAAAAAATACGTAAAAATAACATTTGTGTTGCTGAAGAAACGGACCTGGTGTTCACAGTAAAAAACAGTCAAGTTTAATTACAAAACCAGCCATGGGAATTCAAGCATGGTTCAAAATGCTCAACAAATACAACATGTGATTCACGTCAATTTATAAAACAGCAACATGCACACTAAAAAGTGAAGATTTATGTACAAACCCTTTCAATCCATGTATATATCTGGATAAAGCCAGAGAGTGTTAGGCCAGTTCTATTAAACATTCACCCTTGAAGAAATAACATGTGTTTGCCTGAATCCTGGCTAAATTGATTTGATTTCATAAAGTGGAATCCTAATTGCTTCTGGGTGACAGTAAGCAAGCACACCATCCGTTCTGCACCTTTTTGTCCAGCTTGGCCATGCCTAGAGCATCCTCCGCGTCCCTGGTCCAGATCATCTGGATGCCCAGTAGGCCAACCTGAGCCGGGAACACAGACTGAAACTCCACCAGCTTCAGCCCCGAGTCACTGATGGCCATGTAGGCCTGGCGGATGATGCTATGGATGGTCTTCCGCACCCCTTCTAGCAGGAGTCCTAGCCACGCCTCCACATTTCCCTGAATCAGACAGACAGGAACAGCTCACACCTCCACATCTAGCCTCAGGCAGACAGGAGTAGCTCACACCTCTGCATCCAGCCTCAGACAGACAGGAGCAGCTCACACCTCCACATCCAGCCTCAGACAGACAGCAGCAGCTCACACATCCACATCCTGCATCAGACAGACAGGAGCAGCTCACACCTCCACATCCTGCATCAGACAGATAGAAGCAGCTAGATCCTCTCCAATAGACTGTGCAATGCTGCATATTACAGTGTCTCACTATTCCTCAAAAAATCCTAGAAAATATTGGACCTATGATACCCCATGTATTTGTGAATCTAAAGGATGGAAATGCTGAACAGAGAATTTAAAGGACCAAGACAGGACAACATCTTATATATATTGTTAATAGACTTATATCTTTGTGTGACTATACAGAGGTACTGCAGTGTGAAACAGAAGGTGCCCCTTTCTGATTTTTATTTTCCCATATTTGACCATTCATTGGTCAGATCTTTTCATGGGTTGTAGAAGAAAATGACTCAAAAATTTGGTGTTTCTTTCAATTGGTATGCAAAGTGATCAAACAAATTCCCAAGTTAAGCTGGCCCAGTTAAAAGGATAACTTGGGTCAGCTGTTTGAATACTTTGGTAAACTATCTGGCCTGATTTGTGTCACTGCCCAATATAAATATAACTTCAGCCCTTACCATCACACCTCCAGTTTTTTTGGAGAGCAGCAGTACTCCATAGAGACTGAATACGACTTACTGACTCGTTGCAGAGTTAAACTCTTCAAAATGTGGCAAAACCTCTATGAACTTGGAAACAAAGGTAGACAACCTTATGGTCATCATGCCTACCATACAACCTCTCTGAGAATATTGTACTACCTCACAATGAATGTAAGAATCCTCTGGAATGGAGAGCATTTTATTCAGAATGCTTAGGAATTAAGAGTATTTCTCAGTTGCCATTACATGGAGCTAGAAACGCTTCCATTATGGTGTGAACCTGAGCTAAACCCCATTACAGTATGTACCTGTGCTAAACTCCATTATAGTGTTTACCTGAGGTAAACTCCATTGTAGTATGTACCTGTGCTAAACTCCATTATAGTATGTACCTGAGCTAAACTCCACTATGGTGTGTGTAAGGAATAAACCATGACTGGTGGTACAGTTCCATGGAAATAAACCATGACAGGGTGGTGTGATGCGGCCCTGAGGTGAAGCCAAGGTGGTTTATTTCCATAGAGCTGCTCCACCAGGATTGGTTTATTCCGCTTATACCATGGCTACTATTTTATTATTTTTGAGCAAAATAATGTGTACATCCGCAGAATATAGTCCATTCATATAGCTTCACACATACAAAGTTTAACATGTCATTATTTTAAAATGTAGCCTACTATATTAGCCTATATTAAAAAAAACTATAGAGTACACATCTTGGCTTCGGCTACTGAAACTATAGTAACTTAGCCCACTATCTAGAAATTTCTGATATTGCCAGCAACGCAGTGTCGGCTTAACTGGTGAAGTGGATAACGTTACGTTCGTTTACCTATGTGGAAACAGTGGACATGAATGTAAGGTTATACACTTCACCAGCTAAGCCAACAGTGTGGTATGTTCGTTGGTATGTTATTTTGCTGTTATGTTTGGTTGTAATAATTAATGGAATCTTCAGTAAAGCTGAATGAGCTTGTGTACTAATTTTGAATGGTGATAAGGCCACTTTCACTGGAACTACTTCATAGCCGTGCATTATTACCGTGAATTCACTGGAAAATAATGCACACCCCTCCAGCCAATCAGAAACAAGTAGTTAACCAAGCTGTGGTATAAACTGTGTACTATACTGTATAACTATGTACTATATATAAGTATACTATACTGTGTAACTGTAACTCCATTACAGTGTGCACCTGAGCTAAACTCCATTATAGTCTGTACCTGTGCTAAACTCCATTACAGTATGTACCTGTGTTAAACTCCATTATAGTGTTTACCTGAGCTAAACTCCATTGTAGTATGTACCTGAGCTAAACTCCATTGTAGTATGTACCTGTGCTAAACTCCATTATGGTATATAACTGAGCTAAACTCCATTGTAGTATGTACCTGTGCTAAACTCCATTATAGTGTTTACCTGAGGTAAACTCCATTATAGTATATACCTGCGCTAAACACTATTATAGTGTTTACCTGTGCTAAACTCCATTATAGTGTGTACCAGAGCTAAATTCCATTATGGTGTATATATGAGCCAAACTCTATTATGGTGTGTACCTGAACTAAATCCCATTTTAATGTGTAAATATGCTTTATCATTATGGTGTGTACCTGTGCCAGAACTGCTTCTATCAGGTCCACAGACTCCCCTTCCTGAGACTGAAAGCCAAGGATCTGGTCATGGTTCTTCTCATGGAAAGTGACCCGATTGACATTGTCAAAGAGACTAAGCAGGTGAGCCTGTGAAACAGAAGAGCAGGCAGTTAACCAGTTACACTACTCTTAGGAATCCCAAATAATTCAATACTGATCTTGGGAAATGGAGTACTACTCAGTATCAGTACTACTCTTAGGAACCTTGATATGTGTTGAAAAGTAAAGGGTAGCAAAACTTGAGTGTCGGAAAAAAGATTCTTGTATCTAATGACTAAGGCAAACAAAAACAAAATGGAAACTTTCCATTCATTCGCCATGTACAACTTAAAATGTTCCAAAGCTTTCTGTAGGTCTGTTTCTCCACAGTTTAACTTCCAATTCCACATTTAGTCATAATAGGATATAACACATTCACAAATTTGTATTTAATTCATGGATTCATGGAGAAACTCTTCAGAATGGATGGATTTCTCCTCATGGAGAAACTATTGCTGGCTCTTATCAAAAGTTGGCACCTCTAAAATATTTATCTGTAATAGGCTTAGGGACTGAAACTGAATGCAGATTGCTCCCTCTTAAACACAGGCCTTTGTTGGTTTTGTAATTTTGTTTGAGAGATTCCTCTCCTAGACAGCAGCAGGGAGGCACACATTACACATACCATACTTATCTAATGTGAATGGTATTTTTCTCCATACTATAATGCAGTTATGGTCAAATAGTTAAATGATTAAGAAAAGGTTCCAGACTGAGCACCTAGCCCACTTTAGAGCAGGGGTTTCCAAACTTTTCAGCCCACAACCCCAAAAACAACAGCACCAGAGGCTCGCAACCTTCACTTATCCCCGGAGGCGATTGAAGCGTACAAACGTTCGCACACACACTCACGAATAGTCCTATTCAAACAGGGCACAGTACTTTGACAACACAAAAAAACACAGTAGCCTAACAAATGCATTCTTTTTTATAGCAATAAAGTAACATTAACCTTACCTAATGAGATGGGTGGGCACTATGCATCGATCACATTTTTGATTTTGGAAATCATCTTGCGCCCCCCCCCCCCCCCACCCCCTTTGGGAACCCCTGCTCTAGAGCATAGTAACATCACCCTAACAGCTATGTGATGTATTTAGATGGCTATGACATCATTTTTGGCCATGGCGGCTGGCCGGGAGTGTGTACCTGTATGGTGTGAGAGTCTGAAGCCTGGCCCAGAATTTCCAGCAGGGCTGGGTCAGAGACGAAGAAGAAGCGAGGAAACACAAGCCTTTTCTTCTCCAAATAGCCGGTGAGGGACTTCTGGCACACCTCCAGCTGCTCCAGCAGATGGGGCAGGAGCTGCGCCAGGGTCTCGTCACCCACACAGCACTGCACCATGTTGGGGACCTCATGGGCCCGCTGCATGATCTTCTGCCATGACTTATCGATGCTTTGGAACCGCTTGGCTTCCTTCATGAAACCAGACACACACTCTTTTTACATTCACTTTATTAAATTTAGTGAAATAACTTGTAAATGTGAAAAAACATTAGCTATGATGGTACAACTATTCATCTTACATCTTTCCAGAAACACAACAATGATTCATTTTTATTGCTATTATTATGTGCATACCTGGAAAATCCCCTCCAACAGATTTACCTATAAAAGTAGTGACATGCTATCGTCCAATATGGCCAGTATGTTTCAGTAAAGTATTTTAGAACCCCATTTTAACTGACCCGTTCTGATGTTAATGGGCAGGTTTAAATGCACACACTTAAATCTGATCATGATTATACAGAGGTGGATGGGGACATACTGTGTCCATATTTCATCCATGTGAAAACGCATTAAGCTGCAGACCTAATTCATGGTTACTGAATCCCTTCTCTGGGTGCAGAGGTAATTATTGCAGGGATGACCCTCTAAAATCAAACACACTAAATTCAGACAACGTGCACGAGTCAGAAATTTTCATCAGCTTTGTGCCTGCATGGCTTTTAGTGTCTTTATTTACAGTGTGCTCAATGAACTGTCATTTTTTTCTAACAGGCAGCAGACTCAGTGTTTTCAGCCACAAACTGCATGGACCCTGAGGCACAGGGCTTGGATTGTGTGACTACCCAGCAATAAAATCAAAAACTCTCACACTATAGTTTAAATTCTAATGGCTGACATAGGAATAGGCTTTTGATAACAATTTTACAAAAAATTATGAGTTGGGTGGTAGTAAGTAGAAGTGGAAATAAGCATTGTAGATTCAACTTCTAAAATGTGGAAGTCAGTGTTTCCTGAAAATGAGACTGCTCTGCTCATCAGTTGGGAATGACAATGCAATTTAATAATTTAATTTGCTGGCAAAAAAGTTTGTAAAAAACAACACTGTATGCCCTCTTATTGTAGTTGATTTCAGCTGTACGCTTGCTAACTTCAGATCCTTCTTCTTCTGTATCTTCAGTAACCCAGGGTGTTCGGTAATCAGAACCACCCCATTTGTGATCCCTGAAGATTTCCTGTATCTCTGTAGGATGATGACAGACCACTGGTTGCCTGCCTCTCAGATCATATGGTTAAGAATTTATTTAAGGGCTCCAATTACAGGTGTATCATTATGAAAGGGTGTTCAAAGGGTCCTAATTGCAAGTGTTTAATTATGCCTGTGATTTTAAAACGTCAAAATTATATCATTATACAAGGGTTTTTTAAAGGGTTTAATGTGTTGATAGGACTCTGAGGTAGCTTAAATTAGGCTCCAGGGTTAAAGGCTTAAGTGTTTTGATAGGACTCCAGAGTTAAGTTGTGTTTTGATAGGACATCATGGTTAAAGATTTAAGTGCTTTGAATGAGTTTCAAGGTTAAAAAGTTAATTTGATTGGACTCCAGCCGGGGCCCATGGTAAACCAAACCTGGGGCAGTTGCTTGGCAATGTCTCCTCCTACAAACACAGCCTCTAGGTAGATCCACAGGTTCTGCACGTTCAGCCACTTCTCAATGATCTCAGTGGTGTTGGACAACTTTTGAACCCACTGCTGAATGGATGGCTTGAAGGGTGCATTGTACCTGAAACAGTAGAAAATACTGCAGTTAGAGAGGAGCACACACTATCATCATCTGCAGTTTCATTGAGCTCAGCTACTTTACAGTGAGATTTTATATCAGACAACAGAGTGATTTTAAAGATTAACAGAGGGTACAGTCTGATGGAGTACTGCCTCTAGAATGGAGAATGGGAGTTATGGGGTGTGGTGAAAGTGGCAGAGTCCACAGTGTGAGAATGTTAAGACAAGGGAAAACAGGCAGAAATTCACAAAAAAAGCAAGAGGAACTTAGGAGGTTAAAATAGTCAGCTCAATATTTATGACCATTACTTTGTAAAAACAAAGGCTCCCTGAAGATTTCACCATTTACCATTTTTATTAGCCTCACAGTTCTTGATTAACCCAAATTTCAGAATTATGACAGCCCTACCTGCCTCAAAAGTACTTTGTGAGAGAATGCTCTTACTCATGGTCATGATATACAGAAGAGAGCCGCTCTGTCCATCAAAAAGATGAACACATTAACACACTAGAATAACTGGATCAGTGAGAAGTAGTAAGTGATATTCACCATGTTTTAATTCCTATGTTGAGTCTGTGTTTTTAAACTGCATTCAACAGGCAATGAAGAACTTGATTCACTTTTTCAGTTTATTAATTTGAAGGAAGGTGCTGAAGATTGTTTAGGTTGTGGCAACCTGTTTCTGTGACTTATCTTAATTCTTATGTTGGATCATAGAAATTGATGTGAAAACAAGTTTTGAAATTTACGACTTCCTTGTGATCACTCAACACCAAGTGTTTCAGAATTACATTCATGTATAATTCATGTATAATTCAAATGTTTTCAAATGCTATTTAAAAATAAAATATATGATTAAAATGACAAAAATTACACGACTATATATTTCCTACATTACTATTATTATACATTAGACATTAAGAATTCTACTAATAATTCCATTAATAATTTAGAACATGCTAAAATAAACACCTAGGTAAAACACAAGAATTAAACATTAAAATGGTGGCATACTGTTGATGTTAGCGCACTGTTGACGAATAGACGTTAGCATGAAGCTGTTGTGTGTTCTAAGTTTTGTAGGGGAGGGACCTTATTTGTCTTCTTCTTCTTCTTATTTGTCTGCATAATGCAGGTACAGTTTTAGCTTTGGTGGATAAGCGTGTCTATATTGTACTGACCTGGAACAAATACAGATATTAATTCCTTATTTTTATTTGAAATATTTGTTTGTAAATGAAGTTAGCCAAACAAATTACTTTTATTTGAAGCATTTGCAAATATTGTCTTGAAAAAGCAAATACCTTTATCTGAAGTAATTAAAATAATTCAAATGACTGATTAAAACAGTGTTTTAAAGAAATAAAGTCAAAATGAAAAGACTAAACATTTTCCAAACATCTTGTTCAAATACTTTATGATATCTAATAAACAAAATAAAAAATATATATTTTGCCACTATTTATTGCTTGTTAATAAGAAATTAATTTCAGCTGCAGGTTAACAAATGTTAGGTAGCTAACATTGCAGCAGTGTTTTGCAACATTTTTTGGAGGATTGTTTGGCCCCAAACAAGGCCAAACTGTTTAGTCCACTGCAATGACCTGCTGCAGCTGACTTGGGAGGATGATTCCATGGCACATGACATCTCCAACTCAGGTGATGACTGGCTCTCACTTCCTTCCACATTGCAAGTGCACCAGGGCTGCGTTCCAATACTTTTTTTTTCTCGTATTGGAACGTGGCCCAGCAATTACATGCTGCCTGTGTTGTTGGAGAACTATGCAATCACAGTGTATGCTTGGTTTGTGCAGCTGCAGGCACCCAGCTGGCCAGAGGGGGTTACTTGGGAGCAATGAACTAACAAACTTTAACGGCCCTCACCCCTATCTGGGTCAATTGCTGTCTCACTGATGTGAACCACCAGCTATGGCTGGTAATGGATTTGAACACCCAACCTCAGAGCTTCCAGCTGAATGCTTTACCTTATGAGCCACTCAAAGGCCAAATAAACCAATAGAAAACTGTCAAATCGGAGTAACTCACAGTAATTTCTATTTACATTGATTTGTGTTTATTCGGATACATCTCAGTTAAAGTAGAGACAAGATTTTCTGAAAAAAATGAAGAGGATTTCAACAGATTTTTATAAGGTAATAATGTAGGTTTGTTTAGGCATGTATTCTCAGCAAGCAAAGAGATGCTCAAAAAGAAAATATTAATTTACTTATTTCTTTGTTAAGTCCACTCAGGTCTCTGTATACCCTGTCTGTGTATACAAAGTAAGATGGAAAAGGAGCATTCTAGGATATGAATTTGAACACAGCAAGAAGGATGAGGTGGAGAAGAAATAGTTGAGGAAAAGGACATTTCTGTCAAAGCTTGGTGTAGCACTAATGATTTCAACACAACACAACATAAAACCAGAGACAAACTCTTCAATGAAAAAATAGGTAGGAACACTTTCAGTAAAAAAAATGTCTCATTCAATCTGATGCATGAGCTGGGCTGCCAGTCACATTTTTTCAATTTCTGAACCAGCAAGAAAATAGGAAAGGAATCCCAATCTGAATTGGGCAGTCCTCTTGCTTCCCCAACTGCAGAGGATTCAGAAAACCAACATTCATATTCATTGCATTTTATGCCCTGTCAATTGAATTTCAATCGAGACAGAGCAGCCTATATTTTCAGAGTATTAAACAGAAGTCTTGCATTATCTTTTACAGGAATCCTTGTTGATAAATGAAAATCCAACTGATCTAGCCCACATGGATTATAAGTAAGTTAACTCAGCTAACTGCATCAGCCTAAAGTGCAGCAGCAGAGCTTAAGGTGAAGTGTAGGGCCAGAGCCCCATGTCTCTGCACCTGTTGCTGATGAGGGATGCAAGCACCATCAGACTGTCCTCCATGAAGGACACCTTCTCTGCCGTGTCAGACCCCTTCAGCAGCAGCTCCCCGCGGCTTTTGAAGGGCGCAAAGGTGAACGTGTGGCTGCTCCACTCTCCCACCACGGCCCTCAGCTTTGCCTCGATGTCCTTCTCCTTCACTGCACTGATGCAGATGTCCTGTGCGAATCACATGATATTTATTCTAGTATCACTGTTCTACGACAGTTTTTTAATGTGCATAAAGTAAAACTTTTTAAAGTGTGTGTGACACTAACTATTCAACCTGTGGACAAACAGTCATTCTGATTATGGAGCCTTATTGAAAGAGGGGTGTTTAAGGACATCGCTCACGTACAGAGGGCAGCACACATAGTAAACATAATTAAAGGTTGGAGAGAAATTTGGAGCATTGAGGGGTGTTTTGGGCTTTGAATTGAATAAAATTGCTGACAACCTTAAATTTCAGTGGAATGAATTTTCAGACAACGTTGAATGCGATTATTGGTATAGCAAGTTGTTAAATAAAGGATAAAACAAAAGAAACAAACAAGTCTCAAAACAAGTCCTTTCCTTGAACTAGACCCAAGCAACTGCAGAGACTTTCATTCAAAACATTTAAAAAATTATTCTTACCATATGTAAACCAAAATAAATGACCCCTTTAAATGAAATTAGGAAAGTGTATGAATGTAGCTGTAATGTACCATGTAAAGGGGGTGTTCCTTTGATGAAACTGCCCCAGTGGCATGCCATTGTAGCCCCCCAATCTAACCACTTGTTTAGATTATTTGGACACAATCCGCATCTGTGAATACCCCACTTTTACGACAAATGCTATTACTGCAGGTGCTTTGCACTGTATCTTTCATGCAAAAACTGTATATAATATTAAACTATTCATCAGAAAAACACACTTTAAAGTAGCTATGCTGTCATCCCTGATCAAGACGATGGTTGTTATTGAAACAAATTCAGAATTTTGTTCAAAAACACATTTAATGTTTCCCCAAAATACTACTAAAAATGTTATTTACAGCAACAAAAGGATCTGGTATTCTGTCCTGGGAGAGATGAGATGATGCAGTACCTCAATGTCCTCTTTGCTCTTGAGTAGAGGAGCCTCCATGATGTTCCTTAGAGCAAAGTTGTCTGATTCCACATCAAACCTGTGGCCTGTAAGCTCAGAGAGCCGCTGCCAGTGTCTGGCCATCATCGCCTGAGAGCACAACAAAGATCATTGTTAGATACTGTGGATCCCAGTGCCTGATTTTCTGCAAAAAATTATTGAAAAGCACAAATCACCTTGTTGGCCATCATATCCAGCAGGGGACAAGTCTCGCTGAAGTCATCGATCTTCTTCTTCAAATCGTTGAATGCTTGCCATTCCTTCAGTGCTTTGGGAAGCTTCCGAATTCTGAAGACAACAAAATGAAAATTGTTGCTATGCAAGAGTGTGAACACTGATCCATAATGTTAAAGTATCACAAGAAAGGATCCAGTTTTAAACAATCATAATAACTAATAACTATATGTTTAGATACATCATCTATTCATTACTGCTGAACGTTCAAAAACTAATTGCCCTATTAGCAAAGGTCATTTAATCATGACTAGTTAAAAATATGAAAAAAAATAAAATATGTTTATAATTGTACATTTATTTGTAACAAATGACCCCAAAAAATTACCCCAAATGCAGTAATTGAAAATCAAGAGCAGATCATGTAACAGGTGTAAATCTTGAAAATATACCGGTTCTGGAAATCTTGAAGTTCATTGTTGACTTTCTCTATATCAAGATCGCACCACAGTATGTCATAGTAGCCATCAACACTGTCAATTACAGAGTTGTACAGGCTGTAGAGCTTAGAGAGAAGAGCAAGTTCGCGCTTGATTCTCTGAAGGTCGGGATACTCTGAGGAAAAAACACAACAAAGCTGACACACATAAGAAGCCGTGTATGACCTGGGTGGTATTCCATGAAGTGAGCTAAATAAATCCGGGCTTGAAGAAAAAAGCTTGGCTTGAATTAGCCTGATCCTTCAATCAAGGCTCTACCGGTTCCACTAACCAAATCAAACAAGCCAAGCTAATTCAAGCCAGGCTTTAATAATCAGGCATTAAGCACGTTCATGTATTATTTAAGCAGCCTCTTTTAGCTGATAGTCGACATATCGAAAAGTGTTGCAAAAAGGTTTTTCGCCATCAGAACAGCAACACTGCACTTTCCGTATGCCACAGAGAAATAAGATGAAACTGTGGATTTTGAAATGTAATTGAACTTTTTAGTGATTTAAGGGCAATCCTGCGCTTCACACTCAGAGGTGGTTCCACCTGGAAATTCTGCCTGGAAAAAATGGAGAGGGGAGTATACATAATGAATGCAGAATTCTTCTATCTACAATAGGACTGAGTAGGATCCCTGTGCATTCAAATGATAGAATCTTACAGATGAGGTTGACAAGTCATTATTCCCTGACTAATGGTGATGGCCTAATGGCCTGCCTTTACAGTAATTTTGTGCACAGTAATGCATATACCCTTGTAGGGGTCCTGAACTTAAGCAGCAGGTTTTCAATAAAAATAAAGAGTGAATAAAAAAAGTGAAAAATTATTTTTCATAAGTCTGACCAGAATGCAATGACACTGATCTTCAGATGAAAAAATATCATGTTGTGTTAAAGTTGTAAATAGACAGATGTTGAGTAGGCCATAATTTCGCTGTATGTTTAGAATAGTTTACCTAACATAGTTCAAGGATTTTATGACTTCAACAGTCAAAACATGCAGTTTAAAAAAAAAAAAAAATTTTGGAGGTGGATTTAAATATACCAATTCAAATATACCAAATATGTCAAGTCATATTTGTAAAACAGTGATTTTCAATTTTTTGTGGTTTTAGATTTCATTCTAACCAAAGAGGCAGATCCGTTGTGACAAGCCATTTTCTTTTTTTTGTTCTAAACTGTTCTTCATGCTTAAACCACCTTATGAACACACCTGGTCACAGAAACTAAACCATTGGATAGATAATGAATTCAAAAGAATTTAAAAAAATGTCTGGGGCTGAAGAATGTTAAGCTGACACTTAACATTCGTATTATTGTAATTATTAATTGATGTTTTGCACATGCTATTTTTGTGAGTGTATACCTTTCACAGGGAGGCCGAAGAGCTCCTCCCCTCCAGAATATGTGACAAACTTCCTCCACAGTTCATCAAACTTGGTTTGAAAGGCTTGCAGTCGGTCACTGGCTTCATGTGGAGCCACACCTTCTACCCCAGGGCCACTAATAATAAGGGTGTTTATTGCACACAGACAAAATCTCTCACTATTTTGAGTGTGAGTTGCAGATACAAAATTATTTTCGTATGTTGTGCTTCAACCCAATACTGGGGGAGCAAAGTCCCTGTGAAGACAGGCAGTCTCCATTGCAGTTACAGTAATGTTCTATGCACTGTAAATTCTGCCATCAATTTCAGTTCACTTTCAAAAGACAGGGTTATATTTTTGTTTTTTTAAACTTATAAATAAACATTTAAATATGTCTAGTCTGCACAGCCACTTCCAAAATGAGTACCGTTCAAAACTATATAAACTATATAGTCCCATACTGTCGAGCAATATTCTTACATTATCTGTCCATTTTAAATTTTACATTGGCCTTACCGCTCATCATAATCAGAGTAAAAGTTCTGAACAGATGTCTGAAAGGTCTCCACACCAGCCAACAGGTCTGTCTTCATCTGGGGCTGAATCCTTACCAGTGTGTTCTGGACTTGCATCACCTACAAATTCACAATATTTTTATTAAGAGATGGAGATGTTCTGAGGAATGTGGCCTTACCTGTGGAATAACAATCCTGCCACAACCAGAGCCATGGCCGACACTGTCTCCCTGTCATCCTACACTAAAGAACATTGATCATTAGGGCTGCAACTAATGACTATTTTGTTCATCAATTAGTCTGTCGATTATTATTTCGATTAATCGATTAGTTGGCTTATTTGTTGCAGCCCCTATTGATCATTAGAGCAGGTTACTATTAAGTCTTGATTATTCAATGTGCGTCTCTACCCTGATCAAGGTCAGATGCTTTATGTGTGGATGGAGTTCTTTGTGTGGTTGTAGCCCTTGTGAAGCCCTTGTGTCCTGCGTAATTGTGCTGTGTTCAGCGTCGTTGAGCCCCCAATCCTGTGTAATTGAGCTGTGTTCAGCCTTGTTCAGCCCCCAATCCTGTGTAATTGAGCTGTGTTCAGCCTTGTTCAGCCCCCAGTCCTTGGTAATTGAGCTCTGTTCAGCCTCGTTCAACCCCCCGTCCAGTGTTATTGAGCTGTGTTCAGCCACGTTTAGCCCCCAATCCAGTGTTATTGAGCTGTGTTCAGCCTCTTTCAGCCCCCCTGTCCAGTGTTGAGCCTTGTTGAGTCTTACCTGTGTATTCAGGTTCTTCCAGGCATAAGCGAGGCCGTCCACCTTCTCTGCGTTCCCATCGTTGAAGAACAGTTCATGCCGGTTGAGCAGGGTGAAGGATTCCTCCACGGGCCCAATGTTCCTGTCGATCCTGATCTCGGCCTCCCGCACCTCCCTCAGGGCCGCCATGGCCCCCCTGACATCCTCCAGATCTCCAATGGGCCTCTGCAGCCGCTTGCTCAGACCATCCACAAAGGAGTAGATCTCTGCCATATCAGCCGAGGCCTGGCGGTTCAGAGCTGCCCCAAAAGCCCGCTTCCAGGCCTGGCACTCCTGAGTGAGGGAGAGCTTCAGCTGCTCTGTGTCGAACCGGACCGAGCCCACGGTGCACCAGGCAGGCAGGTCCTCTATCTGGGACTCTAATTTCTACAAGGGAAGGTACGGAGTGTAAAATGGGTAATTAGGAGTGGGGAATTAGTCGTTCATTTCTAAACTGCAGTGATCAACAATGCAGCAAAGGCTGCGGTGGGGTGCATGCTGTAAACAGTATTCTCATACATTCTTATTACCACTCCCCCATTCATTCTCTCCACGTTATGTGAGGAAATACTCACAGAGTAAGAAGCGATCCGAGAGCTGAACTCTGGGAGTGATGGGCTGGTTTCCAGGAACTCTTTCACCTGCTCTTCAGGATCCTAGGAGGACATGAGAATATCAACCAATGACGTAATCTAGAAAAACTTTGCACTCGCAGCATGACAGCAATAACAATACAGTAAGCCTGAGTAAATTTGCAATGCAGTAACCTTTACTCCCACATCATTAGAGCAACAACAGTGCAGGAACCTTTACTCTCACAGCATTAGAGCAACAAGAACAAGTTACCTTAATTCTCACAGCATTACAGCAATACTAGTGCAGTAACTTTTACAATTAAACAAATAGAGCTTCATTTGATAATTATCCTGATTTAGTTATTCATGCTATTAGAAACCCAACTGTACTATTTATCAATATCCAGTCATAACTATTTAATGTAACACAGTGTCATTGTTTTGAATTGCAATTACTAGTCTTGGTTCATAATGTATGCTTTATTTAAAATTTGCATACATTTTGTTCACAAGCCAGTTGTAAGATGGTAGCTCATAATCTCCCCCAGGACACCGACCTGGTTCCAGAGAGTGGAGAAATGGGAGAACTCTCCCAGGACACCGACCTGGTTCCAGAGAGTGGAGAAATGGGAGAACTCTCCCAGAACACCCACCTGGTTCCAGAGAGTGGAGAAATGGGAGAACTCTCCCAGGACACCCACCTGGTTCCAGAGAGTGGAGAAATGGGAGAACTCTCCCAGAACACCCACCTGGTTCCAGAGAGTGGAGAAATGGGAGAACTCTCCCAGAACACCCACCTGGTTCCAGAGAGTGGAGAAATGGGAGAACTCTCCCAGGACACCCACCTGGTTCCAGAGAGTGGAGAAATGGGAGAACTCTCCCAGAACACCCACCTGGTTCCAGAGAGTGGAGAAATGGGAGAACTCTCCCAGAACACCCACCTGGTTCCAGAGAGTGGAGAAATGGGAGAACTCTCCCAGGACACCCACCTGGTTCCAGAGAGTGGAGAAATGGGAGAACTCTCCCAGGACACCCACCTGGTTCCAGAGAGTGGAGAAATGGGAGAACTCTCCCAGGACACCCACCTGGTTCCAGAGAGTGGAGAAATGGGAGAACTCTCCCAGAACACCCACCTGGTTCCAGAGAGTGGAGAAATGGGAGAACTCTCCCAGAACACCCACCTGGTTCCAGAGAGTGGAGAAATGGGAGAACTCTCCCAGGACACCCACCTGGTTCCAGAGAGTGGAAAAATGGGAGAACTCTCCCAGAACACCCACCTGGTTCCAGAGAGTGGAGAAATGGGAGAACTCTCCCAGGACACCCACCTGGTTCCAGAGAGTGGAGAAATGGGAGAACTCTCCCAGAACACCCACCTGGTTCCAGAGAGTGGAGAAATGGGAGAACTCTCCCAGAACACCCACCTGGTTCCAGAGAGTGGAGAAATGGGAGAACTCTCCCAGGACATCCTTGGCATCAGCCTTGAGTGAGGACACGATGGAGCCCAGCTGCAACACAGCTTTGGTGACATCCTTGTGCTCACTCAGCTGGCGGTCCAGCGGCTTCAGCACGATCTGCTTTGTCGGCAGGCTGTCGTCTCCAGCGTCTCTCACTGCCAGCTGCTCTGCCTGCCACAACGTAGGCACAGGTTAATTTGCAAAATAATTAGTGATTGAATATCTGTTACTGGACCTTCTTCTACCCGTTCATCTCAGCCTAACCCTTAATCCTTAGCGATTACACATGAAGCTGACCGGAAACTAACCTGCAGCTGTTTGTGATGAAGATGGGAAAATGTCCACAGAGGAATGTCCTTTGCCATAGTCAGCAATGTATTCACAACTCTGTTAACAATACTCTAGAAAGCAATTAGAAAGAAAAGGCACATTACTATTTATATTACTTTTACCATTAACATTTACACTACTAGTTCTGATACTAAATGTAGAAATGATTAATACACTTGCAAGCAGCAATAAGTGGGTCTTTGGTTAAAGATATAAAAATACTGTGGAAAGTCTTCTACAAAGTAGCACAGCATTTAGAGTTTTTTACAGCATTTTACAACCTTGCACCCTGTGGAGGAGGCCTCATGTGCTGGGGCTTCGTCATTGGGGAAGGGGTTTAAAATGCCAAACAATGCTGTTATTCCAACAATAAGTTATAAAAGAAGTGTATGTGTGGTCACAGCAGTGTCTGTGACAGTATAAACTCTCAAATGACCTCGTATTCAGAAGAGCGCCCTCCACTCTCCCAATAAGTTTTCCCTGCAGGTCTCCTGTCTGAATACTAACTAAGCCTACATCTGTTGAGCAAGCAGGCAATGAAGAGTATGTAACTTGGAAACAAGAGCTATATATACACCCTAATTCAAGGCCTGGGAACGTAGCTGAACAAGGAGAGAAATATCATTTTATCTCAAAAACAGGATGCATACATTCATGAGGACTGAAATCTCTGGCTCCCTAAGGAATAAAACCATTTTGAAAAGACACTGATCCAGAAAAGTACCTGAATGTCCTCAAGGCTGGGTCTCATGACAATGTTGGGAATGGCGAGCTGGAGGCTGGCCCTAAAGAGAGGGGTCTGGGAGCTGGACCGGGCCAGCTGGGAGGACACCTGGTACTTAGAGCTGGCAACATGGAGCCGACGCCTCAGGGAGTCAAGCGACAACTTGGTAGCTGGGGAACAGGGTGCTTCAAATTAGCCTTTGGGAAATACACTTCATACAACGTGTGTGATGCTTGTTTGTGCAGCAATGTATACTGTAACTATTATACACATAGGAAGGTGCACTTCCTGACCTTTGACCAGGGCATCTGTGTTCCTCTGGCATAGCTGCCCCATCAGGGTGTAGAACCTGCAGGGCAGGCAGGCCTGGCATCGTGTCTTCTGCTTGGCATCAGGGTGCAGACACTGGTATGAGTCCTAAATGCAGAGAAAACAGGGCTGTTCATCAACTATTTTACACACCAGTATGATAAACACATCTTCCCAGCGATCGTTCCTCCACCTACCTCCAAGTTCATGGTTTCTGAGGGTTTCATCTTTCTCTTGAGGTCCTCAATCATCTCATACATTGCTCTCTCCACCTGCTGGCTTTGACTGAGGTATAAAACATATGACAAACCTGTGTGACATGCTGTCCACTACATATTAAATCCTGTGACTGATGAAAAACTACTAACATGACATAAACCTCACTGAAATTTCATAACATAGCTTGCTTGGTTCTGGTTGGCTGTTTACTGTGAATATCATGTGATTTTAGCCTTATGCTGGGTTACCAATCCAGGGGTGCATATGTCTGAGTAGCATGGATATTAGAACCTGCTTTCCCCAGGACAGAGGTGTTACAGTTAGCCTGCAGTTTCTTCAGGGCAGAGGTGTTTGCGCTAGCCTGTTTCCTTAGTTGCAGAGGTATTAGTGCTTGCCTGCTTTCAACAGGGCAGAGGTGTTAACATTAGCCTGCTTTCCCCAGGACAGAGGTGTTACAATTAGCCTGCAGTTCTCTCAGGGCAGAGGTATTAGTGCTAGTCTGCTTTCCACAGGGAATCGGTGTTAGCCTAGCCTGCAATTTCCTCAAATTCAGAAATGCTGAAATGTAAGAGGTGAAGCTCACATGCTGAGGGTCTCCCCAGCAGTCCTCACTGTGCTCTCAGCCTGGTTTTGGAAGGCACAGACCTCAGTGGGCTCATCCTCAGGCAGCACCAGCAGGGGTGTGGAGGACATTGCTTGCAAGGCCCTCTCAATTCGGCACTCCAGAGTGTCCCTGGCTATCTTTCCCACCTGCTCCAGCTCCTGCAGTGCACTGTACACGTTCTCCACAACTGTCACAAAAAAGAATTTGTTGATCTTTCAGATCTTGCTCTCTGAAATCAACTAAGTCATTATAGCTGCTCAGGAAGAATGCAGAGTGGGGTGAATAATAGAGTTTGAGGGTCCAATGATTTTTCCACCTCGTCGCGGGTGCACATTTTCAATTCAGGTGACTCTGCTATCTGCTTGATATGGAATGGTTAAGTTAAAGACAATTTCAGAAAATCAGGAAAACAACAGCAATCCATGTCAAACACTTCAAAGTTATAATAAATGATATTGTCAGTTTTCTGTGTGAAGCTTTCTTTTGTCTTTCCTGTCAGTATTACACAAAATGGCCAGTATTTTTCACAGCTTGTTGAAGCATCTCTAAGTAAAGTTAGTCTAGTCTTTTGATTCACCCTGACAAAAGGTAGGCAGGTGATTTGAGTCAGCGCTCTTCTCAAGAATGCTTTGCTGGTGATTGGACTCACACAATGTCAATCTATACTGATGTGTACAGAGGTGCACTATTGAGTATTGATATCCTGTTCTGTACAGAAGGACTGTATTGAGAAGTGATATCCTGTTCTGTAAAGAATTGCAGTACTGAGTACTGATACCCTGTTCTGTACAGAAGGCCTGTATTTAGTATTGATATCCTGTTCTGTACAGAAGTGCAGTATTGAGTACTGATATCCTGTTCTGTACAGAAGTGCAGTACTGAGTAGTGATATCCTGTTCTGTACAGAAGGCCTGTATTTAGTATTGATATCCTGTTCTGTACAGAAGTGCAGTACTGAGTAGTGATACCCTGTTCTGTACAGAAGTGCAGTACTGAGTAGTGATACCCTGTTCTGTACAGAAGTGCAGTACTGAGTAGTGATACCCTGTTCTGTACAGAAGTGCAGTACTGAGTAGTGATATCCTGTTCTGTACAGAAGTGCAGTACTGAGTAGTGATACCCTGTTCTGTACAGAAGTGCAGTACTGAGTAGTGATACCCTGTTCTGTACAGAAGTGCAGTACTGAGTAGTGATATCCTGTTCTGTACAGAAGTGCTGTATTAAGTATTGATATCCTGTTCTGTACATAAGCATAGTGACATTAGTTCTTACATTTTTCCGTGTTGAGAGAGGTCCAGGAGAGCATGGTGAGCCCGGGTGAGAGGGTGTCCTCTATGTGGCTGATGAAGGGCTGCATTAGGGGCTGGAGTAAGTCAGGGATTCTGTTCTGGGCTGCTCGGTAATCCTCCAGCATCTCCTGTAGCCTGGGGAAGAACATGTGTCTCTGTATATGTTTACAAAAGTATGGGTCCAGTGCTATGGTTCAGTGATTCTGTACTACATCAGTTTTGCTGAATTCATTTCTAATGAAATTATGATCCTGCTATGGCAAGTGGAAGGTTGTGCTGTCAGTCAGAGATTTTTGTGGTTTCACTCAATATGACTAATGTACTCAGTATTACTAATGTAATGCTCCAACAGCATTGGTTTTAGTTTAGTTAGATGGCATATCCTCATACAGCATTACAGACCGTCTCTTGCAGAGAAGGCCCATTTACCTTCTTGGCCATTCTAAAGACTTATTTACTAAATGCCATTGCTCACCTTCACTGAAACCTCTGTTCTGTTATTCATACATAACACCCTACATGATTCAGTCATAAACAGGCTTTATGACAGTTCCCACACTGGCGAAATTTATTTATTTCAGGATAAAACCCCTTGAGATGTACCATCTTGTTTTTGAGGGGGTCCTGACAAAAAATATACGCAACATAAGATACAATGCAATATGCAACAAATAACAGACATAGTTACAGTTATAAATAGACTAATTATAAAAGGACAAAAACAAATGCACGCTCACGCACACACCACAAGATATAAATACCCACACCTGTGTTGTAACAACATAAATAGTGACAGTTAACAGGAGCGGTCTTTTGTGAGGTGAGTGATACGAGTATTTTTAAATGAGCCTAAATACTGCAGAGATTTCAGAGAAGTTGGTAAGCTGTTCCAGTCTCTAGGAGACTTACAATTAAATGCCTTTTTCCCATTTGAAGAGGGATTTTTGTGATATGAAAAAGGAAATATTATGTCTAAGAGAATAATTAGAATTAGAATTCTTTGGGATGAGTAGCTCTTGTAAATAGATAGGATAGTTGAAATGAATACATTTGAAAAGAAACTGGTACCAGTGCAGCTGCCATCTATTTTCAAGGGAAAGCCAATGCAATTTATTGTACTTTATACAGTGGTGAGTTTGAAATTGACAATTGAGAATAAATCTGCATAAATGATTAAATATGACATCTAAATTCAGCAAATCAGTTTTTTAAGCATTTTGATGTACAATAGTCAAGAGCAGGCAGTAACAACTGGGATACCAGCTTCTTTTTTACTTTCATGGTAAAACAGTTTTTTGACCTGTACAAAACCCCAGCGGAACAGCAAATCTTTTTACATAAATAATCAATGTGCTTTCTGTATGATAATTCAGAGTCAATCCATAGCCCCAGATATT
>JAFBMS010001168.1:0-46167 GCA_019788955.1 Albula glossodonta | reverse complement strand
GGGATTCACAGAGCAGCAGAAATGGCTTTAGTGGGATTCACAGAGGAGCAGAAATGGCTTTAGTGGGATTCACAGAGCAGCAGAAATGGCTTTAGTGGGATTCACAGAGGAGCAGAAATGGCTTTTGCGGGATGTAGTGTTGAGTTTTATTCTCCTGTGGTCTGAGCCGTTCTGTGTGAGCGGCCTGGAGCTGGGACAGCGTTGTGCCCGGAGAGCGTAGTCTGTAGTGGGAAGATAAAGAGTGTTGCGATTGATCTGAGGGTCAGCTTTAAGAGAGTTCATCTCAAGATGCCAAAGGCTGGGCTCGTGAATCCCACCCCTCCTGCCAGTGCCAAACGCTGCCATTTATTTTATCACTTTTTAATCATATACCAATTTTATTTTTTACATTTTTTTACTCTTCCTTTTTATCTTCTCTCTCATCACATTACATGCAAAGGGATAAAAAGAATGTAACGCAAAACAACCTTTTTGGATTACCATGTAATAACTATTAAAAGAGGGTTGTATTTTTGCTGTTGTTATCCATGGCAAATGAAAGTATTCTGTGCTCACAACATTGTGTGTGTGTGTGTGTGTGTGTGTGTGTGTGTGTGTGTTCTGATTGTCTCAGGGGTGAGGGTCTTCACAGAGCTGGCGCATGTTCGTACGTACGGACCATACACAGCGGCTTTTCTGTGCCATGGCATGCACTGAATACAGAAATAAATATGAAATATGAAACGGAACTTTCATGAACAGCAATAGGCCACCTGAGGACAGACATGCATTCAGCATTCAGCTCTTTTACTATAAAAACTGACATTTTTGAGAATGCCTTTAAAATAAATAAAATTAGTGAGATATTCACTCATTTTGCTCTCAGGTTCTCTGAACAAACACTCTCTCACACACACACACATAAAAATACACTCAACAACTCACATACACATATCTCTCTCTCTCTCTCTCTCTCTCTCACACACACACACACACACACACACTCTCTCTCTCTCTCTTATTCACATACACACACTTTGTCTCACTCATGCTCTCTCTTACACACACACAGGTCCTCACTACATAATGCCAGAGAGGGTGAGTCACTCTTGGACATTAGGTCTATTGGTCCCTGCAGTCCTAAGCCCTCATAGCTACAGCAGATAAATAACCAAGCATTTATCTATTTCTTTGCTTCGATTTTAAATGGGAGCACATAAATGCCTGGCTTTACAAGGTAAGAGAGTTGGATTCTGCTTGACAGTGCAACTGTGGGAAACTGACAAACTGAGACCACAAAATAAGCTCAGACCTTACTTGATGGCAAAACATCCCCCCCCACACACAAGAACAGAACAGCCAGGGGAAGGCACAGAACGGTCATCTCCAATGAAATCTGGCTCATTACACTTACACTCACATTAAGTTTACACATTTTTGAATGTTTGAATACTACACTAGATTATTTTGCATTTACTGTAACTACCTTCATTTTCTATTTTGTTTAATTGCATAATTTACAGCAAAATTCTTTGTATGATGAATTTATTTAAATGACTACATTGTTGAAAGCGTTTTTATGGCTGAAGAAGTATTAAAGGTATTTTTGTGGTGAAAAATATTTTCTGCTTGGTGTTCAGCTGGCACCTAAAGGGGAAAGGACTTCAGCTCTCACTGTGACTGACAAATATTTCTATATTCAAACCTGCATCCTCATGACATGCAGACTGCTGAGGTCACACAGAGAGCATGCATTCAACTCATTTTTAAACTTTCCAACACTTTTTTGTCGCACTTTGTAAAATGATCAGTAAACAGAATATTTCTTTAGGTACTTAAGCATTCTGTTTTATGCACATACTGGAATCTTTCAAGCTATTATGTGTCGTGTAGCAAAACGTGATTATATTCAGAGGGTTGTGTTAACTGTTTTGAAAAAGTGACCGCTGTTTTTAATAATGTTTGAAAGCAATAGAGAAATACTGTACGCTGCGCTCATACAGTCATTGTGGGAATGCCTGCTTTGGCTTTCACTCACTGATTCTCATACAGAGCTCAGTGAGAGACTTTCCCGCAGCGGCACAAAGCGTCTTTCAGTCCCCAGTCTGCCTCTCTGCCCCTGACATCCAAAGCGGGACAAATACAATTGCACAGATGTGCGTGCGCACAAGCACAATACCGTGCATGATTTCAAAGGCTCCCCTTTATCGCTTCATTTCTCACGAAATTACAACAGAGGAGACGTAGAAAGCCTCCGAACGTTTTTACAGTCAAACCGCTGATACGGCGAAGAATCATAGCGATGGGTAAGCGTGCTCACACATACACACACAACGCATGAAGGGACTTGTTCTGCATTATGTTTTCTTTGACATTGTGGTTCTTTGACTATTTATTGAAAAACATCCTGTATCTGGAAATGATATTCATGAATTCTGCGCCTCTCCCGGCAGCTAAGTGTGAAAGCGGCCGCTGTTACCAAAGCAAGCGAGAGAAAGCCACGCTGCGGGTTTGCCCCACACACACGGGAACCTAATACCGTGAAAGTGCTTTTTAGAAGATACTTCGACGAGTTCAATAATCTTTCATTTCACAAGAGAAAAATACACAAAAGAACACCCAATGTTTGAAAGAGAGTTTTAGATAGACGTATTGGACATTCAGAGTATGTAATTGGTAACCTGACAGAACCTCAAATGCCCAACTCTTTTTTTTACTATTTTTGGATTCTTCATGTTCATCTTTCGTAATGAGATTCTGCTTCATAGGAAGCATTAAACCGCATTATATGGGGGAGGGGGTGATTGAAAGCCGAAGAAATCCGCTGTCCATCGCGGTCCAGCCGGCGTCTGGCATGACTTACGCCGGCAAAGTTCCCCGGCGGACATTAAGCCTTCGCTGCCGCTATCGGCAGCCCAGTGCGCGCTTGCTACTTAGCGTTAAGGCATTACATAACCCTCCGCCTGGGAAATAAAGAGACTTGAGTCTTCCATTCCGCTACGAACAACTAGCCTGTTGTTCCAAAACATTTAACGCGTTCACGTACCCCTCATCTGTGCGCAGAGGAAAACCACAACACAACACCATCACCCTTCGTTTGCCCTTTCAATCATTCGATTATTAGTTGCCAGTGGAGAGCAGGTCCTGTTAGTCTGTGAGCAACATTAGTTACTTATATTTGCTCCATAATTATGATTATGATGATGATGATGTTTATTATTACTATTATTATTATTATTGTGGTTGTTGCTGCTGCTGTCATGTATATAAACTCAAACAGTCTTCAGGGCGTGCAAACCTCTCTCACTCTGCACCGATGCAGAGAACACGTGAGCAGACAGAATTTCTGAAAATATGCCAATTTCATGTGATTAAGGTACATGATACAGTTCTAATAATATTATGTCTACTGTAGATGAAAATCAGACATAACATGAATTATTTGCTTGGCAGATTCCTTTTACAGAGAACCTTACATTGCAAACGTTCAAACCAGTGTCAAACTCTGCATGCTGCCTTTAATTACACACCAATCTCTTCATCATTTTAGGTTGCTTAAAACAGGTAGGTTTGCTAGGTAATTCATCCTCATTTTACACAAAGTCCAGTTCAGGCAGGGTTCCTCACGGGCTGCAAACAGAACCCTGTTGATCTCACCTGTCAGTCTGCCATTGGATCGATTAAAAACAGAATTATGTGGAACGCAGAATTATGTGCCGAGAGCACAGAACCTGAGGGAGTCACATGTGTTTGTCCTGGGATGTGAATATGGGGCATTTATTTTAATGGCATACACAGCTATTTCTGCCCTAACACTGCCTGAAGAGACTAAAACATCTACACTAGACTGTCTAATAAACAAGAAATTCATTAGCTTGTTTCAGTGCAGAGGATGTCACTAGGGTTGCAATGAAAACCAGAGCATACAGGAGGGACCCATAACATATCTGCTGCTGCTTTAGTGCCCTAACATGTCTGCTGCTGATTTAGTGCCCTAACATGTCTGCCACTGCTTTAGTGCCCTAACATGTCTGCTGCTAGTTTAGTGCCCTAGCATGTCTGCTGCTGCTTTAGTGCCCTAGCATTTCTGCTGCTGCTTTAGTGCCCTAACATGTCTGCTGCTGCTTTAGTGCCCTAACATGTCTGCTGCTGCTTTAGTGCCCTAGCATGTCTGCTGCTGCTTTAGTGCCCTAGCATGTCTGCCACTGCTTTAGTGCCCTAACATGTCTGCTGCTGCTTTAGTGCCCTAACATGTCTGCTGCTGCTTTAGTGCCCTAGCATGTCTGCTGCTGATTTAGTGCCCTAACATGTCTGCTGCTGATTTAGTGCCCTAACATGTCTGCTGCTGCTTTAGTGCCCTAACATATCTGCTGCTGCTTTAGTGCCCTAGCATGTCTGCTGCTGCTTTAGTGCCCTAACATGGAGTTTCAACTCCATAACCTGTATTTGGGAATAATGAAATGAACAATCGCATCAGAACAGCTTAAAGACAGAAAGCTTTTTATGATTTTAAATTACACCATAATTAGTGCTCGATTAGTGCTGCATATGATTTCTGTAAAGAAGATGAAAATATGGAAAAGACACAAAGCAGTTGACAAGACGATGATTGTCATTGTTGATGGTTCCTCACTGCGATCAGGCTGATCTGCAGACTTACGTAACATAAATCAAGTTTATTGGGTCATAGATAATTCACACACGCATGCTCCGCGTTGGGAGCACCATCCAGGCTGTCTGTGTGGTGCTGGGTGCAGCAGCTGGTTCCTGCAGCCTGACTCCTTGCAGCTCCTCAGCTGTACACGGATGCTGCTGCAGGATGGAAGCGGCCCACAGGACAGCGTGGCAAAGACCCAGCGTTGCTATGCTACATGTTATGGTCTGTAATGGCAGTTATGATGGGTGTGTGTTTAGATCAAACTTCACCCCTGTCTTTACTGCAGCTTATTCCCAGCTGAAGCTACAGCCCTCTTGGTTACAAGGCTGTTTAGCTAATAGCTATTAGCTATTATATTATAGCTTAATTCACAAGTTGATGTTATACACTTCCACCCATAATGCAGGATTCACTGGGGTGCAGTTTTCAGTTTGACACTAAGCAGCCTCCTCTTAATGCTGTGAAACTGAGGCTGCGTTCCAATACTCAAATTCGTCTCCTCCTTTCCTCCTTTCCTCCCCTCCTTTCCTCCGTGCCCCGGAAGCTGATTATGTGTCCTCCTTTCCTCCACTGTTCCAAAGCGAAATCTCGCCTCCTCCTTTCCTCCTTTCCTCCTTTTTCGTTTCATCCAAACGGAGGATACATCGATGTATCCTACCGCGGAAGTCTTTTCACATTTCTGGGTGACATCATTGTGCTCACGACCAGTCAGGTTAAAAGACCATCCCACAGAATATTTTGATTGGCTGTGGTATCTTCAGAGTCAGTCGAAATTATTACTTCATCACTAGCCGACATCGACTTTGATGACGGGCGAATCGGATTAGCTGTTCCAACTTTCGATTCATCTCCTCCTTTCCTCCTTTCCTCCACTCGTTTCCTCCCCTCCTTTCATCCACATATTTCCGGCATATTTCCGGGGTAGGAAAGGAGGGGAGGAAAGGAGGAGATGAGAAAAAAAGTATTGGAACGCAGCCTGAAGGTGTATGAAACATGTTCGATTGTTAGGACACGCTATGAACCGGCCATTTGTCACTGCTAAATGTAATCAAGTCTAAATCTCACAAAGCTGCTTTCCAAATTTCTCTCTGTCATTTGAGGAGTCAGGCTCTCAGTCCCTCTGCAACAAAACCGCATCACGCCAGACAGCTCAGGGGGTCAGGCGTCAGGGGTCAGGGGTCAGGTGTTTGCGCGATGTCTCGGTCACTCCAAAGCTGGCACAGGTTGGGGTATGTGCTGCTCCAAAGCTGGCACAGGTTGGGGTATGTGCTGCTCCAAAGCTGGCACAGGTTGGGGTATGTGCTGCTCCAAAGCTGGCACAGGTTGGGGTATGTGCTGCTCCAAAGCTGGCACAGGTTGGGGTATGTGCTGCTCCAAAGCTGGCACAGGTTGGGGTATGTGCTGCTCCAAAGCTGGCACAGGTTGGGGTATGTGCTGCTCCAAAGCTGGCACAGGTTGGGGTATGTGCTGTTCACTGTTGCGTGTGTGTGAGCTCTCGGTTCAGAGCTGCTACTTTTGGCTCTGGGTGCGGGACATACAGGTTGAGTATCGCAGATATTATATAGATTCAGAAATACATATCACAGATCTCATATCTGCTCTTTACACGTACATACAACATATTTATGTATCTAATCAGGTTCATATAAACACAGTTATTAATATAATTATCTCTCAAAGCATTACATAATTACCTGTCATAATGACTTTGGACTAAAACCACTCCCCTCAGGTCAGAAAGAAAACAAGATAAAGAAGATGAGGGATAAAGATGAAGGAGCCCTGCTTTCTAAATCCATATTAATTGGTAGAGCTCTGGCCAATGACCACTCCTGTTTGAGTACAGAACCTAAAACAACACAACAGGGTAAGCACTGGAGACATTTATACTTTAAAATTCATAACATTTACACGGATATCGCTCAAAAACAGTGATAATGTGTCAAATCTGATATTTCAGATATATTTATTTTGTATATGTATTCAGAAATAACACTTAATAATACAGAAATAATTATTATTTTGGTCTGAAAATGTATCGCACACATTTAAAAAATGACGAGACAGAAAAATGAACCTGCCCATCACCGCCCCAAATCAGCTGTGACCCCTTTGATATGGAGAGGGTTATTAGTCCAGGTGACCCTTCCAGAGCTGCTGGTCACCTGTCACAGTGAGGCAGGGTGACACAACAGGTACAGCAGCAGAGCGATGATGTAATATGAGCGCAGAGATCACCTCAGTTAGCAGCAGGATCAGAAACATCACAGAGTATAAACACAAGAGCGTATTACCATGGCCTGGTGTGTGACCGCACAGAAGCCCAGGTCACATACATGTATAAAGTCATATTGTTTTTCACATACCAGGTTTTTGCTAAAGATTTATTATCATAATTCATGCACAACTCATGAGGTCTTCTGTGTGTCAGGCACCTTCACACACACACACACACACACACACACACACACACACACACACACACTCACACACACACACACACACACACACACACACACACACACTCACTCACACACACACACACTCACACACACACTCACACACACACACACACACACACACACACACACACACACACACACACACACACACACACACACACACACACACACACACACACACACACACACACACACACACACACACACACCACAAAAACACGCATACACTCACAAACACACACACACACACACCACAGAATCATGTATACTCTCAAAGACACACACACACACCACAGAATCACGTATACTCTCAAAGACACACACACACACCACAGAATCACGTATACTCTCAAAGACACACACACACACACCACAGAATCACATATACTCTCAAAGACACACACACACACACCACAGAATCACGTATACTCTCAAAGACACACACACACACACCCACACACACACACCACAAAGTATACTCTCCAAAGACACACACACACACAACAGAATCATGTATACTCTCAAAGACACACACACACACACCCACACACACACACCACAGAATCACGTATACTCTCAAAGACACACACACACACACACAGAATCATGTATACTCTCAAAGACACACACACACACACCCACACACACACACCACAGAATCACGTATACTCTCAAAGACACACACACACACACACCCGCACACACACACCACAGAATCACGTATACTCTCAAAGACACACACACACACACCCACACACACACACCACACAATCATGTATACTCTCAAAGACACACACACACACCACAGAATCACGTATACTCTCAAAGACACACACACACACACACCCGCACACACACACCACAGAATCACGTATACTCTCAAAGACACACACACACACACCCACACACACACACAACAGAATCATGTATACTCTCAAAGACACACATACTCTTTCAGCTATCCTGAAACAGTCCCTTTACTTCTTTAGATTTCTTTTTTATTTCATTCTGTCTCTTTGTTTTTGCGGGACTGCCTGAGCTGTTCAGCTTGACCGCACACAGGAAACACAGCAGAGACTGCTCCTCCCATCAGGACCAATGGGCACACACACTCATACAGACATACACCCACACACACTCACTCACACTCACTCACACACACATACACACACACACACAGATATACACCCACACACACTCACTCACACACTCTCACACACACTCACACACACACACCCACACACATACACATACACACACTCACACACACACACACACACTCACACACTCACACACACACACACACACACATACACACACTCACACACACACACAAACACGCACTCACACACACTCACACACACACTTTCACACACTCACACACACACACACTCACACACACTCGCATACACATGCACACACACACTCACACTCACACACACACATTCACACACTCACACACACTCGCATACACATGCACACACACACTCACACTCACATGCAAACACACACACTTGGTGTGCTGGTGTCTGATAACACTCAACACTGAATCCATCACTTAGTACACATGCTTACACAGGTAATTCACCTCAAAAAACCAACACACCCAAAGCCGTTCAGTAAAAGGGCTCGCCATCCCTGTTCCAGATAGTTCTGCACTGCCCTGCTGTCCAGGTCCATCTATGACCCACAGAAAACGCCCTCTGACCTTTCATCTCCTGACCTTAGACCTATGCGCTATGTGCCAGAGGACCAAACAGGCTTAAGGCCCTAAAAACACCCAGCAGGCCATAACAGCTACTTTGATTCAAGTAACACAGCTACTCTGGTTTAACAGCACAGCTTTTCTTAACACAGGAAAAATCAAGAGTGCAGACAATACAGGAAAATTTAGCAACATGGTTGCTGGTACATGACACACAATACAAAGTCAGATTTCACACAGCAACATGTAGGTCATGTATCTACGGATACTGCTCTGTGAATTTGACTGTGATCTGCCCTGTACATTTGGTTAACCCCCCCCCATCACTTTATGAGGCTGCTGATGATGTCATGAGAGCAGACGCGCTTCGCACAGTGCACACATCCACACCGCAATTACCGCGTCCATGACCAGAGTGCTGCTGAATACTGGCTGTCACGGCGATGGCAGAGATCAAAGCAGGTGTTTCAGGTGTCAACATTTACATCCCCCGTCTCAGGTGACAGAGGAAGGTCACTGAGGTTCACTTCATTCCTGTGTTTATTCCTCTTTTTACTTTGCCAGGCATGAAAATAACATTTCAAAACTTTGAAGGTCAGTCAGGATGCACCGCTGGCCCAAGTGAGGATGTGCAGAGGCAGAACCCCTGCCCCTGTGAGGGGGCATGCTCATGACCCGTGTCCCAGACGCAGCCTACAGTTTCACAAATCATCCGTCTGAAAACCAACCTCCCATTTTGGCAAAAGGGTTCAGTCTAACTGTGCTACCCCCAGGCCCCCCCTGGCCTCCCCCCCCCGGGCCCCCCAGTGCACACCCCTATGGTAATCCCGTCTCCTGAGCCCATTGAGACAACAGCATGAAAAGCCCGAGCTGCTCCTGGCTCCTACCTTTCAGGGAGGGGGTGCTCCTCTGCCTGTAAACACATGGATGACCGTAACAGCGCAGAACTTCAGCTCCTCTCCGCTCCCTTCAGGCTTCCAGCGTCGGCAGGACTAAACAGGGAAGGGAGGAAAACAACAGCGAGGATTCCACCAGCAGGATCCAATGAGCTGCTTGCCTCCTCACACACACACACGCACGCACACACTCACACACGCACGTGCGTCTGGCTGGGTAAAGACCTTCACACCCTACGCTCCTGAGACCAGAGCAGTGACAGTCCAACCTGTGAACACCGAGCAGCTCTGTCACTCACACCACACTGAGCTCAGCTGCTCCTCTCCCTCTGCCTCCCTCTCTCTCTCTCTGTCTCTCTCTCTCTTTCTGTCTCCCTCCCTCTGCCTCCCTCGCTCTCTCTCTCTTTCTGTCTCCCTCCCTCTGCCTCCCTCGCTCTCTCTCTCTTTCTGTCTCTCTCCCTCTGCTTCCCTCTCTCTCTCTCTTTCTGTCTCTCTTCCTCCACCTCCCTCTCTCTCTCTCTCCCTCCTTCTCCTTCTGCTCTGTCTCTCTCTCTCTGTCCCTCATCTCTCTTTCTTTCTCCCTCTGTCTCAATTCTCTCTCTCTCCCTCTCCCTCTCTCTGCACCCCGCTACTCCCTCCTTCTTAAAAATCTAATTTAAATATCTTTTTTGGCACAAACACACTTTGTAGAATATCAAAACAAAAGTGTACTCAGAAAAAAATTAGAAGAGTAACAATTCAACAACAACAACAACATCCCAAAAAGGATGACAGAAAAATTATAAAATATTACTTAAGATACAAGTCAGTGGTGTTATAAAATGTGTAACAGTGGAACTGTGCTCTGCTAATCATAATATATGCTTTTGAATGTGATGTGTTGAATGTAAGAGCTCTCCCTGTCTCTCTCTCTTTCTTTCTCTCTCTCTCCCTCATTCTCTCTCTGTCTCTTTCTTTCTCTCTCTCTCCCTTGTTCTCTCTCTCTCTCTCTCTCTCTCTCTCTCCCCTGATTCTACATCATTTCAGCTGCTTGACTGGCATAACAAGCATCTGAAAAAATAAGTGAAAAGAACATTCATATTTTCATTCAACAAAAACACTATTAACAGTGTTAGTACTGATAACTGTGAGTGACAGCAGTAACTATGATCATCCTGGGGCCAACCCCCCTACAACCCTGCATATTCATATCTGCGCTTATATACAAAACACACACACACACACACACACACACATACACACACACACACACACACACACACACACACACACACACACACACACACACACACACACACACACACACACACACACACACACACACACACACACACACACACACACACACACACACACACACACACACACACACACACACACACACACACACACACACACACATACACTCACACACACTCACACATACACCCACACACACACACACACACCCACACACACACACTTACAGTGTAGTATAATGGTTAGGGAGCTGGGCTTGTAGCTCAGAGGTCAC
The DNA here is from genome assembly GCA_019788955.1 of Albula glossodonta. Taxonomy (NCBI): domain Eukaryota; kingdom Metazoa; phylum Chordata; class Actinopteri; order Albuliformes; family Albulidae; genus Albula; species Albula glossodonta. Next base: position 34,955 of record JAFBMS010001168.1, on the reverse strand, counting down.
AGTGTAGTGTAATGGTTAGGGAGCTGGGCTCGTAGCTCAGAGGTTGCAGTGTAGTGTAATGGTTAGGGAGCTGGGCTTGTAGCTCAGAGGTTAAAGTGTAGTGTAATGGTTAGGGAGCTGGGCTTGTAGCTCAGAGGTTACAGTGTAGTATAATGGTGAGGGAGCTGGGCTTGTAGCTCAGAGGTCACAGTGTAGTGTAATGGTTAGGGAGCTGGGCTTGTAGCTCAGAGGTCACAGTGTAGTGTAATGGTTAGGGAGCTGGGCTCGTAGCTCAGAGGTCGCAGTGTAGTGTAATGGTTAGGGAGCTGGGCTTGTAGCTCAAAGGTTACAGTGTAGTGTAATGGTTAGGGAGCTGGGCTTGTAGCTCAGAGGTTACAGTGTAGTATAATGGTTAGGGTGCTGGGCTTGTAGCTCAGAGGTCACAGTGTAGTGTAATGGTTAGGGAGCTGGGCTCGTAGCTCAGAGGTTACAGTGTAGTGTAATGGTTAGGGAGCTGGGCTTGTAGCTCAGAGGTTACAGTGTAGTATAATGGTTAGGGAGCTGGGCTTGTAGCTCAGAGGTTACAGTGTAGTATAATGGTTAGGGAGCTGGGCTTGTAGCTCAGAGGTTACAGTCACACACACACACACACACACACACACACACACACACACACACACACACACACACACACACAGAGGTACACACACGCATACACACACAGACACACTCTCTCACACACACATACAAAACACAAGCACTCACACTCATATATGCACACACAGGAATATTTAGCAACAATGTCCCTGGAAACTACATCCAAACAAACCCAGTCAAGTCAAATACATGATATAATGTGGGTCACCATAGAGCTAAATAGCACAATGAAAGGAAACTACGTTCACAAACATAAACACGCACGGCCATTCATACTGTGTGTTTGAGTTCATACTGCAGCTCTGAATGTGTGTTTGAGTTTACTCTGCAGCTCTGAGTTTGTGTGTGTGTGTGTGTGTGTGTATATGTGTGTGTTTGAGTTCATACTGCAGCTCTGAATGTGTGTTTGAGTTTACTCTGCAGCTCTGAGTTTGTGTGTGTGTGTGTGTGTGTGTATGTGTATATGTGTGTGTTTGAGTTCATACTGCAGCTCTGAATGTGTGTTTGAGTTTACTCTGCAGCTCTGAGTTTGTGTGTGTGTGTGTGTGTGTGTATGTGTATATGTGTGTGTTTGAGTTCATACTGCAGCTCTGAATGTGTGTTTGAGTTTACTCTGCAGCTCTGAGTTTGTGTGTGTGTGTGTGTGTGTGTATGTGTATATGTGTGTGTTTGAGTTCATACTGCAGCTCTGAATGTGTGTTTGAGTTTACTCTGCAGCTCTGAGTTTGTGTGTGTGTGTGTGTGTGTGTATATGTGTGTGTTTGAGTTCATACTGCAGCTCTGAATGTGTGTTTGAGTTTACTCTGCAGCTCTGAGTTTTGTGTGTGTGTGTGTGTGTGTGTATGTGTATATGTGTGTGTTTGAGTTCATACTGCAGCTCTGAATGTGTGTTTGAGTTTACTCTGCAGCTCTGAGTTTGTGTGCGTGTGTGTGTGTGTATGTGTATATGTGTGTGTTTGAGTTCATACTGCAGCTCTGAATGTGTGTTTGAGTTTACTCTGCAGCTCTGAGTTTGCTCACACCAGAACTCAGTCAGCTCATGTGCATTTCCCGACACCCACAGAGAAAAATAATGAGTTGTTTTTAGATTTTACACAAATTTAAAAAAAACAGAGCATATCAGAAAATATTCTGTACATGGAGATATTTCAGTATTTTCTGCACAATTGTCTGCACATGCAATTAATTGTCCCCAGCACATACAAATATGGGTCAGAAAAGTATTTAAAGAATAAAATGAAGGCACAGATGCTTGGGACCGCTGTAAAAACATAAGAGCGGGATACAGAATGCGTGATGAAGTGAGGGTACAGCGGTACTCCATGTTTGTTCTGTTAAATGATGTAATGCTGAATGTCTCTGACAGTGGGGTAGGCTGTATGGTTTCCATAACGCACTGTTGGTACGGACAGCTGTTCATGTAACATCCTGTTTCTCACTCACACATAGGATCAGTCTCTCATGGCCCGGAGACTGCAGGGGTGTCAAACTCTAAGCCACTGAGGGCTCTGTGCCTTCATCTGCTAAACAATACACGAACAGCTCATTATCAACAAAACACACATCCATTATCAACAAAAACATACATCCTTTGTCAACAAAAAATATATCCTTTATCAATAAAACCCACATCTTTTATCAAGAAAACACACATATATTCTCAGCAAAGCACACATTCATTATCAACAAAAACATACATCCTTTATCTGCAAAACATATATCCATTATAAAAAAACATGCACCCTTTGTCAACAAAACATACATCCATTATCAACAAAACATATGTCCATTGTCAAAAAACACACACACACCTAGAGAGATAACCATTTAATCGCTCTCCCTCTCTCTCTCCCTCTCTCTCTCACACACACACACCTATGGGCAATCTAGCAAATCCAGCCCAGCTGACCTGTAGTCTTTGGACTGTGGGAGGAAAGTGGAGAAAAACCACACAGGTATGGGGACAGCATGAAAATTCCACATAGAACAGACCTAGTCACAAGGAGAACCACACCTGAATTCCTTCTGCTGTGACACCCCAGTGCTAAATGCTGAGCCACCGATGCACAAAACAACAGGACTAATGTAAAAATAACACAAGTCATCAGTGAGTATGCCATCAACACATCCCCTTTGGTCCAAAGCTGTAACACACTCTACACCTACACACAATGTGCATGTGAGGGCCTCTGTTTCCCTATTAAACTCTGGCAAAAAGACAGAAATGGGGCCGAATGAACGGCTGTGCTAACAGGCTCTGTGCTGGAAGCTGCTGTTTCTTAAGATAAATAAAGGAAGCCAGGAGGATCAGGACTGTGATAGGGCTGCTGTGATTGGTCCAGGAGGAACAGGACTGTGATAGGGCTGCTGTGATTGGTCCAGGACGAACAGGACTGTGATAGGGCTGCTGTGATTGGTCCAGGACGAACAGGACTGTGATAGGGCTGCTGTGATTGGTTCAGGACGAACAGGACTGTGATAGGGCTGCTGTGATTGGTCCAGGACGAACAGGACTGTGATAGGGCTGCTGTGATTGGTCCAGGATGAACAGGACTGTGATAGGGCTGCTGTGATTGGTCCAGGACGAACAGGACTGTGATAGGGCTGCTGTCATTGGTCCAGGAGGACCATTTTGTATTAATCTAAATGAGGCTACATTTATAGGAAAATAACAGCAAATCAAAAAAATCACAAAAAAGGAAAAAATACGTACATTTAAAAAAAACTGTGAAAACCTCAAGACATCTTAAATGCAAGACTACTTGATATTTAATTAACATTAAAAACACTGCTTGTTTGCGAGTACTGTACATGATTAACACTGATCATTAAGGAATGCATCTTAATTATTGGTTGATGGGCTGGATTCAACCACAGTCTCTTTCAGGACATGTGCAATTCAATTAAAAGCCAATTTAGTACATCACTTTCTTTGAGAATGTTCTATTTCTATTCATTGCAGTTAAACAAACATGTCCTTTGGGAAGTATTCCCTTCATTCTGAATTAGAACAGCACATGCTTAAAGACACTCATTTGTGGTTTAATTGCATATGTCCTAAAGGATACTGAGTGCATTTGATCGAATTTTGCTTGTCTCTCCTAATTCCAGCATTTATAAATATTAATTGACTTGTCATTAATGAGCAAGACAGACTCAACAGTTGGAAAATAATCACACACATCTACAGTAAGCACATTTGTGATACGCTCTATGGCTGTAATGTAATGTGGTTTTTTAAATGCTGTAAAACCTGAAAGCACCTTTTAAGCACTCTGCTGAGACGTCATAAGAACGGTTACGGTATGCACAATCACTTCCAAACTATGAAACATTTTTAATCATTTTGTGTAAATACCTGGCCGTAAAAGACAAACAACACATTTTTCTTTGTATGTTTCCTCAGATATTGAATGTCATGTCACTATCACACTATCAGAGCAACCCCTGCACAACACAGCACAGAGCACAGACCAGCACAGCACAGAGCACAGACCAGCACAGTACAGAGCACAGACCAGCACAGCACAGAGCAACCTCAGGACAGCACAGAGCACAGACCAGCACAGCACAGAGCAAGCCCAGCACAGCATAGAGCAATCCCAGCACAGCATTGAGAAACCTCAGCACAGCACATAGCAAACCAGCACAGTACAGAGCACAGACCAGCACAGCACAGAGCACAGACCAGCACAGTACAGAGCACAGACCAGCACAGCACAGAGCACAGACCAGCACAGTACAGAGCACAGACCAGCACAGCACAGAGCAACCTCAGGACAGCACAGAGCACAAACCAACGCAGCACAGAGCAACCCCAGCGCAGCACAGAGCAACCCCAGCACAGCACAGCACAGAGCACAGACCAGCACAGCACATAGCAACCCAGCACAGCACAGAGCACAGACCAGCACAGTACAGAGCAACCCCAGCACAGCACAGAGCACAGAACAGCACAGTACAGAGCACAGACCAGCACAGCACAGAGCAACCTCAGCACAGCACAGAGCACAGACCAGCACAGCACATAGCAAACCAGCACAGTACAGAGCACAGACCAGCACAGCACAGAGCAACCCCAGCACAACAAGGAGGAGGAGGTCTCTCTTTCACATTGTTTACAATTTTAATATTTCTGGCTTGTAAGAAAGGTTATGTTTGGAAATGTAGAAAACATTATTTTTAAACATATTTTTATTTCTGAATACATTTTCTTCCTTTTTGGCCAATCTGAGTAGTCATCTTCATTCCGAACTAGTGCTCGTATTTATGTAAAGTCAGATATCAGATGAAAGAAGCAGCCCAGCAGCCCAGCTCTCTCCCGGCCATTAGGGGGCACTGGAGAGCCAGACGTCACGGTTAGTTATGTGGTGCCAGGCGCAGCTGGCGGCTGTGGTGAGCGCTGGCACAGTCCGGACTCCATGCCAGGACATGGGACTCATCCTCCTACAGTGGGACTCTTCAGGTCCACACACTGGCTCATTTAGTGCAGGCAGTGAGCTGCGACCTGCATGTCCGCTATTGATACACAACATAGATATATATGCAAAAATATGACATACATCCCTCTGTGCTTTGACCTTATCCGGTTCTGTCATTATATAACAAGATCAGACAGATACTGACTGTCCTTACGCAGTCTGTAGACTTGTTTGTTTGTTGTGTGGAGCAGAAAAGCTTCTGTCAGACAGGTTCGGTGACAGACAGTCAGCAGCTACACACACAAACACACTCACACTCACACTCACACTCACATACACACATGCACACACACACACACACACACACACACACACTCTCTCTGTGTAACATGTTCACACACCACACAATCTCTGTGCAACACACACACACTCACTGTGTAACACACACACATACACACACACACTCTCTGTGTAACACACACACACAGACACACACACGCGCACTCAATGTGTAACAAATATACACAAACTCACTGTGTAACACACACATACACCCACACACTCTGTGTAACACACACATACACCCACACACTCTGTGTAACACACACAAACACTCACTGTGCAGCACACACATAAACACACACACACATGTGCGCATGCACACTCACTGTGTAGCACACACTATCAGAATATCGTATCAGATGAGACATTCCCCACCTGTCTGATACTCTCTCTCACTGCTCTCCCCACCTGTCTGATACTTTCTCTCACTGCTCTCTCCACCTGTCTGATACTCTCTCTCACTGCTCTCTCCACCTGTCTGATACTCACTCTCACTGCTCTCTCCACCTGTCTGATCCTCACTCTCACTGCTCTCCCCACCTGTCTGATACTATCTCTCACTGCTCTCTCCACCTGTCTGATACTCTCTCTCACTGCTCTCTCCACCTGTCTGATACTCTCTCTCACTGCTCTCCCCACCTGTCTGATACTCTCTCTCACTGCTCTCTCCACCTGTCTGATACTATCTCTCACTGCTCTCTCCACCTGTCTGATACTCTCTCTCACTGCTCTCTCCACCTGTCTGATACTCTCTCTCACTGCTCTCTCCACCTGTCTGATACTCTCTCTCACTGCTCTCTCCACCTGTCTGATACTCACTCTCACTGCTCTCTCCACCTGTCTGATACTCTCTCTCACTGCTCTCTCCACCTGTCTGATACTCTCTCTCACTGCTCTCTCCACCTGTCTGATACTCACTCTCACTGCTCTCTCCACCTGTCTGATACTCTCTCTCACTGCTCTCTCCACCTGTCTGATACTATCTCTCACTGCTCTCTCCACCTGTCTGATACTCTCTCTCACTGCTCTCTCCACCTGTCTGATACTCTCTCTCACTGCTCTCTCCACCTGTCTGATACTCTCTCTCACTGCTCTCTCCACCTGTCTGATACTATCTCTCACTGCTCTCTCCACCTGTCTGATACTCTCTCTCACTGCTCTCTCCACCTGTCTGATACTCTCTCTCACTGCTCTCTCCACCTGTCTGATACTATCTCTCACTGCTCTCTCCACCTGTCTGATACTCTCTCTCACTGCTCTCTCCACCTGTCTGATACTCTCTCTCACTGCTCTCTCCACCTGTCTGATACTCTCTCTCACTGCTCTCTCCACCTGTCTGATACTCTCTCTCACTGCTCTCTCCACCTGTCTGATACTCTCTCTCACTGCTCTCTCCACCTGTCTGATACTATCTCTCACTGCTCTCTCCACCTGTCTGATACTCTCTCTCACTGCTCTCTCCACCTGTCTGATACTATCTCTCACTGCTCTCTCCACCTGTCTGATACTCTCTCTCACTGCTCTCTCCACCTGTCTGATACTATCTCTCACTGCTCTCTCCACCTGTCTGATACTCTCTCTCACTGCTCTCTCCACCTGTCTGATACTCTCTCTCACTGCTCTCTCCACCTGTCTGATACTCTCTCTCACTGCTCTCTCCACCTGTCTGATACTCGTTCTCACTACTCAAAATGAATAAACTATGATTAACTACACTTTTGTACGTTGACTGATCACACAGTGGTTCTAACATTGCAATTGAACTTTTTCATGAAAATACAGTAAACATGCATCTCCCTGAAGGGGAATTTCCAGTGCAGAAGTGGTGTCAAATTTTGTTAATACAAAAGAGCAGTTCGAACCTGCAGGACAGAAAAGGACATGCCACGGGACAGAGAGTCACAGCCATGATCTCTCTCTGTGTAATGAGAAACAGCTTTTCAAATGTCTGCAGGGCTATGGGACTTGCAGTCCGATTAATAATTATAACAATGAAAAAAATTCTCGTGAGGCGATCTTTTTAATTAAAACAGGGGATTACCAGGCTAAAGGGTGACAGAGCTGTCCCTACAGCTGAGTCCACCATGGCACAATAATAATGCCAGACAAATGGCAACAAATGGCGTAAAAACCTGCCACTGCACCAGCAGAGCCCAGCGGTTTCATGCCCATGGACTCGTCTCCCCTCCTGGGCCAATAACGGTGCTCTGGGAAAGCTTTATCACCCATATGCCTACGCCACGGTGCGGCAGGGGAGTTATTCGCCACTGTCCACATCCGCTCCATGGGTTAGAGACCCCACTGTGGGAGGATCGGCCCTCCATGGCCTAACAGGCTCCAGCAGACCACTAAAGACACACAGCCTGTTTTACAGAACAAAACATCCCTCTGCCATCCCCCTCTGGAGCCTGGCCCGTAAGACATTAGCATGTTTTCCGTCATAAAATGAAAGAGACAGCAGGAAGAAAAGCAGCGTTAAAGTACGTATGCTGTGTTACATAATTATTTCCTCTTTCTTGAGCTCGCCTCGCTGACATGCCCCCAGAAGATGTGAGCAAACACAGCTCTGGTTTTGGCTAACACTGCCATGAGACCCCTGCATTACAGCACAGAATAACATAACATAATCAAAGCAGGATCCTGCATTACAGCACAGAATAACATAACATAATCAAAGCAGGATCCTGCATTACAGCACAGAATAACATAACATAATCAAAGCAGGATCCTGCATTACAGCACAGAATAACATAACATAATCAAAACAGGATCCTGCATTACAGCGCAGAATAACATAACATAATCAAAGCAGGATCCTGCATTACAGCGCAGAATAACATAACATAATCAAAGCAGGATCCTGCATTACAGCACAGAATAACATAACAGAATCAAAGCAGGATCCTGCATTACAGCACAGAATAACATAACAGAATCAAAGCAGGATCCTGCATTACAGCACAGAATAACATAACAGAATCAAAGCAGAATCCTGCATTACAGCACAGAATAACATAACAGAATCAAAGCAGGATCTTGCATTACAGCACAGAATAACATAACAGAATCAAAGCAGGATCCTGCATTACAGCACAGAATAACATAACATAATCAAAGCAGGATCCTGCATTACAGCACAGAATAACATAACATAATCAAAGCAGGATCCTGCATTACAGCACAGAATAACATAACATAATCAAAGCAGGATCCTGCATTACAGCACAGAATAACATAACATAATCAAAACAGGATCCTGCATTACAGCACAGAATAACATAACATAATCAAAGCAGGATCCTGCATTACAGCACAGAATAACATAACATAATCAAAGCAGGATCCTGCATTACAGCACAGAATAACATAACATAATCAAAGCAGGATCCTGCATTACAGCACAGAATAACATTCACACAGCATGTATTCTATGTGCTAGTCAAAGCTGTGGGTTATTTGCAACAAATATTTCCTTGTTCATGGAACAAAATCCATCTCCATCTGTTTTGGCATTTGTGTGCAGTAATGCTTTGGGAATGGTATCTTGATGAAAGATCATAATTAAGGATACTGTGGGATATAAGACTTTGTTAGCCTGTTTGTTTATGCCATCTGGAGACATTAACTCACACATGGTCAGATCAGATAAAAACAAGCGGAAATAAAACTACTGGCTTCTCCAATGTCTTTCGTATCGAGTCAATGACTCCTCAGTGTTCTCCATACTCAAAATGATCTACAGACATGACGTAGGGTCATGGGATTGATTGGTGGGTAAACACCCCCCAAACTGCCTCTCCCAAGTGAGCTGGCATCCAATCACAGGCTGTGGTCATGGCCACGCCCCTGGCTGGTTAATTGCCATGGGAACTGGAACACGGCCTAACTGGGCAAGGCCCTGGGCCTTCACACAGCTCACATTCTCCCAGCACTCATTCATCATGCAGAGCTATGCATCTGAAGAAAACTGTCAGACAGGCTCCTTTTTACTTCACACTGTGTATATCATCATATATGGACATGTTTCAGGTCTTTTTCAACCCTCTACAAAAAAAGGAAAACAGCAGCAGTGTTGGAGTGGTGCTGGAGTCTGGCGGCTGTTGGGCCCAGCAGTAACTCACACACCTCACACAGCATGCCCTGCATTAACTCGCACACAACAGGCCCTGCAGTAACTGACACACATCATGCCCTGCAGTACCTCACACACCTCACACAGCATGCCCTGCAGTAACTCGCACACAGCAGGCCCTGCAGTCAATGACACACATCATGCCCTACAGTAACTCACACACCTCACACAGCATGCCCTGCAGTAACTCACACACCTCACACATCATGCCCTGCAGTAACTCACACACCTCACACAGCATGCCCTGCAGTAACTCACACACCTCACACAGCATGCCCTGCAGTAACTCGCACACAGCAGGCCCTGCAGTCAATGACACACATCATGCCCTGCAGTAACTCACACACCTCACACAGCATGCCCTGCAGTAACTCACACACCTCACACATCATGCCCTGCAGTACCTCGCACCCACACAGCATGCCCTGCAGTAACTCACACACCTCACACAGCATGCCCTGCAGTAACTCACACACATCATGCCTTGCAGTAACTCACACACATCATGCCCTGCAGTAACTCACACACCTCACACAGCATGCCCTGCAGTAACTCACACACCTCACACACCATGCCCTGCAGTAACTCACCTCACACAGCATGCCCTGCAGTAACTCACACACAACAGGCCCTGCCTGACACACATCATGCCCTGCAGTAACTCACACACCTCACACAGCATGCCCTGCAGTAACTCACACACCTCACACAGCATGCCCTGCAGTAACTCACATACAGCATGCCCTGCAGTAACTCACACAGCTCACACAGCATGCCCTGCAGTAACTCACACACCTCACACACCATGCCCTGCAGTAACTCACACACAGCATGCCCTGCAGTAACTCACGCACCTCACATAGCATGCCCTGCAGTAACTCTCAGCTCTTCAAAGCAAGTGATAAACAATAATGGAGGTTTTTGTTGTTTTGTTTTCAATGGCTCATTAATGGCCTGTTTAATGTTGGGAATCAGACATTGTTGGACGATGTGGGACACAAGAGTCTTTAAAAATAGCAGCAAAATACGTACAGAAATAATATTACGACTATATAATAATGATGAGTAAGATTAGGATCAGTTACACTTGCATCTGTATCTATATTCCTGTTGATCCCAGTAGTGGCCCTGAATGTAATCCACTGCTCCCTGACAACCCTGTGTATCACTTTGGATGAGTGCATCTGTCAGTTAAGCAGACAGATAAATAAAGAATATAAATAATGAATGACAGTGGGAGCTGAGGGGGGGTAACGGGCCCTAAACAGCCCCAGGGGCCCTTCAGAGTCCCCCTGTCAGGACACTCCACTGGCCTTTGGACAGCCATTTCAGTTCCACCACACTGAACACTTCCTTCATGCAGACAACTCTCTCTTCTAGGTTTCATGTTTGGTGCGACAAATCCGAGCACCTGGAAGCGAAAAGTTAACATAATGGGTTAATGGCTGGAGAAAAGCAGCATAAGTGACACACAGTCACTGTGTGAGAGATGCGCAGACACTGAAAGACACAGCAGCGGAGCAGGGAGCAGCTACAGCAGGCAGAGTGAGCAGGGAGCAGCCACAGCAGGCAGAGTGAGCAGGGAGCAGCTACAGCATGTAGAGTGAGCAGGCAGCAGCCACAGAAGGCAGAGTGAGCAGGGAGCAGCCACAGCAGGCAGAGGGAGCAGGGAGCAGCTACAGCAGGCAGAGTGAGCAGGCCTCAGCCACAGCAGGCAGAGTGACCTCGTTAGCCTATCAGCTCTTTCTAAAGCTCTCTAATTAGCAGAATTTGCAGAGGGTGGTGGATTAAGAGCAGAGGAATAGAGATTATAACTTCACTGCCCTTCAAAGGGTGAGTCCCCTCAGCTCACAGATTAACGTTACTAAAGTCAGCACCGGAGCAGTGCAGCAAATCAGCGCAGCTCCACGCTACAGCTCTGACTTCCTCTCGGTAAGTCTAATCTAACGCTTGCCTTTAGATAGCAGCGCATATCAGTGCTGCTCACAGTAAAAGTACTGCTCAGAGTATCAGTGCTGCTCACAGTAAAAGTACTGCTCAGAGTATCAGTGCTGCTCACAGTAAAAGTACTGCTCAGAGTATCAGTGCTGCTCACAGTAAAAGTACTGCTCAGAGTGCTGTTCAGAGTATCAGGGCTGGTGTTCTGCTGAGTCACAGGTGAAATATAAAACAGAGAACAGGGAGATGGAGGAGCAGGATAAGGATCTGATATCAGCCCAGACCAGCCTGTGAAAGAGCAGACACCCGGAACCTTCATCTATGCACTGCCTCCTCCACCTTTATCACCCAGGAAGGCGCATAACCTAACATTTAACGCTTGGGTAGAAAAACCTGCAGTAAGGCAATGCAATAAAAAATGCAGCAGTAACCCAGCTCATACGTATAAATATATCCATATTTGATCAATATTTGTCAGATGAATGATTTTATATGAGTTCAGACAAATTATGACTGAAGTCAGCGAACTGTTTTCATGGAGAGATAAAAGTGTGACCGTTCACTTCTCAGCCAATCAGGATGGAGACTACCATCAATTGGGTCCAGGCCCGACATCTCTGGCCTTAAGTTTTACGAGGGAACTGTGTCACGCTCGACCTTGTTTGACTCGAGTGCTGGTTCTGTTTGTATTCATGAAATAACACAAGACTGATTTCGCAACCCGAAGGCAGACTCGGGTTCTGCGTGTGAACACTGGGGGCTCATTTCTGTTAAACTGACCTGTGACCCTCGATTGACCTGTAACAGACACTAGTCTCTGTGTCATCTGTACCACAGGGTCTTTGTGATCTGGAATGTTCCAGAAAGTCAGAGGAACAGAAAACTACACAAACAGAAAAACATACTTATTTCAAAAATGCAGTCAGAAACACAGAAATGCAGGCTGACTTGGTAGTTAAGTTAGGCACAAGCATGGAAGAAACAAATAAGATCTTTATTTTATTCTGTGACTTTAGCTACAGTACAAATAATATGTTATTTTTCTTAAATCTTGGTTTGTAATACTGAGAGAGTGGTTGGTGCCACTCATAGCCTGGCAGAATATGTCTCACAGGATGCAAAGCAAACAATAAACCATTTTAAGAGAAAATGTTATTTAACTGAAAACAATAAAAATGTAAAAAAAAAATTCCCATTCCAGAACACTGTAGCTCCATGTTGCAGAAGCAATCGGACCGCAAGATATAGTGCAGTTCTGCGGGTTTGTTAATAAATTATTCAACATGCCACTGCCCATCTGCTTAAAGCATGTGCTGATTTCCAGCCAGCTTTAGCAGATTCTGGCAGATGTGTCCTGTAGGAGGAGGATGAGGTTTGTATAGCAGAGTGTGGATATACGCACTGAGGGCTGAGGATAGATTACCTGCGATCGAGTGTGTATTAGCAGAGTGTGGATACACACTGGAGCTGCAAGTGAAGGGTATCACACTCTAAATTGTAGCCTCATTCTTAAAATCAAATGTACTAATATACAGATGTAGTTGAAATGTACAAGCATTTAACAGTAATAATTTCAGTAAAACAGAAATGGTGAGCCATTGGGTGAGGGCGGGGGGGGGGGGGGGGGGGGGGGGGGGGGTCCTGTTATGGTGAAGAGAGAGAAAGGGGTGCAGAGGAATGACAAAAACAACAAGACAACAATGCAGTCTCAGGCAGTGAAGAGGACCCACAAACGGTTTCTCAGGCAGTGAAGAGGACCCACAAATGCAAAACTGTTTTGTAGAGGAACGTGTGTCTGTTCTTGGAGGTCTGACATGGGTCTCATGTGAGACTGGTAATGATGATAACGAGGTCCCCAGAACTAGTGAGAGTGGGCGAGACTTGATTACACATAGGGAGAATGTTCCAGAACTGACCAGTGCTTTGATCTTTGACTGCTGCGGCTCTTTGTAGGCAGTGTCGCTGGGGCTCTGAGGTAGTGGACAGACACAGGACTGATGGTTACGGATGAAAGAGAGGACTGTTTGTCTGAGGCAGAGGACCAGAACATTTTGCCTGGATAATCAACTCAGAGAAGCTACACCAGAAACATGCAGACAAACTCACACACACATAAACACCTACACACTCACACAGATACACACACACACTCACACACACACACACACACACACACACACACATACACTCTTTGTCTGTACCTCACAGAGGAGCACAGTGCAGAGGTTATAAGGAACATAGCTGTAATAAACTATAACCCTGGTAATGCTGCTTTGGTTAGGGTTTAGGGTTAGGGTTAGGGGTTAGGCTTAGGGTTAGGCTTAGGGGTTACTGTTAGGGTTAGGGTTTAGGGTTAGGGTTAGGGTTAAGGTTAGGATTAGGGTTAGGGGTTAGGGGTTAGGGGTTAGGTTTAGTGCATTTCAATCACACCTTTACAGGTGGAGCTCATATCATAAACCCACATGACCTCGGGTAATGTTTAGGGTTTGGGTTAGGTTTAGGCTTAGGGTTAGGGTTAGGGTAAGGGTTAGGGGTTAGGGGTTAGGGTTAGGGTTAGGGTTAGGGGTTAGGGGTTAGGGTTAGGTTTAGTGCATTTCAATCACACCTTTACAGGTGGAGCTCATATCATAAACCCGTGTGACCTGGGGTGATGTTTATGGTTAGGGGTAGGGTTAAGGTTAGGGGTTAGGGTTATGGTTAGGGTTAGGGTTAGGGTTAGGGGTTAGGCGTTAGGTTTAGGTTTAGGTTTAGTGCATTTCAATCACACCTTTACAGGTGGAGCTCATATCATAAACCCACGTGATCTGGGGAAATGTTTATTGCACTCCTTTCTGAAGAGCAACATTTCAGAGCAAAGCAGCCATAGCCATTAGAAACCCAATTAATGCCTTAATTAACCAGGGGAACAAAGACCTCGTTTACAGTAAACAAACAAAGCTCAGTGTGTGTGCAGGACTTGAAAAGCCTTAATTGAACTGGACGTTAGCCAGGGTGAACCGCAACGCTCTGTTGTTTTTTCAGCAGGTTTCCTGAGTCAGGGCAAGGACGCAGTCTGTGGCCAGGAATCAACTGGTGAGTGTGGAGTTGCTTGCTGACCGTTGAGGTGCTGACCCTGTCCGACAGACCCATCCTGTGAGACATCAGTGGGGTCGTGGTGTTTAGTGGGGTTATGGTGTTCGATGTGGCCGTGGTGTTCAGTGGGGCGGTGGTGTTTAGTGGGGTGATACTTCAGTCAACAGAATGCCAAACTGCAGATATGAATCAGCACTGAAGAGAGTGGGGGGGAAAAGAATAAATATAAAAATGCTACATAAAATTGTGCAGGAGAATGCAGGCTTGAGTGTTTCTGACGTAGGAATAAGCAGGACAGAACACTGCTGACAGAGTGACATTGAGGCTCTGCGCACCTCAGCTGCAGCTAGCGTATGCGCTGGCACAGGCTCTGTGGGCATAGACGCAACAATCTAACCAGGCTCATTCTGCCAACTTATCTTTTATTTGCCACACTGTTAATGCCAGCCCTGTTAAAGACCCGCTCTATTCCTGGCACAGAGCATGGGCAGCTTATCCGCCAAATGAAATCAGCAGCCTTTCATTTGCATTATGGGAAATCTTTCGTGCGTCACTATATTTGCAGATATTTCCCATTGGTCAGATTCGCAGTGGCCGGGTCATAGCGTGTGAAGCATACATTTTCTCAGCAAAAAGCGGATGTTTGAATCACTGATGTTGAATTGTGTTTAGGCCAATCTTCTCCTAGTTGATGTGATTGGTTATAAATTATTGGTGATTTCAGAAAAGTGGGTGGGACCATGGGCAATGAAATTCACTGATTGGGCCTGGCACAGAGGGCTTGGGTTTTAGGGCCTATCCCTTCACTAATTTATAATGCCTAAAACACATACACAGACCATTGTTTTGAAATGTTCATTTTAAGCCATTGTATAGAATTAAAATAGAGACAAATTATGTGAAAGGCTTTTGTTCAGGGTAATGGTGATAAAGGTGACAGTGATTGTTTGGTTTTAAACGGATGAAAGAGAGGACTGTTTGTCTGAGGCAGAGGACCAGAACATTTGCCCACATAATCAACTCAGAGAAGCTACACCAGAAATATGCAGACAAACTCACACACACATAAACACCTACACACTCACACAGATACACACACACACACACACACACACATACATTCTTTGTCTGTACCTCACAGAGGGGCACAGTGCAGAGGTTATAAGGAACATAGCTGTAATAAACTATAACCCTGGTAATGCTGCTAACCCTAACCCTATTGTTAGGGGTTAGGTTAGGGTTAGGGTTAGGGTTAGGGTTTGGGTTTGGGTTTGGGTTAGGGTAAGGGTTAGGGTTAGGGTTAGGGTTAGGGTTAGGGGTTTGGGTTGGGGTTAGGGTTAGGGTTAGGGTTAGGGTTAGGGTTAGGGTTTGGGTTTGGGTTTAGGGTTAGGGTTAGGGTTAGGGTTAGGGTTAGGGGTTAGGGTTAGGGTTAGGGTTAGGGTTAGGGTTAGGGTTAGGGTTGGGTTAGGGTTAGGGTTAGGGTTAGGGTTAGGGTTAGGGTTAGGGGTTAGGGTAAGGGTTAGGGTTAGGGTTAGGGGTTAGGGTTTAGGTTAGGGTTAGGGTTAGGGTTAGGGTTAGGGTTAGGGTAAGGGTTAGGGTTAGGGTTAGGGTTAGGGTAGGGTTAGGGTTAGGGTTAGTGTTAGGGTTAGGGTTAGGGTTAGGGTTAGGGTTAGGGTTAGGGTTAGGGTTAGGGTTAGGGTTAGGGTTAGGGTTATTGTTAGGGTTAGGGTTAGGGTTAGGGTTAGGGTTAGGGTTTGGGTTTGGGTTTGGGTTGGGGTTTGGGTTTGGGTTTGGGTTTGGGGTTAGGGTTAGGGTTAGGGTTAGGGTTAGGGTTAGGGTTAGGGTTAGGGTTAGGGTTAGGGTTAGGGTTAGGGTTAGGGTTAGGGTTAGGGTTAGGGTTAGGGTTAGGGTTAGGGTTAGGGTTAGGGTTAGGGTTAGTGTTAGGGTTAGGGTTAGGGTTAGGGTTAGGGTTAGGGTTAGGGTTAGGGTAAGGGTTAGGGTTAGTATTATGGTTAGTGTTTAGCAGTCATTGTTTGATTTAAACAAAAGGATTAAACAGTGGTTGTTTGGTTTTAAATTGTGAAGTGTGGGATTTGTGACCGGGATCTGAAGGGGAGAGTTATGTAATGAAATCTTTTTGGACAGGTCAGCTGTGGAATATTAGTAATCAAAACAACCTGCCAAATTAATTGTTTATTAGATGAACAGAGAAATGCCCTTGTTTTTGTGAACACAACCACAAATGGACTTTAAATTGAACAGTTATTACACAATTATTTTGTACGGTAGAAATAATTGTCATATCTGCTAGTGCGTTTCAGCTTCAAACCCACAGGACCTGAGATCCAATCAACTTTGACAGAGCAATTAAATGTAATCATAAAAATAATTCTTCATAAAAAAAAATTTATCACTTCAGCAATCACAAAAATTACAAAATCAAATTCTGTTTGTAAAGAAAGAGAACAAATGCTAGTGATTAATCTCTGAGGTGCAGTTAAGGAGGCGAAAATCACAGCTCATGGAAGCGTAACTAAGGGCACAAAAGCAGTCACAGGGCTGCCCTTTTCTGCATGTCCTAATGAGACACAGTGGACCCAGATTCCATTAAACATAAAGCAGAGACTTTTTATGATCTTAAAGGACTTCTGTTTCAAATAATGACATTCCTTGCAACTTCCCCTAAAAACATTAAATGACATTTTTTAGTAACTTAGTATACTGACATTGGCCATGCTTGACAGTGAAAAACATTGAGCTAACAAGAAAAATGTTTGAACATATTTAATTGACTGAAAAAGAAAAAAACAATTATGTGTTATATTTCTTTGACTCTGAATTAATTTTCTGTTATTTTTCAAGGATATTGATTTGTGAGATTTGTAATGATGCTTAAAGGCTGTGAGATCCTTTGATCCTGCCTCTCCAGGCACAGGTATCTCACCTGGGCACAGAGCTCTGTCCATCCCTCTGTCCATCTGTCACCAGCTCTGGGTTTAAGAAAAGAATGTTGGGACAATGCTCAGTGCTACCTTAGAGGAACATGGGACAGTAACCTGAGAGTGTTCTAGTCTTAAATGAATTTCGACATGGCCATTTCTCCCTGACACCGGTCAGCAGGTCCTCCCTGATGAGACCTGTAGCCACCAGCCTCAGAGAGGCATGAACCCAGCCCTGTGCTGAGGCTCACAGCCTGTCCCCCGTTAACCCTAACCCTAACCCGTTAACACGGTCCGCCCTCTCTGTGAACCTGCTCAATGAGCTCACAGCCTGTCCCCCGTTAACCCTAACCCTAACCCGTTAACACGGTCCGTCCTCTCTGTGAACCTGCTCAATGAGCTCACAGCCTGTCCCCCGTTAACCCTAACCCTAACCCGTTAACACGGTCCGCCCTCTCTGTGAACCTGCTCAATGAGCTCACAGCCTGTCCCCCGTTAACCCTAACCCTAACCCGTTAGCACAGTCCGCCCTCTCTGTGAACCTGCTCAACGCAGGATTTATTGTTCCCTCATTTTTTTTTTTAATTGGGGGAAGGATAAAAACACTATCACATCCAAAACCATACCTCAGCCCAAGCTGCTGGCAGCATCAGTGATTTTGTTCTTTTGAGTGTCTTTCTTTATCAGAGAACTAAACCCACCCTTCTATTCAAGTTACATGAATGGAAATGAGACCCATTATCTCTGAATATTCTGCTGCGTGTTACAGGAGTTGGGGGGTAATCCTGCTGCGTGTTACAGTAGTTGGGGGTAATCCTGCTGTGTGTTACAGTAGTTGGGGGTAATCCTGCTGCGTGTTACAGGAGTTGGGGGGTAATCCTGCTGCGTGTTACAGGAGTTGGGGGTAATCCTGCTGCGTGTTACAGTAGTTGGGGGTAATCCTGCTGCGTGTTACAGTAGTTGGGGGGTAATCCTGCTGCGTGTTACAGGAGTTGGGGGTAATCCTGCTGCGTGTTACAGTAGTTGGGGGGTAATTATGCTGCGTGTTACAGGAGTTGGGGGTAATCCTGCTGCGTGTTACAGGAGTTGGGGGTAATCCTGCTGCGTGTTACAGTAGTTGGGGGGTAATCCTGCTGCGTGTTACAGTAGTTGGGGGTAACCCTGCTGCGTGTTACAGGAGTTGGGGGTAATCCTGCTGCGTGTTACAGTAGTTGGGGGGTAATCCTGCTGCGTGTTACAGTAGTTGGGGGTAATCCTGCTGCGTGTTACAGTAGTTGGGGGTAATCCTGCTGCGTGTTACAGGAGTTGGGGGGTAATCCTGCTGCGTGTTACAGTAGTTGGGGGTAATCCTGCTGCATGTTACAGGAGTTGGGGGTAATCCTGCTGCGTGTTACAGTAGTTGGGGGGTAATCCTGCTGCGTGTTACAGGAGTTGGGGGGTAATCCTGCTGCGTGTTACAGGAGTTGGGGGGTAATCCTGCTGCGTGTTACAGTAGTTGGGGGGTAATCCTGCTGCGTGTTACAGTAGTTGGGGGGTAATCCTGCTGCGTGTTACAGGAGTTCGGGGTAATCCTGCTGCGTGTTACAGTAGTTGGGGGCAATCCTGCTGCGTGTTACAGTAGTTGGGGGGTAATCCTGCTGCGTGTTACAGTAGTTGCGGGTAATCCTGCTGCGTGTTACAGGAGTTGGGGGTAATCCTGCTGTGTGTTACAGTAGTTGGGGGTAACCCTGCTGCGTGTTACAGGAGTTGGGGGTAATCCTGCTGCGTGTTACAGGAGTTGGGGGTTAATCCTGCTGCGTGTTACAGTAGTTGGGGGGTAATCCTGCTGCGTGTTACAGGAGTTGGGGGTAATCCTGCTGCGTGTTACAGGAGTTGGGGGGTAATCCTGCTGCGTGTTACAGTAGTTGGGGGGTAATCCTGCTGCGTGTTACAGGAGTTGGGGGGTAATCCTGCTGCGTGTTACAGGAGTTGGGGGTAATCCTGCTGCGTGTTACAGTAGTTGGGGGGTAATCCTGCTGCATGTTGGCTGTGTGTCTACCCAACAATCTGGATTTTGGCTCTTCCATGTAAAATCTCTTCACCAGTCAAGCTGTCTTAAAAATATGTGAGGTCACCCTTGCTCAGATAATGCTTACAGTAACCATGTCACTTCATAATGCCCCTTCCTCACTCATGTCATCTTATTCTGATCGCTGATGTGATGTTATTTTCCACCATAAACCAGGATGTGCACAAATAAAGCTGTAGAGGTGTGTTTGTGAGGACCTGAGTGTGTATTAGCTGTAGAGGTGTGTTTGTGAGGACCTGAGTGTGCATTAGCTGTAGAGGTGTGTTTCTGAGGACCTGAGTGTGCATTAGCTGTAGAGGTGTGTTTGTGAGGACCTGAGTGTGTATTAGCTGTAGAGGTGTGTTTGTGAGGACCTGAGTGTGCATTAGCTGTAGAGGTGTGTTTGTGAGGACCTGAGTGTGCATTAGCTGTAGAGGTGTGTTTGTGAGGACCTGAGTGTGCATTAGCTGTAGAGGTGTGTTTGTGAGGACCTGAGTGTGCATTAGCTGTAGAGGTGTGTTTGTGAGGACCTGAGTGTGCATTAGCTGTAGAGGTGTGTTTGTGAGGACCTGAGTGTGCATTAGCTGTAGAGGTGTGTTTGTGAGGACCTGAGTGTGCATGAGCTGTAGAGGTGTGTTTCTGAGGACCTGAGTGTGCATTAGCTGTAGAGGTGTGTTTGTGAGGACCTGAGTGTGCATTAGCTGTAGAGGTGTGTTTGTGAGGACCTGAGTGTGCATTAGCTGTAGAGGTGTGTTTGTGAGGACCTGAGTGTGTATTAGCTGTAGAGGTGTGTTTGTGAGGACCTGAGTGTGTATTAGCTGTAGAGGTGTGTTTGTGAGGACCTGAGTGTGTATTAGCTGTAGAGGTGTGTTTGTGAGGACCTGAGTGTGCATTAGCTGTAGAGGTGTGTTTGTGAGGACCTGAGTGTGTATTAGCTGTAGAGGTGTGTTTGTGAGGACCTGAGTGTGCATTAGCTGTAGAGGTGTGTTTGTGAGGACCTGAGTGTGCATTAGCTGTAGAGAGCGGGGGCTAGAGGCAGTAGGAATTGTATGTTGCAGTTACCACACAGAAGAGGGATTATCCCGGATTATCAGAGGGGGAACAAACATCCCAGAGTAAACATGGCCAGCCTTTTCTCTGGCTCCTTCTCTGCATGACACTGTGAGACGCAGGCAGGAGGAATGAAAGATCAACCATTCCCTGCCCCTGCTCTCTCTCTCCCTCCCTGTCTCCATCCGTCTCAGCACAGCTTGCCATCATAAACCAGTGTGAACATGAAAGGATGTTTTTAATTGATATCAGTTATTATAAGAGGGGGATGCTTGTCCTGAAGGACTGCAGACACGTTTACTCCAACCAGAGAGGGTGACAGTGGGGGGTCTCGTGTTTCTGTATGAGAACATGCCCAGCAGGGGGCGCTTATGTCTGTTCTGACTCAGCTCTTTGGCCATCACCCAGAACAGAAGCTTGTCTCTGCTCAGCCTGAAAACATAAAACAAAAAGGAAATAAATAGCAAAAAATGAAATGGAAAAATTTTCGCATTGTTGTTCACCACGACCTTCACACAACCTCACTGCAAAGCTGTAGTGGACTGTATGCCTGGCCTGAGAGAGCGGAGATGCCAGCGCACTGGAGAGGGGTACAGACGGGCACCTCGGCCCATGCTAATAGTCACTGGGGGTTTGACTGTCTGCCAGGGGAACAGAAATAACACAGTGATGTCATTTGGGATGTGCACAAAGTCATCGCTCCCTCCCAAAAAGCCCGACTGAGTAAAAAGAGCCAGCTGACAGCGTCTCTGCACTGGGCGGACAGGGAAGGGGAGAGAGGGGGGAACAGGGTGGGAGGTACAGTCTGGAGGAGCCCCTCCCCTCTCCACACTGACAAGGAGAAGTGGAGAGCACAAAATACACTCCTGTGAAAAGGGATGTTTGTTTTTTTTGGGTTGTTGTGATTTTTGGCTGAACACAGACACTCTCCTTCCTTACCCAGCCTCTGAGTCACTGCTCAGACACCCTCCTTCCTTACCCAGCCTCTGAGTCTCTGCTCAAACACTCTCCTTCCTTACCCAGCCTCTGAGTCTCTGCTCAGACACCCTCCTTCCTTACCCAGCCTCCGAGTCTCTGCTCAGACACTCTCCTTCCTTACCCAGCCTCCGAGTCTCTGCTCAAACACTCTCCTTCCTTACCCAGCCTCTGAGTCTCTGCTCAGACACTCTCCTTCCTTACCCAGCCTCTGAGAGGCTCAGCCACAACCTAAAAGCTCCTGATTAAACTGTCACTCCACACTTCTACAAGACCATGTTCCCTGAGTGTGCATGAGTGTATGTGTATGTTTGTGTGTGTGTGTGTGTGTGTGTGTGGGTGTGTGTGTGCGTGAGTGTGTGTGTGTGTGGGTGTGCGTGAGTGTGTGAGCGTGTGTGTGTGTGAGTGTATGTGTATGTGTGTGTGTGTGTGTGTGTGTGTGTGTGTGTGTGTGTGTGTGTGAGTGTGTGTGTGTGGGTGTGCATGAGTGTGTGAGCGTGAGTGTGCATGAGTGTATGTGTGTGTGTGTGTGTGTGTGTGTGTGTGGGTGTGTGTGTGTGAGTGTGTGTGTGTGGGTGTGCATGAGTGTGTGAGCGTGAGTGTGCATGAGTGTATGTGTATGTGTGTGTGTGTGTGTGTGTGTGTGTGTGAGTGTGTGTGTGTGGGTGTGCATGAGTGTGTGAGCGTGAGTGTGCATGAGTGTATGTGTGTGTGTGTGTGTGTGTGTGTGTGGGTGTCTAAAGTGTGGCTACAGTGACTCGCAGTGTGCCTCTCCTCCCGTTTGTCCATGAAAGCTGTCTATTACATGTTCTGTTGCATGCGTGATGTTGACTGTGGATATGGTGCAAGTTTGTGTTGTAGCAATTTCACATTATGTCATCTGGTGAGTAGTGCAAGCAACATTCAGAATAAGTGTGGGTCGCATGAGATGCATTACGCCGACAAACTGATGTAAGAATGAACACAATCCCAAACCTGACCCACATGCGTCCATAAGCGCCGCGGCTGCAGTCCCATCACGGGCCTTCTGGCTCAGATCTGTTCTGTTTGCTGAAACGCTTCCCTGCCCAACATGCAGAAGTGACCAATCGGAGATGAGTGTTCAGACAAGCTACTGGCTGGAGATGGGCTCCTGGAATGGCTGTGCCAGCCATTATTATTTAGCTGTTTTTTGCATGGAAGGATGTCATGTGGGGAATGATGGAAGGACACTCTACCGTTCAGACAGAGAGGTCTGATAGCGAGCTGTCAGATTTTAATCGAAACTCAAACCTCGTCTGGAATATGACTGAAATCTATTATTTGTTTTCAGATGAGAGTGACGGTCAGATTGGAAAGTCACTCATGTGATAAACCTGATCTGAGTCTCTTCAAGCTGCCCATGTGAACATAAACTGAAGGCAAGAATTATTCAGGCCATCTTTAACAAACAGCCGTGTGAGTGCTGGGGTTTATATTGCACTGTAAGACTCATCTGTGTGGCGTCGTGCTTTCAGAGATGGTGGTTTACAGTTTAACAGGGGAGAGAGTGAGAGGAGGCGAAAGACAGGGAGGAGATGAAGAATGGGGCCAAGAAACAGACAGACATAAAAGCAGTGGAAGGAGGAGAGATGGAGTGATGGAAAGAGACAGAGGCTGTGAAAGAAAGGGAGAGAGAAATAGAAAGAGGGTTTTAAAGGCTCACATTATTATAAAATCAATTGAGGGAAGGTGGCTTTGATCATCGATCCTGTCACTCACAGACATTTAATGGAGGCATTACATAAGAGTGAAAATGTGAACTACCGCTCTCTCTCTCTCTCTCTCTCTCTCTCTCTCTCTCTCCACATTCAACACCATCAACACAGATTATCCAGACTGCACCTAACCTGATTGTAACATTAGCAGTATTTAATAAGTCATGATTAGGGCACCTACGTTGTGTTTAGGATAATGTAATGTAGTGTTGAGTATTGTGTTTCTCGTTGTGATTACTGTTTTATGCAATAATAAAACTATTATTGAAACACAAAAAGTGAAGTGTGTCTTCCTGAAATAAAGCACTTTGCTTAAAATTCGTGAACAGAAACAGAGAGAGGTGATTGAGTGAATATTGATCTCTGAGGTGACTGAGTGAATATTGATCTCTGAAGTGACTGAGTGAATATTGATCTCTGAAGTGACTGAGTGAATATTGATCTCTGAAGTGATTGAGTGAATATTGCTCTCTGAAGTGACTGAGTGAATATTGATCTCTGAGGTGACTGAGTGAATATTGATCTCTGAAGTGACTGAGTGAATATTGATCTCTGAAGTGACTGAGTGAATATTGATCTCTGAAGTGATTGAGTGAATATTGCTCTCTGAAGTGACTGAGTGAATATTGATCTCTGAAGTGATTGAGTGAATATTGTTCTCTGAAGTGACTGAGTGAATATTGATCTCTGAACTGATTGAGTGAATACTGATCTCTGAAGTGACTGAGTGAATATTGATCTCTGAAGTGATTGAGTGAATATTGTTCTCTGAAGTGACTGAGTGAATATTGATCTCTGAAGTGATTGAGTGAATATTGCTCTCTGAGTCTTGCAGAAAGTCCCCACTCGAACAGAACTCCCGTGAAGAGGCAGACACTTAGTGACCACAGAGGCGTGTTTCCATGGCGGGGTGCAGGCTTGGTGACCTCATCATCACCATGGAAACAGGGCTTCAGACACGTGGCTGGCAGGACAGACAGAGAGAGGAGAAGCCCTCACTGCAGCCAGCAGGTGAAAGAGCGAGGAAAACTCTGAATGTGTCACTCTGTGTCTGACAGAAAACCTGCCTGTCTCGCTACATCCACGCTGTTAGTCAAACTGCCAGTCTCACTGCAATGTATAAATGTAACATTGTGGGACTGAAAAACATATTGTAATGTGATGCACAATACAATATTGTTATCACCATAGATTATTTTATACATATGTACATAATGTTCTCACACATCACAGTCCTATACAGCTTCCCTGGCTGCCAGAGCAGAAGCAGGTCAGGACAACGGGCCGAGCACCAGCAGTATTTCAGAAACGTGCACAGGGATCTCAGCCATCCTAAATGCAAGGCAATTAGCCCGTGTTGTTTGTGAAATACATACACAGACACACTCATTTCAAAAATATTGACTTTAATAATGTCAGTCTGTAGTTGTGGCCCAGCAGCTCTGTAACTGCCAGCCTGCTTCAGTCCCTCCGCATGTATGGGGCGCTGTTGGGGACACACTGCACCATGCAGGGTCAGCAGGGCAGACTGGGGCTGAAGGGGGTGATGGATGAGCTGAGGCAGGACAGGGCTGGTGCTGAGCTTGGCTGGGCTCCTCTGAAGCTCTGCAGCCTGAGTGTGAGAGGCACAGAATCAGTATAACTGTAGTTATTATATTATAGTATAACTGTAGTTATTATCTTGTAGTATAACTGTAGTTTTATATTGTAGTTTTATTGTTCCCCCATCACACCTTCTCTGGTAGGTTTCGACCAGCTCTTTATAGAAATGAAAACCAGTAAAGATGATTATGAAAGATGTTCAGAGAGGGATTAAGAACAGGAAACCGCAGACTCATTCACAAACTTACTGCGTAAAAGGATAGATGGTGTGTAGCAGATCCATCTGTGCACATTTTTATAATGCTAAAAATCATCAAAACCAAAACCTATCCATAATTGCAACTGCTGGATAGCGTGAATATGTAAGCACACAAACTATGTTGATCATGCAAATGAAGTTTAACTTCCTAATAACTATGGGGCTGCTTTTGGGGAGAGTGTAACAAATCCACGCATACGCCACAATCCTGCCTTCCTGCTGCTGTCTCGTTCTTTTCAGAAATCCCTGCGTGACTCAGCTGTACACACTGATAAGTCAGGGAAGCTTCTGAAGCTTGGAGTGTGGGATAAAAAATAAATACATAAATTATTGTGGGGTGAGAAAGGGGATTGTCTCCAGTCTGGCAGCCCTGTGACACTGCCTGCAGGCCACACCCCCCTCTGTCACGCGAAGTTCCGCAGGAGGGTTTGGAAACACACAGCTCACATCCTCCTCTTTGACACTCCCCCTAAGGGGGGTTCACAGACTTCTGGGGTCACGTCCGTTTCAGACGTGTTGCTACAGCGCTGCGGAAGGATTTCTGACATGCAGAATATCAGCCTGTGAGTCTATGCTGGTGTCTCAGCATCCGCAGCACTGAGGGCAGCTGGTACAACACGAGGCTGTGTGATTCAGTCTGCTCCCCCCTCCCCACAGTCTCAGTCTGCTCCCCCCTCCTCACAGTCTGCTCCCCCCTCTCCCCACAGTCTCAGTCTGCTCCCCCCTCCTCACAGTCTGCTCCCCTCTCCCCACAGTCACAGTCTGCTCCCCACAGTCTGCTCCCCCCTCCCCACAGTCTGCTCCCCCCTCCTCACAGTCTGCTCCCCCCTCCCCCACAGTCTCAGTCTGCTCCCCCCTCCTCACAGTCTGCTCCCCCCTCCCCACAGTCACAGTCTGCTCCCCCCTCCCCACAGTCACAGTCTGCTCCCCCCTCCTCTCAGTCTGCTCCCCATCCCACAGTCACAGTCTGCTCCCCACAGTCTGCCCCCCTTCCCACAGTCACAGTCTGCTCCCCCCTCCCCACAGTCTGCTTCCCCCTCCCCACAGTCTGCTCCCCCCTCCCCACAGTCTGCTCCCCCCTCCTCACAGTCTGCTCCCCCCTCCCCACAGTCTCAGTCTGCTCCCCCCTCCCCACAGTCTCAGTCTGCTCCCCCCTCCCCACAGTCTGCTCCCCCCTCCCCACAGTCTCAGTCTGCTCCCCCCTCCCCACAGTCTCAGTCTGGTCCCCACAGTCTGCTCCCCCTCCCCACAGTCTCAGTCTGCTCCCCCCTCCTCACAGTCTGCTCCCCCCTCCCCACAGTCACAGTCTGCTCCCCCCTCCCCACAGTCACAGTCTGCTCCCCCCTCCCACAGTCTGCTCCCCCCCCTCCCCACAGTCACAGTCTGCTCCCCCCCCCCCACAGTCACAGTCTGCTCCCCCCTCCTCACAGTCTGCTCCCCCCTCCCACAGTCTCAGTCTGGTCCCCACAGTCTGCTCCCCCCTCCCCACAGTCTCAGTCTGGTCCCCACAGTCTGCTCCCCCCCTCCCCACAGTCTCAGTCTGGTCCCCACAGTCTGCTCCCCCCTCCCCACAGTCTCAGTCTGCTCCCCCCTCCCCACAGTCTCAGTCTGGTCCCCCCTCCCCACAGTCTCAGTCTGCTCCCCCTCCCCACAGTCTCAGTCTGCTCCCCCCACCCCACAGTCTCAGTCTGCTCCCCCACCCCACAGTCTCAGTCTGTTCCCCCACCCCACAGTCTCAGTCTGCTCCCCCCTCCCTACAGTCACAGTCTGCTCCCCCCTCCCCACAGTCTCAGTCTGCTCCCCCTCCCCACAGTCACAGTCTTGCTCCCCCCTCCCCACAGTCTCAGTCTGCTCCCCCCTCCCCACAGTCTGCTCCCCCCTCCCCACAGTCTCAGTCTGCTCCCCCCTCCCTACAGTCACAGTCTGCTCCCCCCTCCCCACAGTCTCAGTCTGCTCCCCCCTCCCCACAGTCACAGTCTGCTGCCCCCTCCCCACAGTCTCAGTCTGCTCCCCCTCCCCACAGTCTCAGTCTGCTCCCCCCTCCCCACAGTCTCAGTCTGCTCCCCCTCCCCACAGTCTCAGTCTGCTCCCCCCTCCCTACAGTCACAGTCTGCTCCAAACTCGATGAAAAAAAAACAAACTTTAACTACAAGAAGCTCCACACAAACCCTGGAACCTTGCACTGAAACCTGAGTGTTTCTCCAGGGACAGGATCTTGTTACTCTAATATATACCGGTGAAAATGAGTTTGGCTTAATCCATTAGCGGGGAATTTATATTGGCAAACGACCAGAGGAAGCTTCCAGGTATATAATTAAGACATCTGAGAGTTGGACTGGCTTCTGTCTCACACTGTGGGAGAGATTCTGGTGCCCACATCAGAAAGGAGATGCAGGAGATGGGTATACTGTAACTCCAAAGCCCATATGTTTTAATGGCAGTAAGGCTGGTCGGTGGGTTTACTGTAACTCCAAAACCCATATGTTTTAATGGCAGTAAGGCTGGTCGGTGGGTTTACTGTAACTCCAAAGCCCATATGTTTTAATGGCAGTAAGGCTGGTCGGTGGGTATTTTCATGGCTAAAGGGCTAACAGAGGCATATTCTGTCTGAGGAGATGGGCTTATGAAAAATCCAAAGTCCATATATTTTAATGGTAATAGACTGAGCACGCAGGTAAATGCTCTCTTCAGGTGAATCCTGCCTCGGAATAGATCGTTACACTTTCATTTACCCTCTCAGTCATCGAGCGCTGTTTTCAGTAATCTTTTCTGTCTTCAGAACTCTCCCTTCAGTAGCAATGAAATACGGAGACAATGGCTCCCTCTAGTGGACGCTCTAATACCTGCATTTTCACTACAGCGCACCCGCGTAGAGGCGTTAGTTCACAACAGAGAGCATGCAACTTTCATCACATGGAAGTTTAATACACAACCTCTAACACAGCCTCTGGACTCTGTTTATGTTTCAGTTAGGCAGCATTGTTATGAGTCATTGTATATCAGTGCGCCTTTTAAGGATCAAATCACAGAGATGAATGATTCATGCGCGAGTAGGCCTATTACATCTGCCTAAATTACAGCACTCACAGTACGGTGCCATACAGTAACCCTATATTTTCTATTAATTACAGCGACATGTATTCCGTCCCAGTTCGCAAAAATCATTTTATCTTCAGTTATTCCATTATCCGTTATCTCCCTCTACAGTTCTTGAATGTTTAATGCATAGTGTGAAGAGGCAGATTTTATAAAAGCAGAGGTCCTTTTGGGAATGATAATATTTCAATTTTAGACACCTCCATTGTAATGGTCGGTAAAATTTCATGAGAATAAAGCACGACATATTTCCGCGCAAAGTGCTTTAGTTAGCTGGCTACCAAACTGCAAACTTCCATAAATCATTTCGCACACATTCGTGTCTTCGTGTACTTACGCTTTCTAGCTTAATTTATCTCCATGAGGTCAACTTCTGTACGAGATCCACAAGATCCATATTTATTGGCAAACTGAGAAGATAAACACGGACAGAAGGACACGCGCAGACGAACCAGTAAAATGATTTCCACGGTATTGTTTGGAATATTTAATGGTCACATAAGATGTTTCAATTGATGTTACGATCACCATTCATTTATTGTAACGTATTATTTGTGTCTTTTTACAACACCTGTGGCTTCACCGCTGCTGAAACTGTCATTCGCACGCCCCATGGCATACCACCATCGATCCTTCGCTAGGGGGCGCCCTTGCTCCATCCGCAGCTTCTGGTCCTCGCGCTGAGGTAAACCAAGGTAAGGAGTTCTGTGGTCGGCTCTCCCTGCGCTATTCGAGCGCCTCTGAGCTCGGTTGTGGGAGATGCTGTTTGAGTTACAGTAATAGAGGAACATGCGGTGCAGCTGAAAATTTGAAATCAAAAGACAGGGGGAAGGCAAAGAGAGAGAGAGAAGTTGAATTTTAGACGTAATTCACTCGCTGCCTGACCATTTCCACATCTCAATTTTTACATGCACACGTGTGTGAGTGTGTGTGTGATAATGAGAACAGACAAATCTTCCCTCAATTCTGAAGGAATTAAGAAGAAGAAAATCTCTCTGTGGAAAAAACCCCACAATGTCTCCACAGTCTTTCCACCCAAACAAATTCACAAAAGCATTACAACTCTGTAAATAACATTATTCTCAAACTCACACACATATACGCAGGGCTGGCCCTTTAAGAGGGGAGGCCGTGTCACAGTAAGAAGAGTAGCGTTTGAAAGTCGCCTTTATGGTCATTAAACTGCACTTGTAGTAAATGCATTGTGGTAAAGAGAGTTTAGGACACAGGCACTGGGGGGGTCTGGAGGGTGTTGGGCCCTGGCCAGAAAATGCCATGGGACTCTTCTGACTGCCACACCTTCCCCTTTGATGCCTGCGGCTCAGACCTCACAAACAGCTGCATGGAAAGGAGAAGTGAGGAAGAGGAAGAAGGAAAGAGGGGGAAGAGGAGACAGGGAAGTGGAGGGAATAACAGCGAAATAGAGAGGGGCAAAACGGATGCAGGGAGAGAAAGAATGAAAAAAAAACTACAACTACGACACTCTGACCTGACTGACCAGAGCAACGATAATGTGAACACTGGACACTGACATAAGGGAAACAGAGTCATTCAACAAATTATAAATTACATTATAAACGTGCCTTACTCTTGATCGAGTGACTTCCTGGCAGAATACCTTGTCGGAGCAAGAGACCCAAAACAAGGGGCACATCAACCATACAGCCATGTGGAGTTGTACAGAGCAGGCTGTGTGGTCCCTGCTGCCTGGCAGCAGTGGGAACAGAGACCCAGCGAAACAGAGCAGGCCATGTGGTCCCTGCTGTCTGGCAGCGGTGGGAACAGAGATCCAGCGAAACAGAGCAGGCCGTGTGGTCCCTGCTGTCTGGCAGCGGTGGGAACAGAGATCCAGCGAAACAGAGCAGGCCGTGTGGTCCCTGCTGCCTGGCAGTGGTGAGAACAGAGACCCAGTGAAACAGAGCATTATTCTTGTTTCTCAGCCTCCCAGACACAGTCAGACCTGGCAGTGTGTTGAAGGGCCAGTGTGTCTCTGGCAGTGTGTCGAAGGCCTGGTGTGTCTCTGGCAGTGTGCTAAAGGCTCAGTGTGTCTCTGGCAGTGTGTTGAAGGCCCAGTGTGTCTCTGGCGGTGTGTTAAAGGCTCAGTGTGTCTCTGGCAGTGTGCTGAAGGCCCAGTGTGTCTCTGGCGGTGTGCTAAAGGCTTAGTGTGTCTCTGGCAGTGTGTTGAAGGCCCAGTGTGTCTCTGGCAGTGTGCTGAAGGCCCAGTGTGTCTCTGGCAGTGTGCTGAAGGCCCAGTGTGTCTCTGGCAGTGTGTTGAAGGCCCAGTGTGTCTCTGGCAGTGTGCTGAAGGCCAAGTGTGTCTCTGGCAGTGTGCTGAAGGCCCAGTGTGTCTCTGGCTGCCATAATTGAAGACAGGGTATGGGCGCATGATCAGGGTTTGTGCCTCTGTTATAATCTCTGAAAGCCTCGTCTTTTTGGTTTTAAAAGTATGTTTACGATGAAGTGAGTGATCTTCCAAAAAATGCCATATTTCAGGAAAACAGGCTCCAGTTTTTTTTCCAGGCAGCACTGCCCTAGAGCACACCCTAAATCACACTATCTGATAATGACAGCATCAGGAGATTTCAGCAGGGCAGAGAGCTCTTTAAAAGAAAAAAATCAAGAGACCTCTAAAATATAAAAACCTTCATAAGTTCGTTCTACATGTACAAAGAAAAGTACCATATAATGCATGCAGGGCAGAATCAAACCACTGTCCACTGACATAAACTATCAAAAAGCATGTAGGTCAAGTGCAGCCCACTGGACACAGTACAATTTAAGGCATTAAAAGCCCAGAAAGTTCCTCAGCCAGCTGGTACTGAAGTAGACTAACCCATTAACCTCACTAACACAAAACACACACCAAATTTACACCAGCACTGCTTACCAGCAAACTATTAGAAATACCCAGATTATGAAATGATCCATTCCAGTTAGAGTGTTAATATCCATTTTCAAGCAACTATCTTCGGGGCCTACAACTATTAACAATATCCAATATTACTCACATTGAAAACTAGCAAAGTTATCATAAGATTTTAGGGAATGGTGAACGTTTACACGTAACTTCTTGGCGGAGAAAGTCTAGTCACTGGTTACTGGAGCGGGCCCTGTATGGGGCAGTGGTTAGGGAGCTGGGGTAATGACTAAGCCGCTGCATATTTATTTCCAAGATATGGCACTGCCATTGTTCCTTCCTTCAGCAAAGTTCTTTTCCAGAATTTCTACACTGAAATATCTAGCTGTGTAAACGGATACTGTGGAAAAATATTAGCTGTGTATGTCAGTCTGAATTAAGACATCTGCGAAACATGAAACGTGCATCTTTGTGAAAAAACCCGAGTAACTTTTCTGACTGTCCCTTGCTAGCAGGTTCACGTGCTGACTGTCCCCCAGCTTCATTCATATTTTCACAGCGCAGGAGCGCTCAAACACCGAGTACCGGCCCGGCCAGCGTCGGGATGGTCCCATTCTACCGAGCGAGTATTCATCACCGCAGCAGGGCATCATGGAAATAACAAGCTAATTCTGGTCGCTTAGTGACGAAATAATTCAAGAGCTGAGCTAACTGAATCTTCTATTTTAAAATGGGATCTATGTCACTCTCTCCATTACGGTTGATACAGTAATGTTACTTCCGTTGCTATACTTTTTTTAGTCAAGCAGGTCTAACGCCAGGTAGCCAAGTTCGAAAAGGGTACACTGTTGCTAGTTTAATTCATTTGGAATTATAAAAGAGAAATATTTAGTTGTTGGACAATGACTAGATGTTGGAGATTTCCGAGAAGGTCTTTCGTTGGACTCTTGTTTGTGTCCTCCCTCTCCGCGTCCGCTATGTACTTCATCTACTCAGCGCCAGGCATGGGTAAGCAATACACCGTTTTCATATTTTCAATAAACTGATTTTTGTGCTGTTCAGTTGACATGTAGTACAAGTGAAACAGATATATTTTTTGGCAACCAAGAGTTGGTCATGCGTGTTGTCACTCAGCATTTGACCTGGGTGAAAGGTGTGTTACACCAACGAAGTGTAACAGGGAAGTTTAGTTTCGCCCAAGAACAGCAGTTTTACAGTCCCCTCTGTTTCGGGTCATACAATTAAATTTTTCAGATTGAGATTTCGTTTGTTTCACCAGGGAATCTATCGTGCCATTAACAGGCAGTATTCTCGCAAAGGATGTGTATAAATGTTAAAGCGAGGGATTACTGGGACTTTTACAAAGCAACTAAATGTCCCGTTTTGATTAAAACAAGAAAATAAATTAATATTACAATTATCTGAAACGGTTAATAAACACTGTCCGGTCTTCTTGTGTCTGAACGGTGGCCTGCGTCCGTTTCACCACACCGTGCGCTCGCAGTTAATAAACTCCAGTGCTGGGGTTTTTAACCCGCTGTTTTCTAGTGACGTTGGAGAAAACGTGAATGTTGTTGGATCGATAATATCGATTAACCTTTCTCCGTGGGCCAAGAATCTCGTAATATGCGCCAGGTAACCCAACCTATCAACTGGGTCATCATCTTTTTCCAGAAAACCCTCTCCTTGAAAACATCCATTCTTTGCCCTGTCAGTCAGGGCTGATTATGCTATATAGAAATACCTCAGATAAGACGGACACATTTTAATGGTAGCTCATGCGTGGTCATATGAAAATTTCACACAAACCACAGGGAGCTTTAAGGTAGGCACTCATTATGTGCAGGTGTTGATATGTTCTGTATCAGGCTCTGAGAGGTTTATAAAACAGGACTTAGCGCGGCATGTTGGCAGCGTTGGCTTCAGGGTGCTGAGGGAGTTTGCTAAAGAAGCCACTTACATTTAAGCATTTAGCAAGAGCCCTTAACAAGAGATTTACAGAAGTGCATCAAATAGATTTAGACAATGAACAGACAGGACACAACAAAATATCCAATGTGAATTTTACACTAACAGTGTACATATGAGTCTAGTTCTTCTCATATGTACACTGTGAGAAATTAACACTGGACATTTTGCTATGTACGCGTCATAAACCAATGGTGGCAGTAATCTCAACAACCTACAGCATATCAGTGAGCATCACAGTACAGGCAAAGACACTGAGACAACCCACTGAGGGTGGGTTTGGGAATACAGTGATACAAATACAGTCAGACCAGAAGAGACGCTCAGCTACAGTGATAAGCAGGAGACACAAACACAGTCAGACCAGGAGAGACGCTCAGCTACAGTGATAAGCAGGAGACAAACACAGTCAGACCAGGAGAGACGCTCGGCTACAGTGATAAGCAGGAGACACAAACACAGTCAGACCAGGAGAGACGCTCAGCTACAGTGATAAGCAGGAGACACAAACACAGGCAGACCAGGAGAGACGCTCAGCTACAGTGATAAGCAGGAGACACAAACACAGTCAGACCAGGAGAGACGCTCAGCTACAGTGATAAGCAGGAGACACAAACACAGTCAGACCAGGAGAGACGCTCAGCTACAGTGATAAGCAGGAGACACAAACACAGTCAGACCAGGAGAGACGCTCGGCTACAGTGATAAGCAGGAGACACAAACACAGTCAGACCAGGAGAGACGCTCAGCTACAGTGATAAGCAGGAGACACAAACACAGTCAGACCAGGAGAGACGCTCAGCTACAGTGATAAGCAGGAGACACAAACACAGTCAGACCAGGAGAGACGCTCAGCTACAGTGATAAGCAGGAGACACAAATACAGTCAGACCAGGAGAGACGCTCAGCTACAGTGATAAGCAGGAGACACAAACACAGTCAGACCAGGATAGACGCTCAGGTATCAGGGCTAGTTGGGTGGCGATGCAGGTTAAACAGGTGGGTTTTCAGGCTGTGGAGGAGGACGGGCAAAGACTCCACAATGCTGACTATAGCAGGCCGCTCATGTCTCCAGTGTGTGGTCAGAGAAGAAAGAGACATGAACGATAAGAGGAGCCCTCTTAGGAGGGTGTGGTAAGTTGAACAGAATCTGTGGAACAAAGCAGTCTGATGGAGGGAACAGTTTTTGCAGGAACCAGAGATTTGAGTTTTATATGGGTCACACTGACATACAGTGGTACTTCTGTTCTGTTTATCCTCTGTTTGTTCTGTCACAAATAGAAGTAGAACATAAATATAAAAAGAGTGTGCAGGTGAAGTGGAGGCCCAGGCAGGTCACATGGCAACTTCACTAAAATAACCATATACACACTGCACACTGTACACAGTGACCTTTACACAAACCGCACAATGGACAAAGTGACCTTTATACACACTGCACACTGTACAGAGTGACCTTTACACAAACTGCACACTGGACACAGTGACCTTTACACACACTGCACACTGGACACAGTGACCTTTATACACAGTGCACACTGTACACAGTGACCTTTATACACACATTACACTGTACACAGTGACCTTTACACAAACTGCACACAGGGCACAGTGACCTTTACACACACTGGACACAGTGACCTTTACACACACTGCACACTGGACACAGTGACCTTTACACACTGGACACAATGACCTTTATACACAGTGCACACTGTACACAGTGACCTTTATACACACATTACACTGTACACAGTGACCTTTACACAAACTGCACACAGGACACAGTGACCTTTACACACACTGCACACTGGACACAGTGACTTTTACACACACTGCACACTGGACACAGTGACTTTTACACACACTGCACACTGGACACAGT
>JAFBMS010001167.1:0-46179 GCA_019788955.1 Albula glossodonta | reverse complement strand
AAAGAAAGACTGAAGACATGAAGAAACACTGTAGATACCTAAACAGGTTTAGTAAAAGGTAACTAAGGGGCATTTTAGTACCTTCCTACAGCATTAAACCTGAGACCCATTTTTGTACATCACATTGTATGACGTGAAAACCTGAAAAATCTTGAATTTAAAAACATGGGAGGATCAGCGGAAATATGTTTGGGGTAAATTTCTAATTTCAGGAGGAATTATTTTACACAGAGGTTTTAATCACTATAACAGCTCCTCAGGTCCTGTAGTTGATACAGAGACCCTTGGAGCAAGTCCAGGCTTGATGCAGTACTGGATTCTCTGTGGACTGTGCTAAAATGATGAGGCTAGCT
The DNA here is from genome assembly GCA_019788955.1 of Albula glossodonta. Taxonomy (NCBI): domain Eukaryota; kingdom Metazoa; phylum Chordata; class Actinopteri; order Albuliformes; family Albulidae; genus Albula; species Albula glossodonta. Next base: position 45,826 of record JAFBMS010001167.1, on the reverse strand, counting down.
TGGATTCAGCCTGTTCTCATCATTTCTTTAAGGCCATCTCTGCATCCTCTATTGCCCCCCTAATGTTTATGTTCAGCAGAACTTCTCTCCAATCTCCTTTTAGAGACTACTCATCCTAGGACAGTGACTCCTCTTCCTCACAAAGACCACAGTGACACTCTTCTTCCTCTCGAAGACCACAGAGAGACTACTATTCATCACTCAAACAGCAGTGTGACTCCACTTCCTCCTGGTAAAATGACTCATCTTCCTCATGCAAAGTGACTCTTTTGTGTTAGTATAGTTAATGTAGTTTTTATTTTGCACAATACAAAAAATAAACAAAAATAACAAAGATAACAAATAATATACAGTGCAGAGAGAGGCAGAAGACCCAGTGAGCTTATTTGAAGCCTCCACCTGTAATGTTAAAATTTCACAATGTCATAGAAAACACAAAATTAACATACAGAAAATACTATGACGACATGAAAGTGGTGGCAAGGTAAAAGTAACAAAATACATATAACAACAACAATAAAAACAATAATAATATCAATATAAAAGCAGAAAATGTGAGTATGAGATGTATACAAGTGTGAGTGTGTGTGTGTGTGTGCATGTGTGTGTTTGTACAGGGGATATTGGTTTACACACCTGTGTTGACTCCAGAGCAATAGAAATGATACATATCACTATACGTGAACCAAATAAAACATGAATACAACAATACAACATGAATGGACAATACATAGGGAAAAGCCGTTACAAAACAGCAGTTAAATAGTCTTTTCAGCATCTTTTGTAACATTTTATAGAGGACAGTTTTTCTTTTTGATTACTGTGATAAATCTGCTGTTTCTGTAGTACTTGTTTAATAATCTCATGCAGAGCTGGGTCAGATTACCTTGGAGTATCGTCAGTTACTGAATACAAAGGTAAATTCAGCCTTATAGCAGGTGAGGTAGAGTCTTTCCATGTTTCCCCTCTCTGCAGTTTACTTGCCATCTGTGGGTCTGGCTGTCTCTGCGCTGGGTCTGGGCCTGTACATATTGCTCAAACTCAGGAACAGAACCAGGCATGCTCCAGGTAAGACTCTCTCTCTCACATAGACACGCACACTTGCTCAAAATGGATAGTTCATTCCTCAAAAGCAAGTATTCATGTCAATGAAAGTGTCAGTGTCATCAAGATGAAAAGTCCCGACACCATTGTTTATGAACAAGATAGTCAAATGGCTTTGTCATGTTTTCATTATGACAGTTTACTCTGTAAATGTTTTCCAATGCAAAAAAGTCAGATCTTGGTGACACTACCTGAAAATGCTCAAGACAGCACTATGTACTATTTACACAGCCATTTGAAAACTACAGTAAAGTTACATATTACTGTATTTAGTGAGGTAACTGAGTACAAGACACTGAATATGTATGTTTCACATTTTTACTGCATATGCCCTTTGCAATTCTAATTTGTTCACAGCATTGTGCAAAAGAAAAAATACACCCTTATTAACAGCAAACATAAACTCCCTTTGGGTAGAGCTGTGCACAACTGTAAACAATATTGCAGAACACATTGAGACTAAACATACAACATACACAGTACTGTAAATCATTCATGCACATCCAGACGTTCCTCTCTGTCTGGCCACATAGTTTCATCTACATCATAGCAAATATTATCTCTTGCAATGCGAGGAAAGTATCTCCTCGAGTGGCGAATCCACCTTCCGCAGGACTCTGCTGTGATGTCATCACATGCTGCATCCATGGCCGCTATCAGGGCCATTTGGGTATGTGGATGCCGGTCATATACCTTCCACCTCCAGGAAGAGAAAAACTCCTCTATTGGATTTAGGAATGGTGAGTAGGGAGGGAGATATTCCACCGGCATCCTATCATGTGCTGCAGACCACTGTCTGACCACACCTGGGTGGTGAAAACGCACATTATCCCAAACAACAACATACTTGTTCAGATGGTCTCCAGTTAGACCCCTCTCATTCTCAGGGATTATGTCCCTGTAAAGAGTGTCTAAAAAAGTCAGCAGATGTTGTGTGTTGTATGGACCAAGACGGGGGATATGGGTGCGGACGCCATTTTCTGAGATGGCTGCACACATAGTAATATTCCCTCCTCATTGGCTGGGACATCAATGGTTGCTCTCTGTCCAATGCGATTCCTTCCACGCCTTCTACCTTTTGCCAGATTGAAACCCGCCTCATCAAGGTATATGAATGTGTGCAGAAAAAAAGGATAAAAAATGGAGAACATTTGCTAAACAGATTTTGACAACTAGTTTTTGTATGTACTGGCTAAAGCTATGAAATGAGGAATATTAGTTTTATAGGGAATGACTACTCAGCATTCACAAGTATAGTTCACTTTGACTGACGTGACATAAGCAAATGATAATATTATAAAACAGCAGAGAGTTGTATGACAGCAATTGATGCATGTCCAAAAGCATTTGCAATTTGTTGGAAGGAATGAGAAACTGCTACAATGATGTTCACAAATGACCAAATGTTGTGGAGGTTGAACTGACAGTTGTGCAAAAGTTAATAGTGATGTGAGAAATGCACCAAAGTGACTGAGAAAAATTGTAACATTTCACCTGCTTGTTTCTCAAAATGTATTTAAATATTCCTGCTGTTTTATGGCAAGTGAGAGATATGTTTTCCAGTTGACAAGGGGTGTGGCATGGAGTATGCTTTTTTAAAGGGGGGGGGGTTCCCTGGTTCAGTCTGTTCAGCTTTGCAGCTCATCAGTTGGACCAACAGTAACCAACTGCACATGAGTGATGACAGACAGCTGTATCAGTAAAGAGGAAACAGGTGTGGTTGATAGTCCCCAGCCACACTTGATTTCACAGTTTAAGCTGAAGAGTAAAAAGGCCTCATACAAAAACTTGCAAGCATGTCGAGGTAAAGGCTCAGAAGCTGTAGATAAAAACTGATATTACTACCCAGCTAATACAAATTTGTTTCATTCAGAAGTGAATAAATCACAGAAAAAGCTGGGCTCGAATAAGAGTACAGTTACTCAAGTGCAAGTAAAGGTTACCCTTTGAGAAAATTACTCAAGAGAGAAAAAGTATTTGGTCGTCACACAAATTGAGAACTAGTTGCTAGTTTTGTTTCCTATATTTTCACACCATAGATAATAAAATGAGGAAGTTTTGTTCAAAAGCAATTAAAGTGCAAGTGAAGTTTTATTTGTGCATTTTGCACAACATCTATATTGTGGAGTACAACTGGTTTCATAACTGTTTAAATATATTTGACATTTGTAAATGTTATGTATTTATCCATTTTCTGAAGTAGGGACTGTTTATAAAAGTACCAGGAAAAATCTTGTCCATTTAGGTACATGACTGGTAATAAGTAGCCCATGTGGGAGTTTGTCTCTGCCTACAGAGCATTCAGTGCCATTGCTATTGGCCTCATAACTGTATAGTGCTCTTTCAGAAATGCCATTCAGCAGGGCTCAGGCTACAAATAGTGGAAAGATGAAAGAGAAAAAAAGAGAAATTTATACTACTTGTGCAACTTAGTCAAACAGTCGACCATAACGTTTGGGAAAGAAAAATATTACACGAATGTATGTTAATTGAGGCCTCACTTTTTGGGACCTAGCAGGAGGAGCCAGATCAGATGGTGGCAGAGGATTATCACCCATCTGGTTAGCTCTGGGTAGGGGCTGCCAGGCTAGTGTGGAAGGTGGAGACTGGGACGCTGCACAATGTGCAGGGGCTCCAACTCTGGGCAGAACGTTGGCATGCCAACAGATCCCATCATCCAGTCTGAAGATTGCCGGTCCAAGCTGCTGGACCACCTGTAGGGGCTCCGACCAGTACGACCACAGCTTGTTCCGAAGGTGGGCATGTTTGACCCTGACCAGGTCCCCCACTGACAGAGAAGGGAGGCGTCAAACCTCCTCTTCATCTGAGCCTGAGAGCTTTGGACCTGATCTCCAGTTTTCTGGAGCTCCAACCCTCCGTGTCCTGGGGCCTGGTTGGCTTTTATTCAGTCCAGTGGGAGCTTCACATGCCTCCTGATCATGACCAGAGCAGGTCACACCCCAGTGGTGGGGTGTTTGGAGGCCCGTATGGTCAGGAGAGTTTGACACAGAGTCATGCTGAAGGTTTTCCCCTCATCCAGAAAGGCTTGAATTCCATTTTGTTCAGTCTTTCCGCTCCCCTGTTGCTCTCCAGGTGGTACACGACTGTTCTGATGTGTTTGATGGACTGCTGGGAGAGGAACTGTGCTGAAAGGAATTGGTGCCCACTGTCTGTCGTGATGGTGCCAGACAGGCCCCAGTGCTCAAAGACCTTATCCAGGCAGTTGATGATAGTATGTGTGGTGATGGAGCCCAATTCAATGGCCTCTGGCCACTTTAAGTGGAGTTCCTACACCACCAGCAGTTAGCAAGCATGTGCCCCATGTACCATGCAAGAGTGCTCCCCCTGCTGGTCCTATGTTGTATTTTTTCAGTAATGGACATGTTTTCTAGTATGTATAGAATGCCTGTGTGTATAATTATACAAGTTAGATATGTAACATACAGAAATTGTGTGCAGTGTTTTGTTAAATGAGTGATTTAGAATTGTGGTCTGAATGAAAATACAACATGTGCTTGTATTGTTGCTAAACTGATCTAAGAATTTGGTAAATGAGTATTATTTCAGTCATTGTCTCTCAAGTGCCAGTGTCAATAAAAAACCGTCATTATCATTACTCCACAGTGGCTGCCCCCACCTCCAACAGGATGAACACAGACACTGGAAATACTGGGGAGGTGAGTGTGTGTAAATATATTTGTATGTTTTGTGTATATGCATGTGAATGGCTGAGTGATTTTGTGTGTATGAGTGCTTGTGTGTGTACTTATGAGTCAGGATGCATGTATGTTTGTATATGTGTATGTGAGTGAGTGAGTGTATATAACAACATATGTGAACAAGAACAGGCCGACAGGTTTTGAAAGCTTTCTGTGATAACCCCCGTAATTCCTCCTGATTTCATTTTGACTACGAGCCTCTCATGTGGTTCTGTCAAATGCCTTTTCTAAGTCTCACCACAATGTACTCTCCTCAAAAAAGATTTGTTAGGCATGACCACCCTCTGATAAACCAATGCTGGCTATCATTTAAGATAGTTTGTTCAAGGAATAGTTCAAATTTCAAATTTTAAGTGTCCCAATTGTAAGTATACTAATAATAATAATTATAACAACGACAATGATCATAATAGTAATTCAACAGGGTAAGTTCGTAAAGATGAACACAAGAGTTCTGCTTTTCAAAAAAAAGTTAGGTTTCCAAAAACATCTCTGTCCTCAAAGCCTGTACATTTTACAACACACACGCTATCACATTAGCGCAAATCCTACTGCACACAGCCTAATGCATTAGCATTGATTTTACAGCACACAGCCTGACAAATCATTGTTAAACGCACACAGCCTAACACTACACCACTAACACCACAGCACATAGCCTAGTACTTTAGCACTGTTATTGCAGCACACAGCCTTAGCCATCATGTTACTGCACATCCTATTGCTTTAGCATTGGTGCTACAGCACACATTTTACCACTGACACCACAGCACATAGCCTCGTGCTTAATCACTGTTATTGCAGCACACAGCCTTAGCAATCATGTTACTGCACATCCTATTGCTTTAGCATTGGTGCTACAGCACACATTTTACCACTGATGTTACATTACAGAGGCTAGCACACTAGCTGGATGTAGCACCCAGCACACTGAGCAAATAGTTTTACATTCACATACATTTACATAACTGCTAACCTAGCTAGCCATCTTGATGTTATAACATCCCTCAGACTATACCTTAAATGAAAAAAGATAGTTAGCTAACTGTAACAAGACAACATTATTTGCGTCAACTTTCTCCCGTTACAATTTTCTGACACAACTCTCTTGCAGTGCTGGAATGAGATGTCCGTTTCTCCTATTTGTAATATTACTGTACTAAGTTAGCTAGGTTGCTGAAATACCAACTGTAAATCTTATCTTAAATAGCATGTCATATTTTTCAGGATAACTGTGTTTATGAGGTCATGGATTTAAACCAACAAACAGATGCAGATGCTGCTGTCACCATCATTGACTCTTTCAGCTCACAAGAACAACCCAGAGTCACTTAACTACACCTCCATCAGCTTCCCAAACAGCACCACCCTCACTGCAGACTGTACAGAGTACTCCACTGTGCAGTTCCACTCACCCCCTCCTGAATCTGGGCTCTACAGCACTGTTACTCACCCAAACCTCTCTGTATCCAACACATGACTCTGTACTCTACTGTTATTCACCAACAGCTCTATTCCTGCCATTCTCTAGTCATATTTGTCTGTGGTTTTGAGGTAAAAGAATGGATATTTGAGGTGGTTGTTCTGTCCTTATAATAATGTCAATTAATAGCATTCTGTGCATTTAACATTACTCTGAGAGTGAAATGTAAATATTGTATGAAGTGTGGTCTTCACAGGCTAACTTGTGAAAATTGAACTGAACAGTGGTAGTGAGTTATTTTTAAAATAATCCTTAATCATTCGGAATAGACAAATTCAGCGGTTGGATAAAATATAACAATCAAGCAAACTTATTTGGGAGATTTATTTCATTTATATGCTATAACTGTGCATTAATACCCATGTATAAGACCATTATTAGGCTTATGGGACCTGCTCATCTCAATAGTCTTAATAAAGTCAGTGCTTATCAGAACTGGAAAGGCAGTTATGTCCATTTAGACAGCATATCTACTGCAATCCTGCCACCAATGGACATGGAGTGTAATTGCATGGGGGAGCCAGTTTTTTTTTGTGGCCTTTATGTTTGTATGAAATACAGTATTGTTATTGCACTAATATTTTAGATAATGAAATGCCTGGTAATTTGTCACTTATGTAGGATTTGTAATGTATTAATGTGCTACTTGTGTTAGTGTTACTGAAGACAATGATTTTTGCCAACTGCAGTACAGGATAAAAGGACTCCAACTGCCAGTCAGGGTTGGTTAGATGTGCATCATTTTAGGCTATAACTGTAAAGCCACATCAGTTTTTTATATGCATTTGTTATTTTGGTGTGTTATTTTTGCCTTTGTTTTCTAAGTTTAACTGTATATATTGAGCATGGGGCTTTGGAGAATAAATCACTCCCCTTTGCACCAGTCTGATGTCTTTGTCACATTTTGGGCATTTCAGCATCACTGCCAGGCAGTTCTCTCACACTGACCATGATTGCAATTCACAAGCTTGCTGCCCAGAAGACTACATCAACTACAGTACAGTATATGTTCTTATTGTTGCCCTGACCTACTGTCAGAATGAACATTTTCTCTACCCAAGTCCCACGAATCCCAACACTTACACAAAAGAGGGTATGAGCAGGGGTGGATCAAATCCTAATAAATGAGCTGCTATTATCCAATTTCCCATTCTTAAATATGGGAATATAATTTGCCTGTGGAAAGGAAACACTACTTGGGTGTTATCACTGCTTTTCTTTAAGTGCTATTTAGAATCTAGAATTTTGAATTCAGTTTCATAATTTAAATACAGTAATCCCCTGCCAACTGTGGGGGTTATGTTCCTAAAAAACACTGCGGTTGGTGAAGTTAACTTGATATGGGGAAAATAGGGTTAGGGGAACCTTATCCAAAGCTACAAATATGTAATACAGTGATCCCTCTCCTGTCGTGGTTACATTCCAAGACCGCACGCGAAATGGGAAAAATCGCGAAGTAGAGGTGAGATAGTTATTTATGTATATATTAACCCTTTACGAACCTCCCCCTGTTAGGACTTTTTTCCCTTCCCCACCAGGGGTCACCAGAGACTCTGTGCTTCCTAATTGTGCTCACCCATTCTGTTGATTGCCCCACCTGTGTCTCATTTACTGTGTGTCATGTGTATCGTTTCCTTATTAGTTAGTGTATTTAAACCCTGGTCTTTGTCTCTGTCATTGCTTAGTCTTTGTTAGTTCTACCTGCTTCTGTGTAGTCCTGTGTTCCGAGCCTCTTGTTTTTGATTTGTCTCTGTTTACCTGACCTTGACCTTATTGCTCTGTCTTTGGATTTACCCTTTTGGATTTCCCTGTTGGATTGTTTGCCCTGTTTTCGGATTGCTCTTTGTGTTGACCTGGACTGTTTTTTGGATTACTCTTTGGATACGGCTTGGATTCTGTTGCCTGTGTTTTTCTGTTGGAATAAACTCCTCATCTAAAGTCTACAGCTGTCTCTGCATTTGAGTTCACCACTTAACATCATAGCTCTGTGGTCAGCGCTGAGGTCTTCCAATCGTGCGACCGGGGTTCAAGACCCGTTAAGGACTTGGTTTCCTTACAGAAAGACAAAGCCATTATGGACTCAAATGCAGAGACCGCTGTAGACTTTAGATGAGGAGTTTGAGAAACAGCGCAAACAATCCAATAGGGTAAATCCAAAGACAGAGCAATAAGGTCAAGGTCAGGTAAACGGAGACAAATCAAAAACAAGAGGCTCAGAACACAGGACTACACAGAAGCAGGTAGAACTAATAAAGACCAAGCAATGACAGAGACAAAGACCAGGGTTTAAATACACTAATAAGGAAATGATACACATCACACAGTGAACGAGACACAGGTGGGGCAATCAACAGAATGGGTGAGCACAATTAGGAAGCACAGAGTCTCTGGTGACCCCTGGTGGGGAAGGGAAAAAAGTCCTAACACCCCCACACTGTTATCAACCCTCCCTTGACAGTATTACCTTTTCCCACACTCTTATATGTAAACACTTTTATGTAAAATATAAATGTAACTACAACACATACATTTTAAATACATTAAATACCTGTACATCAAATACATTGTAAAACATTTTAAATGTAAATTAAAATTCAATGTACATGCACTAAACTACTGTAAATGGAAATACACATGTAAAGGTAAATAATTTTAAATTAATGAGAAAACATTTTAGTTTATTTTTTACTATATTTTTTACTCTTCATTTTTTAAGGTTAGAAAATGCTTATTTTATCACGAAAATCATGAAATCATGGAAAAAAATTTCTTACCGCCAAACAAGGCCAGTTCAGTACTGCGAACCTACGACATGCGGGCATCTTAGATTTCCCAACCCAAATCTCATTTACCCGTACATACAGGTTTTTTTTTTTTGCAATACCCTTATGTATGTGTTACAAAATGTCTTTTAATTCATTTTTTTTTACTGTTTTTCCCTTTTTAGGCTACAAAATGATAGAAAATAATGAAAATATTGGAAATTTAAAATTTTTTAAATACCTCAAAAATCCACAATAGAGCGAAAATTCCGTGAGACGGGATTACATATAATGTACATAAAAAACCGCAATGCACTAAGGGAGCGAAAGCAGAACCGCAATACAGAGAGGGAATACTGTATTCTTTAAGCCTTTGTTACACAATACACTCTCCCAAATGCATACAAAATCAAGTAAATACTGCAGTTAACAAATAGCAGAGAGTGGTTTACATTAAAATTCACAAATTCATCACAATCCTAGCTCTTTTCGCTGACTTGTCAGAACCAGCATTGTTTGCTGAAAGTTGTGACCCAAGATGATGAAGGGGAAAGTGCAATATGCCTTTGCTGTGTTGTTGCTGGCTGAATATAGAGAAGTCATGCTGTAATTTCTCAGTTTTTCACAGTTTTGCGTTTTCCCTTCATCATCATAGGTCCAAAATCATCAGCAAAATGTTTGATTTTGTATGTATTTGGGAGAGTGTTGTAACTACATTTAGAGTTTAGAAGAAACTCTGAGTTTGCATGTGATAGTAGCATTCACCGTGTAATGAGGTCTGTATTTATGCATTATTGTTGCATGGTGCTGTATAGTAAGGTGAAAAACTAGGGAGATTCCTGCAGCTAGTAGTGATAGTGTTCCTCTTATTTCTCACCCCAGTGATGATTTTTCTAGGCCTCAGCTCACTACTATACCCACACTGAATCCCTCATGTGAGAACTCTGGTTTAGTTGGTCAGATGAGCTCTGTCATACGTGAGACAGGCCAGCAGCTAACTGCTAGTATTGTCCCATTTACATTCACCTAGCCCAGTAGCGTTTAGCTTCACTGTCACACAGGAATGAGCCAGTTCTGTGTCTCAGGTCCAGACTATCACACAGAGGAAAGGCAAGGAACCACCTGCCTATCCATGAGTGGAAAGACTTGATGAGAAACTTTGTGAGGAAGAGTAATATGAGTGTTGCTGAGCTGGGGGGGGAGTGGGAAAGCCAAAGACATTGTTAAATTTGGCATGCGAAACAGCAACATTGATATCCATCGCCAACCTGACATGATCTATGGTTTTCTCAGAAAGCACTTTGGCTGTACTAAGTACTCCTCTATCCCGCTGGCCAATTTTTACACGACTCTTCCCAAAGATCAGGAGGATCCATATGGCTATTGATTGAGACTAAACAGGACAGCTAATATCTCCATTGAATGCTTGGGTGAGTGGGGCAGAGCACTGGACATGGACAACCCCGCCATGGAAGTAACCTGCATGTTCATCAGAAACTGTCCCAGCAAATACATGGCTCTCACATCTCTCACATTCAGATCCAAAACCTTTGATAAGTGGTCTGCGTGTGACGTGGAGGAAGTATTGAACGAGTGAGCTGCAGGACGGTTTCCCCGGTGCATGCAGCAAAGAATGTGAGCATTGCTGTAAACAAAGCAGAGGTGAGCCCTAGCCCAATCCCCATCCACAGCAGGCAGGAGCTGCAGCAGACACAGAGAACCGAAACATGCCACCCTAGTGCGCATCATGGTCATGCTGGAGGAGGTTCTGCTGCACTGTCACAATGCGGTTCAGCCAAATATAGGGAGGCGAGCTCCACCCAAGCTGCCTAGGACTGAGGGCTTTGACACTGTGCCCTGTGCCATTTGCAAAGATGCTGCCCACTCTGCTCTGTCTCAGTGCCATGAGAAGAAGCTGTGTTTTTAGTGCCACTCTGCAGGTCATGCATGCTGCGACTGTCCAGAGAGGAAGAGGGCAACACCTGAGCGTCAGGGAAACTGAATGGTCTGCGTGTTGGGGAGGACAGCGCAGATCAACAGAACGAGCCTCCCACAGGCAGTGAGAGCTGTGATGAGCTGGATTATGAGTCACTTTATGAACTGTTCAGCAGCAGCAGCATATCCTCATCCAAGACTTCAATTTTTCAAGGATCTCAAAGAATAACGAAGACTGACAGTTTATTTTATACATCCATTATAGTAGAGAATGGCCCCAATCTCAAAGTAATGATAGACAGTGAGTGAATGGCCTGCACCCTTAGTGAGGAAGCCGAGCGAACCTGTTACAGCATTGCCCTGACATGAGAAGAAGTGTAACTGATGACATTATCATAGTTAGCTGCGCTGGACACTATGTTTCACTCAAAGACATGTACTATTTTGATGTCACTGCTTATGGATGCAAAATGATTATCCCAGCATTGGTTGTGCCAAACTGAGCTTATGAAAATTGGCAGCAACATCTTGGCAGCACCTGTTGATTCTGCTGAAAGACACCGACTGTAATTGGAGACTGATGTCCACACCCAACCAGGGCCAAAACGATGAACATGATCAGTTTATGTCTCTGCTCTCCAAAACAGAGAGGTGGAGAGGGGACTCCATTCCAGATAAGACAGGAACAGTGGAAGTCAAGAGGCGTGTGACACTAGAACCGCAGAGCTAATACCTTGTCTGGAACATCTAAGAAAGTGAAAGTCATAAATGTCCAACCTGTGTCCAACCTGCCAGATTGCACTGCCTGACATCAGGGGGTCTGTTTCATCAGAAGAAATCTCTACCCTCTTCAATGTACAATCTGCTGGTGGTGTGAGTCGTATGTTGGGAACAGGTGCTACCATCAGCCAGCTGAAGGAAGACCAGACTGCTGCACCCACATACAGTAAACTTGTGCGTTTGCATGAACAGGTCAGCATTGTGAGTAGAGATATTTAATGTTTACAAAGACACAAGAGGCCCAGCAAGCGCCAGAGACTTATTGAGCACTAACTGCTGAAACACTGGGATAAACTCACCATCTGGAATGGCATGCTGTACAAGATAAAGAGGGACCAATGCATGAATAAGTCTTGAAAATGTTCCAGTTTGTGGTTCCACCAAGGTCAGTCTCTGGCAAGGCAAAGAATCTTCTGGAGTGGCATGGAACGGGATGTTGTGAGCCATGTGAAATCCTGTCTCCTTTACATCGTGGCCAAAAACACCTGAGTCCCAAGCCCAAGCACCACTCATGAGCATCTTCACATCTGAGCCTATGGAACTAATCTGCATAGACGACTGGACAGCTGAACAAGAAGACAAGAAGTCTGTTGATGTCCTGGTTGTGACCGGCACACGCCTTTCCATGCAAGTACCAGTCTGCAAAACAAGTTGCCTGTCGCCTTTGGAGTAATTTCTTTGTTGTTCTTGGCTTTCCGAAGCATATCCATTTGGACCAGGAAGCAATTTTGAAAGCAGGTTTATTAGGGAACTACCTGAGATGGCTGGGGTGCAAAAGTCACATATACCACTTTTGCTACTTGCCAACAGAGGTGAAAGAAGGAAACGTAATGTTGCAGATAAATGGGAATCAACCCTGTATGAAGTCATGTCAGTGAAGCCTGCCATCATTGTGTACAAGACCAAAGACACTCTGACAGGCAAAGAGAAGATTGTCCAAAGGAACCTCCTGCTCCCTGGTAGTTTTCTTACCTTGTGGGAAAGATGTGGACCAAGAACTTGTACACTCAGGCCATGAGGTTGCTACACGTGGAAGTGATCCAAGCATTGCTGTGCTTGAAGAGATGGAAGGCAGTGATGTCCGTACCATGAACTCGCTGATGCAGACGAGTGGTGATGATGGAGTCCTTAAAGAGGGTGAAGACGGCCAGCTTGACTGACTGAGGCAGACCTCACGCTGACACCGCATCCAGTAACACTAGCTGTTCGACTCCCAGACATGACAGTGACCATTCCACAGTTGATAGTGAAGCGAGCCCACAACATTGTAGTTCAGCTGAGTGTCACCAACCACACACAGACATTACAGCTGCTGATATACAAGTACCTGCGGTTTGCACACAGCCTGGCCCGTCTAGTACTAGGGTTCGCAGGACCATTAGTCCTCCTCAAAGTCTTATCTGTGAAATGAATGACCAGGTCATAAATGATTCCAACAGAGTTTGGCTGCAGGCTCCACTGGTTTGACTTGTCCTACCAGTGAAGGTGGCAGCCAGTGCAGACAGAAGGGATATAACGTGATGTATTTTTTCAGTGTTTTTTATCGGTCCGTCGTGTTCTGAGGCTTGAGACTCTCGGTTCGCCTCGTAATGGATGATAGTTTCTATGTTTTTGATTGGAGTTGAAGAGTAACTTGAATATACAGTATATAATGCATTTCTCAATGAAATCAATGTATATAATAATCATTTAAGTATCATGGACCAATCAATGCATTTATGAGCAGTTGTTTGATATCTGATATGAAATGTAAATCTTTACTGTCATCAGTTTTTCAAAGGAGAATCTTCACCATTTTTTTATATTCCTGCAGGCTTATTAGGGGCAATTGCCTTACTGAAGAAGAATATTAAAAAAAAAAAAACCTCTTTGCGTGGTGTAGTGGTGTCCCATCATTCATTGCCAACAGAGTCAAGTACAGCCGGGCTTCTTTCAAGAACTCTGTTGTCTCTGCCCAGTTGAGGGAACCCAATGGCACCTTGAAGCCTTCAGCCCACGGGTTTCGGCTGTTCATGATGTCGAACAATCTGCCAAACACCTGAAACACAAAAATTCGCTATTTTACGTTAACAGTCAAATTACTTTTGGGCAAAATCTCAATGGGTACAGAAACACAGTTCAAAATTGCAGTTCATATCTGGCCAAAAAATGTAAAGATACTCTTTTACAATGTGTCTTACTTATAAAACATAGGTTAGCCTATGCACTACTTTCGCCCATCACTGGCAGTGGAAGAAATCACAGAAAAACTTAAACTAGCAAGGATTACCTAAACACATTTGCTGGTTGCTGAGCCATCCTGGAGCTGTGGGTACCCAGTTTCCTTCAGCATGCACAGAGCTTTTCCAACAGACCAGCTCAATGTCTATGCAACCAAGTGTACCTTCACCTTCTGTGTGCTGAAGTTAATGTGCTTGCTTACCACCCTGTTTGCAGCATGTAGACCCTCTTTTCCTTGTACTTCATTTAGAAGGGATATATATAGCTCCGGTTCACTTGTCCAGCATCGCTCAAAATGGGACTACATGCTTGCAGCATGTTTTGGCCAACTTAAGCATATGACAGGCATCCATCATCACAAATGCTCGCTCGCCTGTTGAAGTTTAGGTGAAATATGTTGTCAAAGGCCCCAAAGATTTCAGTTTCAGCTGGCACCCGAGCATGGTGCACATGCTGACATTGGATGCATGCCCATCCATTGTTACACATAGTACTTTGATATCCCATTCATTCAGCGATGCATGCCCCAGCAAAACCAGGACATTAGCAGTTCAGGAGATTCAGACACAGATACAGGATCATCACTTGGTTTATAGTAATACTTATTATTTTAATATTTATTCATAGTAACATGGTAGGTATATTTAACACACGTATGATTTCATTGAAATGCTTTTTTTAAGTTTCTTAATTTTAAAAGGCTAGTTAATGAAATATTGCAGTAATTAATAATAATTGTAGCCCAGTGGTGAGAAAAAGGGATCATCTCTGTAAATTCCTCTGGGGGGCGCTGCCACTTTAAGAAATCCCTCGTTCGAAGTTTTTGCACAAGCCTAACTAAAACATAGAAGCTGACACATCATTTGCAGTCGTGAAATGGACAGATAGGCGGCGAGCTCGAGGTAAACATTGTAATTGAAAATATATAATCTTTCATTTGAAATATCAAAGACTGTTCGATAAATGTTTATCCTGAGGCATATTCGCGTATTTCCTCGTTTAGTACTGCGTTGGGCGAGTTTTATTTCGGAATTTTGCAGATAAGCACTGTTGGAATTTGGTTTTGTGCTAGTAGTTATTTCAAGAGGGCTGCTGGAAGTTTAAATCAGCATAATGTTGGTTCTCATTATTTTATATTAATGTAAATGAATAAAAATGTAGGTATCAACTTGAGGAGAGCTATTTCTGGTTCTTATTGGTAAAATTTAATGTTTATGTTTCTCAGTTTTAACGGCGGGAAACGGCGTGACCTGCGCAACACTTAATTGTGAATCTCGGTGTCGTCTGCCTGGTTGAGTTTCTCTTTATTTTGTTCGTCCAAGTATTTGACATTTTATTCGTGTCTGAAGGTAACCAGCTAATAGGTGGTTTGCTATGTACCTTTCTTTCTCCTTGATGATACGTAGCCACTACCGTTTTTTTGTTTATTATATTTTCATGTATTTCATTTTCTGGTATTAGATGTGCTTTACGTAGCGCAAATAAGTGGAGTTGAGAGTACATACATGTATATATATTGAAAGCTAACGGCTATATAAGAATATGTGAAGTGTAGGTAGCACTAAACAACTTATTTTTTGTATGTTGAAAACCTGGAAACTGAAAACCATTTCCTGTGGAATTCTTTTTTTTTTATTTTTATTTTTTGTCTTCAACAACATACCATGTTAACTAACGGAATAGAGAGCCCCACAGATATTTGTGTCCTGTGCTGCTCCCATTTCGCCAGGCTACATAATAATAGTTCAACAAGCATTTGGCCTCATTCACCAATATCTTCCTAAGATTTTTTTTAAATTTGCTGTTGAGAGGTCCTAAGCAAAATCTATGTCAGATTCATGAAGCGTTTGTTGACCGCAGAATTATTTGCACTTGTTCTTATAGTGAAGAATCCCATTGACCTTGTAAGTTAAAAGCACGTGCCAGTTTCTCCCAATTAGCATAGGTAAATGCCCCGCCCATCCCCATAAAAGGGCATGAGACTGCAAGGCCGTGTGCACACACAGAACTCGCATGCAGAAATTGAAAAGTTCAGAAGTCTAGAATGCCCAAACGCTTACACGGATCGCATCAACACTGCCCACAATCTCCAAGACACTTAAAGAATTTAATACAAATTAAAAAAAAAAAGATATGCACTGAAACCTGTTTGATTTTTTTAAGTGATGTGTTTCTTTCTTGAGATTAATTGTAAGCTATAAATAATCACACTGTAAAAGTAAAATTTGAAAGCATTTATTTAAAAGCGAGCAATTAATTGCTGTCGAACTTGGACAGCAAGTCTGTTGTCCGGTCCCAGGAGTGGGTCGGGACGCACATCATCTTGTTGTGAAAGGGGAAGGGAAGATGCCAATTGTGCGCTCGATGGTGAGGCGAGTATGTGCGTGCTGCTGATTGATGGACACCTGTTGGTGAGTCTGAGGGTTGGTGAGTGGTGTCATTAACCAGGGGTCGGAGCATATCGCCGATCTCCTAATATAACAAGTCATTATAGGAATAGAAGCCCACTGTTACTGGGATTTGTAATTACTCAAAAATGTGTACCAATGAGCCATGCATCTCCAGCAGCTTCTTGTTCGAGGTGCATAGCCACAGAACTGTTCTGAAAAATGTAGGAGTCGTGTGCACATCAGGAATCAGGATTCCATATTCAGAAGGTGGTTCTGGGAGTCGCAGATGAGTTGTATGTTTATGGAATATTATTGCTTGCGGATGAGATATGGGAACGGATCTGGAGAGGGTGAATTGATGCGCACATGCGTTCAGTCTGTTGCGCCAATGGTGTTTGGTAGACAATAGAATAGAATTGACTGGGACCTGTTCTTCTGCTGTATAGGGGAATTTTATGTATTGTGTGGTCAGTTGATTTATTCCATCCACGACTCACAGGGGAGTGCGGCTAAATTAACATAATTGATGTGAATTGAAGTGTTAGTGTGGTTTAAAAGACCATAATGCTTCGTAAAATAATGAGAAAATAATTTTAAAATATTATAAATGATAAAAAAAAATATCGAAATTTAAATCCTATAATATTAACTGTAGAATTGAAGAAAACGCAATAACCAATTATTTTGCACAAACATATCAGCACTGAAATGTGCGTAAGAGTGCTCTTGAGTGTGCGTAGACTCTGTTCTTACCTAAGTAAGATCCCAAAGAAGAAAACGTTGATGAATGTCAGAATCCTCGTGAAAGCTACATAAGTGGGTTTTATTAAGAAAAATCTTCTTAAGAATGGTTGGTGAATGAGGCCCATTGATTTTTATTTAACCTCACATTATTGTTTTTATGTTGAGGGAAGGGCCCTGGCCAAAAAGTGCATGCTGTTGAACACAAACATACATAGCTGAACATAAACCACATAAACCATTGGTGTATTACAGATTCCTGGATGACATCTTTGGTATTAAGACATACGATGTTGCTCTTTTTAGGGACTTCATTGAAATGTTGAATGCCCATTATACATGTTAAATCCAAATATACAATAGATATAAATGAGGGTATATTTTGGGACACTACAGTTTTTTTTTTTCTCTGAGAATTATTTCACAATTATTTCTCAGTAATTCCGTCCGCTACTACCTCAAAGGAGAAAGCAAACACAGAGGACATATATCAGGGAAATCAGTTAATTCTTTAAGCATTTTTGTGATGCAGTTTTAGAAATTACATACAAAAGCTACCATTTTAAATATGTTCAATAACATTCAAACCATTTCTAGTATACTGTACTGTTGTTGGTCAGCACGACCTTTCTTTTAATTTGACTATGGAGCATGTGTGACTAATTAAGATAACACTTATGAATTTTAAGTCTCTCACCAATCAACTCTGAACTGCAGGCTAGCAAGCACTTGTGACAGCAACTCCATCTTCAACATGGGTGTGTGTCAGATGTGGTGAGTCGGTACAAATTTGTGAGTTAGCCTGACAAACAAAGTTTTATCTGTGAAAATCAGCTTGCTAGATTGTAAATGAGCTATCTAAGCATATAATTAGTCTGCCTTAGTCATTTGTACAGACTCCAAGGATGTCTGAAAACCACAAGAAATGGCCTCTCAACAAATAGTCTATCCTTTGTAACACTATTAGCTAACTAGGTGGTCACAGCTATCTTGGTGATATGTAGCCTATCTGTTATTTTTACCTTTGATATTCAGACATGATTTACACAAGGGGAGTTGCCCATTCTCTACATTGTGGTCTTTCACTGATACGACATCTCCTGTGACAGCAATCTAATCGAATGCATGCCTGTTTATACCTGCTTTTCTTTTATACTAAATTGCTTATGCTATTAAATCACATCAGACATTTGAAAGTAATGTATTTTCATGACCTACTCCAACGGTTTCCCACCCTAATGTAGGGACACCCAATTCTGTATATTCATTCAAGCTGACTCACAAAAATGAACAGTCCAAGTTTCTTTCCATTTTAACTCACATCTTTACATCACATCAGTTTGTCATTGCAGATTGTTTTTTGTACGTGGTAAAACTTTTACACCTGGTTTTATTCACACAAACCTTTCGAAAATTGACCTCTAAGTGTACTGTGTGTAATGGTCTTTAAGGGCCAGGAGGGAGCATCATGACATTGAGGAAGTGAGGAGACAGAAAGGACGGGGAGACATGAGTGTACACAAGCCCAAAATTGCAAGACATTAGGCTTTTAATGGTCTTAACAACAAATCATTGGTCAGGAAATGATCGAAAATTAAACAGATACTCCTGAGACCTGTTGTGCTACCATTTGCTTGCTAAAAAACTGGAAGTAGGGAAATTCACTTATATAGTTTCCTTGTACACAAAAGTAAAATCATGATAAAGATGAGAAAGTTTGATGTAAAAGTCCAACTAATACATGCCCGGATGTACAAAGTTTTCTGGAAATATCCTCTGGGATGTGTTTTGTAAAAAGATATGTCATTAGAGATATGTACCCATCAAAGGCCTGATAACAAGCTCATAAGTGGAACCAAGAGTGACAGAGCAGGGGATATCTACAGTATGCAGTGTTGTGAGTCCCAAGGTAAAGGAGTGAGAAAATCTGCTCCAAAAATGCACAATGTCATGCACAGGACGCTGTTAGAAATCACATAGCTGGTATTCATTGGGCCAGCTGCAATTATTCTGAAATTTACAAGGCCGTAAAGGCAGAGAAAATCCCTATTTCTCTATCAGTGGTTAAAGTCAACGCTTTGAAACAATGAGTGATGTTGGCAGAAAGAAAGGATCTGGAAGTCCCAAAACCACGTCATGCAGGGATGACCACTGTCTGAAATTTACAGTTCTCAAAGATAGAAAGAAAAAAACAAAGCCTATAAAAACTGTCAGATGAATTCAAGATCTCAGAAAACAAGACTCTATCGAGATGACCAATTACTGGGAAGTTGTCTCATGCAGGTTTTGTGTCTAGATGATGTGTAAAAAAAGCCATTTCTGTGTATGGTCTGAGTGGCACAAAAAACAATCTTACAAATCTCCCAATACAATTTACCATTTAGAAGATTTTACCTTGCAAGGATTTCTTAATATACCATTCACTTTGCGTGGCCTGAAACATAAAAAAACAACCAGCCTTAGTTTATTTGTGGTGCTGTCACAACATCATTACCATCCATCACCGAGAAAAGAATATAACCATCCAAAAGATCACTGGAGAGGGCTTTCACCCTCCTGTGCAGCCTGTGTGAGTTGGTGGCAGTATTGGTTTCTCCTAGTCATCCTGTTGATATTGTACCCTGTTTATGGTTGTTTGGGCACAAATCTGAATCAATGTCTTTTAGGTATGTGGAAGACTAATTACTCTGGTCAACATTCATAATTATTTTTGTGATTGCTGCTCCAATTAGCAAATGCTTGATTTGCCGTTTTCATAATTAACCCGACATGGTATTCGTGTGTTAACTTATGAATGTGAAATACTTGTGAATTACCAATTGTATCCATCTTTGCTTTTGCGGGGAACCCACTGTTAATACATCGGATTTGTTTTCGTACGTAGAGTTGCATGTAATTTCTTTGTGCCTTAACCACGTGTTGATGTAACATTTCTCTGAAAATTCTTGATGCAACTGTTTGAATTACTGTGTATTATAGAGGGACTGGCACTTCAATTCCTGACCCTATACTAGAAATTCTCTGTGGGTTCTTTTACAATATTAATTTCTTTGTGTTTATGTGAAATCCTATATGTATATGAGAGAGAGTGCAACAGTATATGTGTGTGTGTAACAGTATGTGTGTTTGTGTGTGTGTGTTTAACTGGGGTCTGAAAGTGTTCTGAAAGTGCGGAAGAGTGTTTATGTAATTGTGTGCGTGCGTGCGTGTGTGTGTGTTTGTGTGTGTCTGCATGTTTAATTGGGGTCTGACATTAATTGAAATGTGTGTCTATGTGTGAGCATGTGTTACTGAAAGAGTGTTTATATGATTGTGTGTAAACCATCACCCCGCTCTGCCAAGAATCAACGACTGGCTGATGACCTGAATGTTTTCTACTGCACATGTAAAAAGCCTATCAAACCAGCCATTATCTCCTCCCCCTCTGGACCCATTCTCCTCTCCTGTTTTACAACCCACACTAACGATCTGTGAGGAAGTGCAGCGGCTCTTCAAATGACTGAAGACCAGCAAGGCTCCCGCACCCGACCAGGTCTCACCATTACGTCTGCAGGCCTGCACAGACCACCTGCAACCCATTTTCACACTAAGACCTTGAACAGATCACTGGTGCTGGGCTCTGTTCCATCATGCTTCAAATACTCCAACATCATTACGATACCCAAAAAACCTTGCATCACAGGACTAAATTACGAGAGGCTTGTCGCTCTGACCTCTGTGGTGATGAAGTCCATTGAGAGGTTGGTTTTGGCCCACCTGCAGTATATTACAGGACTACTGCTGGTCCCCGTCCAATTCGCCTACCAGCCAAACAGATCAGTGGACAGTGCAGTTAGCATGGGGCTGCATTTCATACTGCAACACATTGTCTGCCTAAGGACTTACGCAAAGGTTCTGTTTGTGGATTCCAGCTCAGATATCCTGCACCACAAAATCAGCCAGCTCTCCATGCCCACCTCCAACTGTCGCTGGAACATCAACTACTTGACAGACAGGAAGCAGCAGGTGAAGCTGGGTGAAATCGCATCCATCATCTGCATTCTCAGCACTGGCACCCCCCCAAGGGTGTGTGCTCTCCCCACTGCTCTTCTCAATCTGCACCAATGACTGCACATCTGGAGATCCCACTGTCAAGCTCCTGAAATTTGCAGATGACACGACGGTCATATGCCTCATCTGGGATGGCGATGAGTCCACATACAGACAGGAGGTCGACCGGTTCACACTCTGGTGCAGTCGCAACAACCTGGAACCAACCACCCTCAAAACAGTAGAGAATGACAGTGGACTTCAGGAAAAACCTCCTCCACCGTCTCTTCTCACCATCCTCAAAAGCAATGTGTCTGTCACAGAATCCTTCAGGTTCCTTGGAACTACCATCTGCAGAGTCTTGAGTTGGGCGTCTATCGTGGTCTCTATCAGTAAAAAGTCACAACAGAGGATGTATTTCCTGCGCCAGCTGAGGAAGTACAGCCTGTCCGAGAAGCTGCTGTGAAAATTCCACAGAGCTGTCATTGAGTCTGTCCTCTTCACCTCCATCACTGTTTGGTTTGGCTCTGCCACCCAGCAAGACCCCAAGAACCAGACTTGGATAGGATAGTCAGGAGCTGATCATTGGCACCAACCTGCCCTCCCTCCAGGACCTGTACTCCTCTCAAGTGAGGAAACGGGCTATGAAAATCACAGAGGACCCTTCCCACCCTGGGCACAGTCTGTCTGAACTTCTTCCTTCTGGCAGGCGCTACAGATCACTGAGCGCTAAAACTTCCAGACACAAGAACAGTTTCTTTCCACTGGCTGTCAAGCTTATGAACACTTACCCAAGCCATGGACCTTAACATACTCCCTCAGCTATTTCATTCTGTGCAATACTGAACTCCAAACTCTATGTAATACTTGACCTTGTACAATACCTGATCTCTAGCAGCTTGAAGTAAACAAGTCGAATACTCGTAGCAATCTCTGCACCGTGGTTGCTGTTTGTCTGCTTGCTATTGTTGTTGTTCTGTTTCCCATAGGTCTGTGTCAGTTGTAAATTATGTTATTTCTTTGTAAGCACTGTGTTGTGTCTATTTAATTCCTTGCACTAACTTGTATGTGTATGTAACTATGACTGTTTGCACTGTGTGAACCACTTTTAACTGGCAACAAATGTTTTGTATGTACAAGCACACTAGGCCAATAAAACTGATTCTGATTCTGAATTTTGTGAGGTGTGAATGTTAGTGAAAGAGTATGTGTGATTGTGAGTGAGGCAGAGCAGACCGGGGTGAGGTAGGGCGGGGGGAGGGAGTTAGCGGGGCAGAAAGAGGAAGAAGGCAGGACCGTATCTCTCCCCACAGCCTGTAAAAGAGATGACAGAAATGAAGAGGAAGAGAGGCGAAACTTGGAGCGTAAAAAGGCTACAAGGCCCTGAGAGAGAGAAAGGAAGAGAGAGATACTGAGATCACCATGAGAAACCTCTTCATTTTCACCTTCTGTCTTTCAGGTAAGCTCCATATAAACACACAAACACACACTGTTGCCTAAAAACATGTTACACTCAACACTATCATTTAACATACTTACACTAAAACTATCAACTGCTGACTCATTTTAAGAACTATTTCTGTACCAGAGTGTTTATCAATACGTCGAGTAAAATTGTTTTGTTTGTAGTGAAGGGTAATATTCTCTCTCTTTCTGTGATTGGCAGGTGCCTGTGTGAACTGTATCACAGTGACTGGATACGAGGGAGGAGGAGCTTTCATCAGGTGCAATTATTCACAGGGATATGAAACAAAGGACAAATATTTCTGCAGGGGCAGACATACTTTAAATTGTGAAGATCTAATTAAAACAGAAAAAAAGAACACTTGTTTTGAAAAAGATGATAAATTCTCTCTGTATGACAATACTGCAGAGAGGTACTTTACGGTTTGGATCAACAATCTGCAACAGGAGGATTCTGGGGTGTACCAGTGTGGTACTGATATAAATTACATACGGGATGTCTACACTGAAGTACAGCTGGAAGTAAAGAAAGGTAAGAGTCTAAATGATCTGCACTGTATCCCACACCCAGTACACAGTATGTGAGTTACACTGCTCACAGTGGCTAGTGCAGGGGTCCCTAACCCTGGTCCTGCAGGGCTTCAGGATCTGATGGTTTTTGTGGTTTCTCAACAGTTAATCAATTAAAATCATTCACTACAAAGCTGAGTACATGCTCAGCTCACATGGTTTAAATCATTTTATGATTTTAAGATGAAAATAAAACCCATCATGCACTGCAGCTCACCAAAAAACAGAGTTACAAACTCTTATTAAGGTCTGGTCTAATGGAGACCACGGGTTAGATGTGCAGGACTTTGGTGATTGTAGAAGCTACAATATGTGAAATTATTTGTAGTTCTGTTTCAAAACATAATATTCTATAATACTGTGTGATACAGTCAGCTGAGTATGAACTTCCAATCATCGCCAGGATGTTTATTTGCTTGCACAAACAATTGCGCTGCACACTTATTTGACACTGGCAGTTATTGGAGACCAGCATTTATTCTACTTGACACAGCTGCACATCCCAAGAGCTAAATATAACTCATTCTGAATATGTACGTTGTAAAGTATTACACTTATGCATCTACAACATCTGTAATGTCCTGATGAAGATAGTGATGTCAATAGTCAGGTTAGAAAAGATGTAGGAGTAGATGTTGTGTTGTGGGATTGTCTGTTTGGGAATGTCTAGGAATAATGTTACATTATTTGAGACCAGATTTTCTTGTTTTTATGAAGTTTTAAATGAAATACTATGGAATTTAATGTAAGTGGAAAAATTCACCTGAAGCTTTCAGTGAGTTAAAATCAGATTCAAGAAAGGTAACTGTAGCTAAAATATCATGACTGGATATTGCATAGACTCGCTGTACTCATGAATGTGAGAACAAATGGTAATTAATTGAATCACATAATTTCAAATATCATAGTTATTTCATTTTGTTGGTGTTTGTTACATGTCTTAAAAGGTAAGTTTTATGTCATTTGCCTTGGGAAGTGTTTATATTGGCTGCCCTCATACCGCCTGAAGACATAGCTGTAGGGAAGGCCCTGACCATAACAGCATAGCATGCATTACAAATATATGGAGACTGCATTAGCCCAAGTGATTGAGGAAATGAAGTTGCGTTGTATAGGGAATAAGGTTATAAACACTTGTGTTAAACAACCAGAACAAACTGGAATCTTTGGAGCCCATGAGAAGATAATGTGAATTACAGTATTAGCAGTTAATGTGAATTATATATTAACAGCTCTGTGTATTAGAAGCTAATCTCTGCTGTGCTCACAACTCTTAGTAGGGTCTAATGGTCAGAAACTATGCAGTTCCCAAACTAGACCATGATGCAGCTTGACAGGATGCTCTCAATTGCACCTCTGTAAAAGGTGGACATATTGGGTGGGGGAAAATTTGCTTTCTTTAGCCTCTGCAGGAAATACAGGTGTTGTGCCTTCTTGGTGAGTGCTGTGGTGTTTGTGGTCCAAGAGAGGTCATCCGCAATGTGAACCCCCAGGAACTTGGTGCTGCTGACTCTCTCCACTGCAGAGCCGTCGATGGTCAGCAGGGGGTGGTGATGGTTTTGGCGGGCTCTCCTGAAGTCAGTGACAATCTCATTCATTTTTTCAACATTTCATGGGAGGTTGTTGTCCTTGCACCACCTTCCCAGTTGTTGCACCTCTTCTGGGTAGGGTGTTTCATCATTGTTGCTGATGATGCCCACGACTGTTGTGTCATCAGCGAACTTGATGATGTGGTTAGACCTGGATCTTGAAGTACAGTCATGGGTAAGCAGAGTGAACAGCAGTGGGCTGAGCACACAGCCCTGGGGAGCTCCAGTGCTCAGTGTGGTGGTGGCTGAGTGTCTGCTGACAATCCGGACCGACTGTGGTCTCCCTGTGAGGAAGTCCAGGACCCAGTTGTGGAGGGAGGTGTTGAGACCCAGGAGGCTTAGCTTTCCCATGATGGTGATAAATGCTGAGCTGAAGTCTATGAACAGCATTCTGACATACCTGCCCTTGTTGTCCAGGTGTGTCAGGGCCAGGTGCAGAGCCAGGGATACAACATTGTCCGTGGATCTGTTGGAATGGCAGGCAAACTGGAGAGAGTCCAGCGCAGTCATTCAGGCATTCTGCAAGTGGCTTCTTTGGCATGGGTATGATGGTGGAGGTCTTTAAGCACTTGGGAACAACTGCCTGGCTCAGTGAGGTGTTGAACATGTCTGTGTCTCTTTCACTTGTTCTGCACAGTCCTTCAGTACTCACCTAGGCATGTCGTCTGGTCTTGCGGCCTTGCAGGGTTGATGCTGGACACGGTCTTCTTCACACTGGCTGAGGACAGACAGAGTACCTGGTCCGTGGGTTCTGGGGGAGTGTTATGGGCAGGGGTGTGGTTCATCTGGAAGGGAGGGGTCGCTGTCACAGACTTGCAGCAGTGGTTTGTAGTCTGTGATGGTCTGAATTCCCATTGGCGGCGTATGTCCTTGCTATCCTGAGGGCCTCTCTGTCTATTGATCTGAAAGCAGCATCATGGATTCTGAGCAGGAAGCGGACATTTTCCAGTCAGCCACAGTTTCTGGTTGGTATGCACAGAGATGAAATTGAATACAGTCATATCATCCATACATTTGCTGATGTATGCAGTAGCTTTGTCTGCATACTCCTGCAGGTCAGTATGGTTACTGTAGATGGCTGCCTCCCTGAAAATGTTCCAGTCCGTACTCTCAAAACAGTCCTGGAGCACTGAGTTGGCCCCTTCACTTATGGTATCTCCAGATTCGACATTCTCACCCTGGCGCTGGGGGAGGGAGAAGCAAGCTCCTCTGTTCCTCCCCTTGAATTGCTGTCAGTTTCTGTGTCTCCCTCATTCAGCCTGGAGACACTGCAGGAGCTTGAAAAGCAGTGACCTCACTGATTAAACCAGGTGCTAGGACTTGCCTTCAATTAGGCCACATATTTAATATTTCAGGCTGGAGAGAACTTTTGGGCTTTGGTGTTGCCTTTTCCCTTGGCTGTGCTGTTTTTCAGTTTAAAACTGGATCTTGTATGTTTATGCTTTGTTTGTAGTCCTTTGGCTAGATTTTGGTGTAACTTTTGTGTTTTTTCCTTCCACTCCACCACGACTCCCATGGACTCTTTCATAAAAGAGGCCAAGAGCTTTAAAAAATGTTGTCTCCATTGTAAACTCCCTCTTATATTCTAGTTTACCAAAAAGCTTACAGACATTGCTGCCAGGGTGGGAGAGAAATCTGAGGGGGGCACAAGAGTATGAATGTTGTTCAAAAGCCATAAAGAATATTGTAAACATATCTGTATGCAAGAAAGCCCACGAGACAAAGTTTAAAACATTACATTGCACCCATTTTACACCATATATTCTTAACAAAATAGATTCTCAGAAAGCATCTGAATGCCTAAGGTGTAAAAAGGACCCAGGCACATATGAGATATGTTTTGGTTTTGTCCCTTGATAACCCACTTCTGGGATGGTACTAAAAGTTAACCTGAGAACATACTGGTCTGCTCATGGCTCCTGGAAAAAGATATATGGCTTTTTATTTTAGGTGTGATCAATGCGAACCTTTTCACCTGATCAAACCCAGTCTTTACACAAATTAGTTGTTGCTCAACTGGATTATCGGTAAACCACCTACAATTGATCAATGGCACAATGAAATTTTGAGGAATCTTCCTTTTGAACACTTCAGTGCTGGCCTCAGCAAGACAAAATTTGATTGTGTGTGGTCTCCCTTTTTCTCTCGTCTTCCACATGATATATCACAGATCTTACAGCATGGATGTGTGAGTTTCCAATGGTCAACCCATTGGACCTACCATTGGGACTAATGAACTGAAGAAAATGTATATACTAAATGCACTGCTCTAGGTTTTAAGCTCATATTGGGTGGAGAGGGTGGGTTATAGTGTTTTTTTTCTTTTGGTGGTATTTGTTTTGCTGTTATGTTATTGCACTGTCATTATCCTGTCATGTCATTTTGAAAAAAAAAAATCCTTATTGTAAAAAAAAAAAAAAAATCAATGAGAATAACTCTGTAGAGGCTAGTGTGGCATTAGCAGATCATGTGAATGAAGTATTACATGGTTTTAGCAGCCAGTGTGAATGACAGTATTAGCAGCTAAAATGCCAGATCTGGTGATGTGTGCTACAGCAAAGCAACCGTAGTTCACTTTTTAAGGTGTTTGTGGATTTGGATTTGGGATGAACAGGGTGAAGACCTGATGAGTTCATACACTGACTTTATCCTTCCTGTAGACAGTGATTTTGCTGACTTATCGTCTGTGTTTTTCATTTACAGGGCAGAGGTGTAGAGATATCAGTACAGTGATCCTGATGGTGGGGGACACCTTCAGGTTCTCGTGTGACTACTCACACAGGCCCAAGGGCTGTGAAAGCAGGGATAAATACGTGTGCAAGGGAGAGAGCTTATCCAGCTGCAAGGTCCCGATATGGTCTGAACAACACAATGTTTGGGAGAAGAAAGACAGATTTAACATCAGTGACAGCACCAAAGCAAGAGCCTTCTCAATGTGGATCAATGACGTGAAACCAACCGATTCTGGAACCTACTGGTGCGGAATGGATAAATGTACTGGCATGCAGCTTCATGTTCATGAAGGTAGGATTCTCGAAACATCAGTTTTTGCACAGAGATCTTGATTTTCATAAGAATGGAATAATTTACAGTTTTTTTATAGCCACCTACTGGTTGGTTATGCAGATTTAAAGCCAGTTTTAATGTTTTTAATGTTACTTTTCGCACACACGTTCACTCACATCCATGCTGCAGGTGCAATTGGAACCAGCAGATTCCATCTGACAGCCGTACTGTCAGCTGCCCTCCCTCTGCATGCTCCGCTTATTCACATTGTGTTTTTCCCGTGTCCCTGCTACGGGCGGCCCTGGAGCAGGCGGATTCCACCCAATGGCCATGCAGTCTGTCACCACACCCCTGCATGCTCTGCTGGCCCCTGCTCCACTTTCCTCCTACCTTTTTCACATGCACAAGCATCCACACAAGCAGGTACAACTGGAACTGGCGGAATCCACCAACGCACACACACATCCCCATGTAGTCACATGCATCTACACAGTAGATGCGCCCAGAGCCAATGGATACTGTGCGACAGCCATGTTGTTGGCTGCTCTGCTCCTGCATGCTCTGCTAATTCCCGTCTTGCTTTACCCCCTCTCTCTGCTACAGATGCCCCTGGAGCTGGCAGATTCCACCTGACAGCCGCACTGTTAGCTGCCCTTCCTCTGTATGCTCCAATGGTCTCTATCCTGCTTTCCCCCTCTCTCCCTCGCATGCACATGCCTCCACAGGCTTTCACACAACCATTCACAGGCATTCCCAGAAACAAAGCCCTGTCATGCTGCCTTCCCTGCTTCCATCCCTGCCACACACACTCTCACAGGCATACTCTGCGTCATACACTGTCGGAGGACCCTCTATATGCAACCGTGCTGTTGGTGATCCAGCCACTCCAAATCCTATCTGGTCTACTGGCTGCCCATTGTTT
This sequence comes from Albula glossodonta, assembly GCA_019788955.1. Classification (NCBI taxonomy): domain Eukaryota; kingdom Metazoa; phylum Chordata; class Actinopteri; order Albuliformes; family Albulidae; genus Albula; species Albula glossodonta. The sequence goes on along the minus strand of JAFBMS010001167.1, from coordinate 17,112 downwards.
TTCAAACCACCTCCTCAGTGCCCTCTATATCCAGATTCTTCTTGTTGAACGCACACACATATGTATGCACAGACGCTCATGCACTCACTGGCATTCCCAGCCACTATTTGTACCTCTCTCCCACAGGCTGCCTTTCTCTGCCTGTGTTGTTGGCTGCCCCCCCCCTACCCACCACTCTGTTGGTCCAAGCCCCTGGTCTCCCCCTTTTTCTCCTACTGCCGGAGCCGAGCTCCGGCTTTCTCGCTATTTAACATTGTCTCTCATGTCTACTCAACATTCACTGCTCCACCCAGCAGTCTAACCAATGCCCTGCGTTCTACACTGTAGTCTACACCAGAGGAGACAGAGGTACTAGTTTGTGAGGTCCATGCTTGATATCAGCATGTTTTTGGATCTACCAGTGTAACGCCTGGTTCCTCAATTCACACGACTCTGGCAGAAGCCACCTGGACAAGATCACTGGGTTTCAGTGGTTTATTGAGCCTGGCAAAAAACTGGCAAATAACAGCTGGTAAAATTGACAGTTACTTGTCTCCGGTCCTGTGACACACTCACCACCTGCAGAATGCAAAGAGGTAGAGCATAAATGTCCAATTATTAAATATATGATATTATACATGATATATTTTTTATTCCTCTATTTCTATATATATATATATATATATATATATGTGTGTGTGTGTGTGTGTGTGTGTGCTCAGTAATATAATACATTGCTAAATACTGTCTGTAAAACCCATTTTATATTAAGTAACGTCAAATAACAGCTGGTAAAACTATCCGTTACTTGAGAGGGAAGGCAAAACTTTTCTCAAACTTGCAAGACATCAGGCCTACTGGAGGGGATCTTTCCAGCACCCAGCCTTTGACAGGCACCCGGCGGGAGCTTGCCCCTCCCTCCACTTCACCTGGCACCACAATGCATTTGATGCTTCTACACTTGTTAAAGAATATATGCCCTTCTTGTAAGTACCTGTGAATGACATAAATTTTATTTGTTTGTTTGTTTGTTTGTTTGTTTGTTTGTTTATTTATTTATTGTAGATGTTTAATAGAAGTGCCATGCATATAAATATAAAGGTAACTCATTGTGTCCTATCCTTGCAGGCAGTGAATGATGGTGCCTAGCCAAGGTGCTAACCCTATTTTACTGCTATCAAATGACAGCCTCAGCTAGCTAGGCAACATGCAAGCCAGACTTGCCAGCCTGAAGAATAAAAAAGATTTGGGGTACAGAATAATTAGTGGGATTATAGGTTGTCATGATTATAGGTTGCAGAATTTCAGAAATGTCCAAAGTCTATGGTAATGGCAGTGCAAATTAATTTACATTTGAACTAAAATGAAAACCATCTTTTGAAACTCTGCTTCCTCAAGTTTCTGGAGTGGCTACTCAATAGGGAAAAAAAGGGTTGCAAAGCAAATTAAGTAGCCTACTAAATACAGAAATCAAGTGACACAAAAGCTTGCAAATAAAGGAGAACATGCATAAATCTGACCATAGATATCTTGCAAATTCGCAATTAACAATGGCACTGGCAGGAAGAATCAGAAATATCCAGCCATAAATGTATGAACCCTAGCTAAATTAATACTACTTATAGCTAAATTTAGATGATTTGCATACAGTGGTGTAAAATATTGGACATATAGTCCACAGTATGCTGGATAATATTGCTCTTGCTTGTGGAATTCTATTGCAAATTGTTAGTGTTGGCAAATCTAGTTATGTTGTCTCCCATACAGTGGAATCACGTGGCTTCAACTGATCAAGCAAAATGCAGAGTATTTTTTGTGTTTATTATTTGTGTTTACTTAACAAAGTACTTGCTAGATAAAGAGGTTGATTGTCATAAGAGAATTTAATTCTATAGTAGTTTTATGGCTGTAGTGTTGGGGTATTTTTTGTAAAAATCCTATTAAGTGTCCATCTTTTCCTGGTAGTGAGCTTTGAAAAATAGCACGATGGCAGCATGTGAACGACGGCAGAATCTACTGTTCAGGACTGTTTTGAAAACCCAGACAGGAAAATAGTCAAGGAGGCTTTCACTTGGGGATCCCTTGTTATAATAACATGCTAAGAATAAACTTTATATATACACCTATACATTTTTTAAAATTACAGTGCTTTCATTTTAGAATAAAAAATAGCAGTTAAAATGGATATAAATCACAATAAAAATAAGGAAGTGTTTCGTAAAATTAAAAAAAAGGATAAAAACATAACAGACAAAAGAATCTACAGATTCTACACAAAAAAATATGAATAACAAAAATTACCCCTACACCATCCCAACCCATCTTCCTCACCCCCACTCCTCCAAAAGAAGACAACCAACAACCAAACAAAATATCCAACCTAAGAACATAGAGAATGGGATGCTGTTCAGCTACATGACGTATGCAGATTAGACATGGTTACATATTGTGTGACATCACGCAATGTACAGACTTTTAGTGACATTTGACAGAGCCAATAGTGACTTCTGGTCAACAGTAATCTTTTACAACGTGCACATTGTGTACCTGCCTATGTAGGCGCACATCACTGTCTTTAAGATATTGGCCCTGAAAATAGCAGTAACAACTGTAAAAAGATGTAATATGGTCTTCAGTGCAATCACTCTGAGTTGCACGCGAGATAGCATTGCGTCACCATTGCACCATTACACCTTGCTTGAAAACAGACACGCCCACGTGGGCGCAACAACATCTTACGTTATTTAGAGGGTGGAGGCGCAATATGCTAAAATTCAGCATAATGCCTGTTGCCCCGAGTGCAAGATTGGGCCCTTTATTCTAACTGTAAAATGTTCAGTCATATCTGGATTAATGGGGATGCAGTCTATTAAAAAAAGATAAATATCTAACAACGGTAAAAGTTATGTTTCATTTCACATATTTTCATCATAGAAATGAGTAGAAAAGTGTTTTCCTATGCTTTCCAGTTGTAGTACAGAGACCTGCAAAACTGAAATGTAAAACACATTTCCTAAACTGCTCTTCCTGTACCAATTTGTTTAGTACATACACATATTATGCATTAATTACATATCAATACATGTATTATACATCAAAAAATGTCTAAAGAAGTTTATCATCTAAGCTGTGCAATTTATAGAATTGGCATTATGGATGTTTTTTGGACAAAGTTTATTTCACCAGTCTTCTTCCAAATTTTGCTGCTACTTCAACTTTCTTGTCTTTCTACTATACTGTCTATCCTTCTGCACCATCAAGTACACCCGTGAGACCACTTGGAGAGCCATAATTTGAAACATTCTTATCAGTGGCTTTCATCTAGCCCACACTGTTTCCTCTTGTGTCCTGTTGTTACAAGTAACTTTACATCTATTATTTGTGCAACATACTTGTTTATTGTTAACTTTTAAAGTAAGTGGAGAAAATAATTTGAAATCTAGTTGCATTATTTAGAATGAAATATTTCGTCTTAACCAGACCACTGTTGTAATACCGTGTGCTGTTCTAGACACTACATGACAAGAAACATAGTGATGCTCTTGAAAATGTAAGCACTTGAAAAGGACAACTAAAGTAGTTTCTGGTACAAAGCCTTTAAGAGAAAGAAAGACTGAAGACATGAAGAAACACTGTAGATACCTAAACAGGTTTAGTAAAAGGTAACTAAGGGGCATTTTAGTACCTTCTTACAGCATTAAACCTGAGACCCATTTTTGTACATCACATTGTATGACGTGAAAACCTGAAAAATCTTTAATTTAAAAACATGGGAGGATCAGTGGAAACACGTTTGGGGTAAATATCTAATTTCAGGAGGAATTATTTTACACAGAGGTTTTAATCCTTATAACAGCTCCTCAGGTCCTGTAGTTGATACAGAGACCCTTGGAACAAAACCAGGCTTGATGCAGTACTGGATTCTCTGTGGACTGTGCTAAAATGATGAGGCTAGCTTGGATTCAGCCTGTTCTCATCATTTCTTTAAGGCCATCTCTGCATCCTCTATTGCCCCCCTACTGTTGATGTTCATCGCGACTTCTCTCTAATCTCCCTTTAGAGACTACTCAGCGTAGGACAGTGACTCCTCTTCCTCACAAAGACCACAATGAGACTCTTCTTCCTCTCGAAGACCACAGTGAGACTACTATTCATCACTCAAACAGCAGTGTGACTCCACTTCCTCCTGGTAAAATGACTCATCTTCCTCATGCAAAGTGACTCTTTTGTGTTAGTATAGTTAATGTAGTTTTTATTTTGCACAATACAAAAAATAAACAAAAATAACAAAGATAACAAATAATATACAGTGCAGGGAGAGGCAGAAGACCCAGTGAGCTTATTTGAAGCCTCCACCTAAATAATGTGAAATTTCACTGTGTGTGTGTGTGTGTGTGTGTGTGTGTGTTTGTGTGTGTTTGTATGGGGAATATTGGTTTATACAGCTATGTTGATTCCAGAGCAACAGAAATGATACACATCACTATAAGTGAAACAAATAAACTATGAATACTTGGACAACAATACATAGGGAAAAGCAGTTACAAAACAGCAGTTAAATAGTCTTTTCAGCATATTTTGAAACATGTTATAGAGGACAGTTTTCCTTTGCATTACTGCGATAAATCTGCTGTTTTTGTAGTACTTGTTTAATAATCTCATGCAGAGTTAGGTCAGATTACTTTGAAATATAGTCAGTTGAAAAATTACAGTCATGCCATGTTTCCCCTCTCTGCAGTTCTCTTCCTCTCTGTGGGCCTGGCTGTCTCTGTGCTGCTGCTGGGGCTCGGCCTCTTCATATTGCTCAGACACAGGAAAAGAACCAAGCATGCTCCAGGTAAGACTCTCTCTCTCACACACACAAACATCATTAACATACACACAGATACACACACATGCACACCCACAAACGCAGGACACGAATAGATACAAGTATGCAACACACACATAAATTCGCACGTACGCTCACATTCATTATTCATTATTTATAGTCAACACATAAATGTTCACTCACATGAACACAGGCTTGCACACATAAACACACACACACATACATACTCACAGCTGTGCAATGAAAGTTTCAAGACTGTTTTTGTTTCCAGTGAAAGCACATTATATTTAATATTCAACACAATGAGCACAAAAAATCTCTCACAGAAAACACACAAATGAGGAAAATATTATTTTTAAGGGCTGTACTATTATATGACTTGTTTAATTTTTAATTTTGGTACATTTTGCCAACTTATTTCTCTTGTATTTAGAAATTCCTGCTGTTTTATGGCAAGTGAGAGATGTGTTTTCTAGCTGATAAGGGGAAGCAACATACTGTACGCGTTTTTTAAGGGGGAGTTCTGTGGTTCAGTCTGTTCAACTTTACAGCGCATCAGTTGGACCAACAGTAACCAACTGCAATGGAGTGATGACAGACAGCAGTACGAGTAAAGAGGAAGTAGGTGTGATAGATAGTCCCTGGCTACACTTGATTTCACAGTTTTGTTTGAAGAATAAAAACGCCTCATACAAAAACTTGCAAGCATATCGAGGTTCAGAAGCTGTAGCTAAAAACTGATATTACTTCCCAATAATAATACAAATGTTTTTTATTCAAAAGTTGGTAAATAACAGAAAAAGCTGTGCTTGAATAAGAGTACAGTTACTCAAGTGCAAGTAAAAGTTACCCTTTGAGAAAATTACTCAAGAGAGAAAAAGTATTTGGTCACACAAATTGAGTAAGAGTTTCTAGTTTTGTTTCCTGTATTTTCACACTATACATAACAAAATGAGGAAAATTAGGTTCAAAAGCAATTAAAGTGCAAGTGCAGTTTTATTTGTGCATTTTGCACAACATCTATATTGTGGAATACAGCTGGTTTCATAACTGTTAAAATGTATTTGACATTTGTAAATTTAATGTATTTATCCATTTTCTGGAATAGGGACTGTTTATAAAAGTGCCAGGAAAAATCTTACCTCAGTTATGAATGGGAATTTCAATTTTGGTACATGATTGATAATAACTAACTAATAAACTAGAGCATTCAGTGCCATTGCTATTGGCCTCATAACTGTATAGTGCTCTTTCAGAAATGCCATTCAGCAGGGCTCAGGCTACAAATGGTGGAAAGATGAAAGAGAAAAAAAGAGAAATTTATACTACTTGTGCAACTTAGTCAAACAGTCGACCATAATGTTTGGGAAAGAAAAATATTACACAAATGTATGTTAATTGAGGCCTCACACTTTGGGACCTAGCAGGAGGAGCCAGATCAGATGGTGGCAGAGGATTATCACCCATCTGGTTAACTCTGGGTAGGGGCTGCCAGGCTAGCATGGAGGCTGGAGACTGGGATGCTGCACAATGTGCAGGGGCTCCAACGTTGTGGTGGGCATGTTTGACCCCGACCAGGTCCCCCACTGACAGAGAAGGGAGGTGTCAAACCTTTTCTTCATGTGAGCCTGAGAGCTTTGGACCTGATTTCTGTTAGTCTTTGGACCGGTTTTCTGGATCTTCAATATCCTGGGGCCGGGTTGGCTTTTATTCAGTCCAGTGGGAGCTTCACATGCCTCCTGATCATGACCAGAGCAGGTCACACCCCAGTGGTGGGGTGCTAGGAGGCCCGTATGGTCAGGAGAGTTTGACACAGAGTCATGCTGAAGGTTTTCCCCTCATCCAGAAAGGCTTTAATTCCATTTTGTTCAGTCTTTCCACTCCCCTGTTGCTCTCCGGGTGGTACACTGCTGTTCTGATGTTTTTGATGGACTGCTGGGAGAGGAGCTCCACTAAAAGGAGCTGTCAGTTGTGATGGTGCCAGTACCCAAAGACCTTATCCAGGCAGCTGATGATAGTATGTGTGGTGATGGAGCCCAATGCAATGGCCTCTGGCCACTTTGAGTGGGGGTCGTACACCACCAGCAGTTAGCAAGCATGTGCCCCATGTACCATGGAAGAGGGCTCCCCCTGCTGGTCCTATGTTGTATTTTTTTCATGTCTGATTGCATGGCCAACTTTGTGTGGGCAAAATGTAAAATAAATCAATGTAATGGACATGTTTTCTAGTATATGTAGAATGCCTGTGTGTATAATTACACACATTAGATATGTAATGTATAGAAATTGTGAATAGTGTTTTATTAAATGAGTGATTTAAAATTTTGGTCTGAATGAAAATACAACATGTGCTTGTATTGTTGCTAAACTGATCTAAGAATTTGGTAAATGAGTATTATTTCAGTCATTGTCTCTCAAGTGCCAGTGTCAATAAAAAACCGTCATTATCATTACTCCACAGTGGCTGCCCCCTCCTCCAACAGGATGAACACAGACACTGGAAATACTGGGGAGGTGAGTGTGTGTAAATATATTTGTATGTTTTGTGTATATGCATGTGAATGGCTGTGTGATTTTGTGTGTATGAGTGCTTGTGTGTGTACTTATGAGTCAGGATGCATGTATGTTTGTATATGTGTATGTGAGTGAGTGAGTGTATATAACAACATATGTGAACAAGAACAGGCCGACAGGTTTTGAAAGCTTTCTGTGATAACCCCCGTAATTCCTCCTGATTTCATTTTGACTACGAGCCTCTCTTGTGATTCTGTCAAATGCCTTTTCTAAGTCTCACCACACTGTACTCTCCTCAAAAAATATTTATTAGGCATGACCACACTCTGATAAACCTATGCTGGCTATCATTTAAGATTTCTTCAAGGAATAGTTGAAATTTCAAATCAAAACTTTCAGTGTCCCAATTTTAAGTATACTAATAATAATAATTACAACAACGACAATGATCATAATCATAATTCAACAGAATAAGTTCGTAAAGATGAAAACAAGTTCTGCTTTTCAAAAAAAAGTTAGGTTTCGAAAAACATCTCTGTCCTCAAAGCCTGTACATTTTACAACACACATGCTATCACATTAGCACTAATCCTATTGCACACAGCCTAATGCATTAGCATTGAGTTTACAGACACAGCCTGATAAATTATCATTGTTAAACGCACACAGCCTATCACTTTACCACTGACACCACAGCACATAGCCTAGTACTTTAGCACTGTTATTGCAGCACACAGCCTTAGCAATCATGTTACTGCACAGCCAAGTGGTTTAGCATTGGTGCTACAGCACACATTTTACCACTGATGTTATATTACAGAGGCTAGTACATTAGCTGGATGTAGCACCCAGCACACTGGGCAAATAGTTATACATTCACAAAGCTTGGATTTCTATCTGATAAAGGTAGACACATACTGATGGAAAGGCTGGGTTTTCAAAAACACAAAACACCAACTGAGTGCAATTACTTTATCTTCAAGATAATTGCGTCGTGCTTGTTGTGCTGCACTGATTATACTCAGCCGTACATTCAGTAAACCTTAAAGGGTAAATAATCAGAAAAACAATAAACTTGTGTTTTCAGAATAATTGTCACACAACAAAGTCTTTATGTAGAAGCACTTAATGTTACAGAATTTTTTCTTGATGTTCCTTAATAGTCCTCGTGTGGTAGCCAGACACAGTTTGTTCAAGCTGGATAGTTCACCTCTCTATCTATTTTATTGTTTTCTCTGATGTGTTAGTTAGATTACTTAAATAACTAACTGCTAACCTAGCTAGATATCTTTCAGACTATACCTTAAATGAAAAAAGATAGTTTGCTGACTGTAACAAGACAACATTATATGCTTCAAGTTTCTTACGTTATTCTAACGAATTTTCTGACACAACTCTCTTGCGGTGCTGGAATGAGATGTCCGTTTCTCCTATTTGTAATATTACTGCACTAAGTTTGCTAGGTTGCTGAAATACCTAAATCCAGTCTTAAATAGCATGTCATATTTTTCAGGATAACATTGTTTACGAGGAAGTCGTGGATTTGAACCAACAACCAGATGCAGATGCTGCTGTCACCACCATTGACTCCTCTTTCAGCTTACAAACCCCTGAGTCACTTTACTACACCTCTATCAGCTTCCCAAACAACTCTCTCCATCCGTCAGACACTGCCCTCACTGCAGACTGTACAGAGTACTCCACTGTGCAGTTCCTCTCACCCCCTCCTGAATCTGGGCTCTACTGCACTGTTACTCACCCAAACCCCTCTGTATCCAACACATAACTCTATACTCTACTGTTATTCACCAACAGCTCTATTCCTGCCATTCTCTTGTCATATTTGTCTGTGGTTTTGAGGTAAAAGAATGGACATTTGAGACGGTTGTTCTTTCCTCATAATAATGTCAATTAATAGCATTCTGTGCATTTAACATTACTCTGAGAGTGAAATGTAAATATTGTATGAAGTCTGTTCTTCACAGGCTAACTTGTGAAAACTGAACTGAACAGTGGTAGTGGGGTTTTTCTTTTATAATAACAAAAATAATATGAATGAATTGGAGCATCTTCTTTTCGAATAGTCTAATTCAGCAGTTGGTTAAAGTATAGCAATCAAGCAAACGCAATACTTATTTGGGAGATTTATTTAATTTATATGCTATAGCCGTGCATTAATACCCATGTATAAGACCATTATTAGGCTTATAGGACCTGCTCATCTCAATAGTCTTAATAAGATCAGTGCTTATCAGAAATGAAATGGCAGTTATGTCCATTTAAACAGCATATCTATTGCAAGCCTGTCACCAATGGACATGGAGTGTAATTGCATGGGGGAGCCAGTTTTCCTTTTTTTGTGGCCTTTATGTTTGTATGAAATACAGTATTGTTATTTAACTAATATTTTAGGCAATTGAAATGCCTGATATTTTGTCATTTATGTAGGATTTGTAATGTATTAATGTGCTATTTGTGTTAGTGTTACTGAAGACAATGGTTTTTGCCAACTGCAGTACAGAATAAAAGGACTCCAGCAGTCAGTCACGGTTAGTTAGATGTGCATCATTTTAGGCTATAACTGTAAAGCCACATCAGTTTTTTATATGCATTTGTTATTTTGGTGTGTTATTTTTGCCTCTTGTTTTTTAAGTTTTACATAAGTTTTTTAAGTTGTATATATTGAGCATGGGTCTTTGGAGAATAAATCACTCCCCTTTGCACCAGTCTGATGTCTTTGTCACATTTTGGGCATTTCAGCATCAATGCTAAAATGGCATCAGAATGCTTAATTCATGAGTGTCTCACCCCCCCCCCCCCATAGATTGGTATTACATACACATTGATAGTACAGTGATTATGGATATAGGTAATTATATTATAGATTCATATTTCAATATTATTAATTAACCACTATGATCCCATACTTACTAGAATATACTTTATTGCTTGAATACAACCTAAGCGCAAAAGTGTAATATTGTTAGAATAATCAACACTGTATAGTACAGCAGAATTGAGACCACACTGCTGTGAAGGACCAGTGGATTATGCCACATATACATTGATTTGTTGAACCCATACCTTTTCAGAGTGAAATAAACTGTCAACAGGTGAATAACCCTCAGCGAATGACAGCGCAGATCAACAGAACGAGCCTCCCACAGGCGGAGAGAGCTGTGATGAGCTGGATCATGAGTCACTTTATGAACTGTACAGCAGCAGCATATCCTCATCCAAGACTTCAATTTTTCAAGGATTTCAAAGAATACCGAAGACTGATAGTTTATTTTATACATCCATTATAGTACAGAATGGCCCCAATCTCAAAGTAATGATAGACAGTGAGTGAATGGCCTGCAGTGAATGGCCCTTTCTAGCTGTCATGCATTCCATATAAAACCATTTTTCTTTTGGCTTATTTTTATGGTTTGATCTTATTTTCAGGTTTGTATGGTTTTGGTTAGATTTTTTTGCTAATTTAACAAATATATTGTTGAAATGCTCTGCTGCCATATTGAAACCCTCATTGTTGCATGGGTACTGTGTATGTTGGAAGGCATTTAACATGCTCTCCATTTCAGCACTGCTCAATGCTGCCTGGTATTCTGCAGCGGTGGCCTCATTCCACTTGTATGTGGGTTCCAGGGCTTTTTGCTTTGCTGCAGGATGTTTAGCCTTCAGGTCTCACTCAAATTTTTTAAGGTATAAAGTTATCTGATTGTGGTCTGACAGGGGATTTTGTGGCATGACAATGAATGCATTAATACAATCTCGGTCCAGATCTGTGATGGCATAATCTACCACACTGCTATTCCAATTCGAACAGCCACGGACCGAGAAGGGCTCCCTCGCCTGCTGCGTCACTGGAGGGCTCACTCGATTGGAGGGAAGACGTGAAGGGAGAATTTTTTTTCGGATTGGAATGCAGCCCTGGCGTAAATTATGATTTTTTTCACACTCCAGCACATTAGGGGGCGACAAAGCGCCTGTTGTTGCATATTATCTGACAAACGTCATAGAAGAAGCAGAGGGCAGCGATTCCGGGGCATCACCCAGGATGGTAAGGCAGCGTTGTTTTATATAAAATGTTATATTACGAGTATTTATTTGTAATCGAACAGCTGTAACTTAAAGACACTGTATTAGTCTAATATTAAAGGTTATTTTTAAGGAGAACTGGCACATTTGTACGCCTAGCTAGCATATCTTATTTTGAAAACGTACACATAGCTAGCTCAGCGGTGATACCACTCAGCAAGTGGATTGCATTGTAAATAAAATTGTATTCGACTTGTCTTGTGTAGTACTGCACAACATGGCGCACTATGAAACTAATTAGTGATACCTTACGCTATATTTATCTGATTTTTACAAATGCAGTATTCATTATGGCAACAGAACATGGCTAGCTAGCAGCCACTTACCTTGATAGCACGCTTTTCAGATATTTAGCTATCTGACCACCTGAGCTTTCAGATAAATTGAAAGTAGATTGTTATGCTAGTGGTTTCATATGTAGAATAAATACAACAGAATATATATAGAATAAAATGACTCCACTAACTAGACGGCTACGTCTGGAAGAACTTATGTATTGATGGTCACCGCAGTTCCGGGTGGCGTACTAGTTCTGACCAGGGCTATGTTTAGCAGTATCACGGTAATGCTTAGTTGCTACGTCTTTTTGAGATCCGAGCGCCCCATGTCTACATAAATGTGTGAAAGGGCTACCGATAAAAACGGAAAACTCATTTGATGTATCTCAACATACCCTCACAATCACTTGTTTCCTATCTGGACGCGCGCAGGAGGAATCCCTATGCATAGTATAGCCTTCATTGTCGTTTTTAAGTTATTCTAAACATATAGGGGTAGAGGTGTATATATGCAAAGTTCTGGAAATGTTGCCCTCTTTGGTAATATTAAGGTACTTTGTATTTTATTTACATGTTTATTTGTTTACGTAAGCTTGGGAATTTATACTGTCAAAATTATTTAGAGAAATTATATTTTTGTTTATGGGCGGCATGGTGAATCAGTAGCCTCCCAGCAAAAAAGTCACTGGTCCCTTTCCGTGTGGAGTTTTCATGTTCTTTTTATATCCACATGGGTTTTCTCTGGTTTCCATCCAAGGTCCAAAGACATGCAGGTTAGATGGATTGGACTAGCAAAATTGCCTGTAGGTATGAGTAAAAGATTAAAACGCATAGCTTGAAAGAACAAAGGGCCTTACTTATCTTTGTCCACCATTCAGCAAACAAAATATTAATTTTAGATAAAATATTTTTGTTCCTCCTTTTTATGCCTGGTGATCTGAAACTTTTGACGGTGATGTCTTGTGCGGGGCAGGCACTTTAAACATATCCCGTCAGTGGTCATGGAGGAGTTTTTCCTCCAGCCGCTGTCAGGGGGATGGTTCTGTGCTGCTCAAAGGACTCAAGCTGTGCATGTCTTGCTTTTCCAGAGGTTTCTAGTTTATGTTCCATTTACGTGTTTGTCTGTATGCTGCAGAATGTCTAATGGTTCCTTTTGTTGTAGCGGTTGTTGAGTCAGTAACCTGTACATTCGCTTATAGAAGGAGACCCATTCCATTGGGGCAGTTGCACTCTCTTGGCTGATAAACCGCCAGGCAGTCCCTCCCCCCACCTTTTTTCCAAATCACAAGCACGTACATCGCACTCACACTCTAATGGGCCCTAAGAGAAACCACCACCGGAAAGATGTCACAAACGCGTTCAAAACTCAGCAGCAGTGTCACTCCACAACCTGACATTTTATTTTGTCGAAGGCCATGGGTACAAGCCATAGGCAACTCCTTACACTCCACATCCAAAAACGAAAGAGTGTTGGCTGTAGGTCAAAGAATGTGGTAGTTTTCCTTACTCTGAGATGTGGTCATTTTGTTTGCTGAGGTCCAGCAAGAAAAACTCTTGGCTGAGACAAGAAACCAGGGACCTCATCTGCAAGCAAGTGTCGACCTAATGGTTTTCAATAGAATTATGAAAAGACAGCCTGTTTTGTCATCATATGCTTTGTTAACAAGTAGATTGATGTATTTTATTAATTATTACTACATACATTAACACTACACAGCCATTGCTAAACAAGATGTGGAATGGGGTGGGTTTTTTTTTTTTTTTTTTTTTTAGCTGTTGGATGCATTTTGAAAAGTCTTTGGGAGAGACGGAGTATTGGGGGGTTTTATAGATATGATCACACAGAACAATAAAGGCTCATAAGTCATATTAGATTGCTGAAAGAAATCTTCATGGATTGATGATAATCAGAATGACTAGCTGGTCTTACCTCATTCCGTCATACCTGCTGGTTTTCTATACCCTTAATCTCTTGGCCAATGGGACATTCCAGCGAGACATGGATGATAGAGCTGGGCTATCTTAGTCTTCATTTAGTTTTGGTCTTTCAAGAGTTTTGGATGGAATTAAGTTGGTCCCACAGTTTTCTCACACTGCTGCTCTGCTGAGAGACATGGGATGAGAGGGAATCCCATTGATTCATTGTCAATGGGAACTTTGTTTAATTTGATAAATGTTTAATTTATCGAAGTGCAAATTGCCGTAATTAAACAATACATTATTTATAAGGTGGATAATGCAAATTTTATACTTGGTCACGATGGTATAAAGAGTAAATAATCAACTTGCCAATAATAAGCGGCATTCTGTGATGATTCGCATTCTAGGTCGAGGTTATGTATGCAATCTTAAAAATATAATTGTCAGTTTTGGAAATCAGTTTTCAAATAACATAATCCTTTTTAAAATGAGATGGTTTTTGGCATTAATTTGTATATTGGTTTTGAAAATTTTGTCTCGGATGTTTCTGAGAGCTTCTGCTTTGCATCTGAAAAGAAAAATTGCACTTTAATTCAGTTTTAATAAAATATGATTTAGATATGATGTAGCAGAAAGTCTATTTGGTGGTTCCATTTCAGAAGTTGAGATCAAGCCCAAGTCTAACATGTGGCAGTTTAACATTATTTTTATATGTTAGCATAATTACCATGAATTCAATGTAGTAGGTGGTGGCTCAACAGGTCACTTTCGGTATGCTTGTAGTATAGTTCACTTTTGGTATTCTTATCTTTTTATCTTTACGTCTACAGTCGTTGTTTGTGATACATGACCTTTGTAAAAACTTTGGTTGATGCTGTGTAATGGGAAAGTCACAAATCCAAGTCTCCACATCTACAGAAGTTAAGCTGCAGAAGTAATATAAAATCATAACATAACATCAGTTAATGCTAATTTCCATACACATTTCATACACATGGAGATTTATAAGTATATGGCTATGCACAGACTCAGTGTCTGTACAGGCTTAGTAAATGCTAACATGCAATTTGTTCAAATTGCAGTTTTTAAATAAAAAACATAAAGATTTAAGAAAATGTTCTTTTGTTTTGTGCAATGTTCCTAAAATATTAAGATACAATTTTTGCTTGGTTTAAACAAACTGAATTCAAATGAATATGTATGTGTTGTCAGTTGATAAAAAATTGTAAACAATTAACAATTGTACTATTAATAGTTTTTATTCTGTTTTTTATTTACATTTTCGTTTACATTTTGTTTTAGTACATTATTGTAGATTCCTAAAATTGCAGTGTATAGTAAATTGCCGTGAAAATGGATCCATAAATTTCTCTCCCTTTTCCCAAGCCGTAAACATAATGTAAATTTTTGTGCTCACCTTCTAATTTTTTTTCCAGGGGACCCAAGTGAAAGATGTAGTTTTAAAGCCTGATTCACCAAGCACCCTGCTGTTGGACAAGCACGCAGACTACATTGCTGCTTACGGCACTAAGAAGGATGACTACGTAAGCATGAGTCTACAGTACACAGCAAGACCATTTGTCTCCTCTGTATGGTATAAAGTCCAGGCCCGGGAATTGCGTTCCATTGAGCGTCTGATTCCTCTCCCTCAGGAGTACACGCTGTCGGAGTACCTGCGGATGAGCGGTATCTACTGGGGCCTGACGGTGATGGACCTAATGGGGCAGCTCCCGCGTATGAACCGGGACGAGATCACCACGTTCATCCGGGCGTGCCAGCACGACTGCGGTGGCATCAGCGCCAGCATTGGCCACGACCCCCACCTGCTGTACACCCTGAGTGCTGTACAGGTGAGCACTCGCACAACTTCACCTGCTCTACACCCTGAGTGCAGTACAGGTGAGCACTTATACAACCTCACCTGCTCTACACCCTGAGCGCGGTACAGGTGAGCACTAATACAGCCTCACCTGCTGTACACCCTGAGTGCAGTACAGGTGAGCACTTATACAACCTCACCTGCTCTACACCCTGAGCGCGGTACAGGTGAGCACTAATACAGCCTCACCTGCTCTACACCCTGAGTGCAGTACAGGTGAGCACTTATACAACCTCACCTGCCTTACACCCCGAGTGCCTAACAGGTGAACGCTAGCATAACCTCACCTGCTCTACACCCTGAGTGCAATGCAGGTGAGCACTAACACAATCACCTCCATCCACTGACAGCCCATCGCATCAACATGACCGTAAATACAGCTGTTCTTTCATCTCCATTGGGCAGATCCTATCACTGTATGATGACCTGAGCGTAATAGACGTGAATAAGGTGGTTGAATATGTGAAAGGACTGCAGCAGGAAGATGGATCTTTCGCTGGGGACAAATGGGGTAAGTGGGGACCATGAGGGGGACTTGTCCAGTCAGAGCAGATGTTTGCGTTGTTTGTCCAGTTATGTGTCTGACAGCTAGGTTCTTGCGCATATTTAATTACTCAGCACTTCCACAGCTGCTGTGTTGCTTGATATGCATAGTGAAGATTTTATGAATGTGTGAGTGTAATTTTTTAAGATAGATCTGTTTGGAATATTTAATATTTTGCTCAGACTTCTCTTGATTTGCTCAGTTTGGTGTGTCAAGCACAATAACTGTTACTCTGTAATAATCATGTGATGGCTTTGGTTGTGGACGCAAATAAAGAGATTATAGGACATATTGCAATTGTATGAGGTTTTACAGTATAATAACATATACACAGGTAACAAATGCAACAAATTCTAAAACTTGTCATACTGAATTAATTAGAAGCCAGAATGAAGTCAAACAGGTACAATCCATGTGAAATGATTGGGGCCGAGCATCACCCATCACAGATCTTTGTGTCACTTAATTACTCTGCCACCATCTAGTAGACAAACCTACTTGCTTAAACATTTATTTAATAGATAATTGATATAATGTGCTTTTTAAAATAAATGTTTACATTGTTGGGTATCAGAGGTTTGACTGAAAGTCATTGCTTGTTGTTTTTGATTATCTCGATCCAATTTCCTAATATGGTCATTTCTTAGTCATAGTTTTTGAAATATGAAGAAATTCAATTCATTTAACCAAGATTTGATCAGATTGATTTTTTTTCTTTCCAGTTAATAGTTTTCACAAATTAATGAAAGTGTCACAAAGATTTGTTATGGGTGGTGTCAAAATCCTCTCTTCTTAGTTGCTGTTGATAATTAAAGGATATCCTTCAGCTATACAATGTATACAACGTATTTACGAATCCAACTTGAGTTACATTAACTCTTGTTCATACCTGGATGGAATATAAATTTGCAGGGGAACCAAAACCCTCTTGACCATTATACCTCTGTATTTAAGCCATGTCATATTCATACACACATGGTTCGAGTTGGTCAAACTGAACTTTTAAGTTGTGATGATCAGTAATTGAAGTGCTACAGAGA
Organism: Albula glossodonta; assembly: GCA_019788955.1. Lineage (NCBI taxonomy): Eukaryota > Metazoa > Chordata > Actinopteri > Albuliformes > Albulidae > Albula > Albula glossodonta. The sequence goes on along the minus strand of JAFBMS010001167.1, from coordinate 26 downwards.
TAATGTTCAGCTGTATAATCAACTAA
>JAFBMS010001166.1:0-46191 GCA_019788955.1 Albula glossodonta | reverse complement strand
TCATTTTCCTCCTCAACCTGCACGGTGTGTTTATAGATGAAGTCCCAAAATGCATTTGCTTTAGATATCAGGACATTACGTAATGTAAGCAGATTTTAACAGCCTTTGCTACTTTGCTAAAGTACCTTTTCTAACATAGACAGTCATCTCAATTAGCTAATATAATCCCAGTGGTGAAGACTTATCTTTCATGTAATAGCATAGCCTATCTTATCAAGAGAAGCCATTGCAGTTGTTGGGAATGGGCCTCTCCTTTCAGTCACTCAGGCCTGCACTTGCGCTCATTTACAGCATCAGAGCCAGGGGTCACCGCATGAGCCGATCTCAGACTCCCTGGCCTCCTGAACTGGCAGCAACCCAACATTAGGGCACAGGGGGTCATGGTCCAGCAATGCCGAGGGAAGATTGAGGGGGAATGCTGTAGCTGTAAGGGGTGTCACTGTCACTGCAGTGCTACTGTATGAGGGTGAGCGCATTTCTCTGGGGGCCAGATGGCATGTGAAATCGAGCGTTGTGTAGAAGGGAATGTCACTTTCCTCTCATCGGCTAAGACTAATTGCAGTTATTAAATCCTTTATTTGATTAGAGATCTCACGGGGCAGGCCTCTTGCACCAGTGGAGGGCTCTGTGCCTTTGGTCTTACCCTTGCAGGGTCAAAATGAGACCCATGATGTGCACCCCCAACGCTTTAGTTTTAAACAAGACTGTGAACTCTCTCTAGCTTTGTGAGCATTTTCAAAAGAGCCATTACCATATTGCTGACTTCAATTCTTTGCAAATGACGTGCTTTTCTAATCTTTTTCCCCCTCTACTGTTCATTTTCAATGAATACCATGCAGTAACATTTGGCCCTTTGTTTGCCTTTACATGATTCATTATTTCTGTGTGAGCATTGATAATTATTTATGAATATAGCTTAAATAATGGCAAGAAAGGAAGCTAAATGATTGTATACCATGTAATTTCTTATAATGGCTATGCTTTTTCAATGCTGATCAAAGGAGGACTGCTTGGACTGTTTTCTACTGACTGGCTCCCTCCTGAAAGGTTTGTTTTCCTACCGCTGGCATCCTGTGAGGTTTTGACCCAATCTTTGGATATGGACCCGGGTCACTTTTGCCTACAATCCTGCAAAGATCTAGCTATCTCTGAAGCATGAGCTTTTCATAGGCATAAATAACCAATGTTCAGTGGCTTTGGTTGTGTTTACACAACACACTACCTGGCGATCATTCACTAGTAGGCAATGGAACTGTTTAAAACAGAATTTTGGAGAATCTGTCATATCAAAAAGTTTTGGAACTTATTTCAACATCTTTCATCACTGCCATGACTACAAGAATCCGGTATGGTAACTAATGCTGAGTAAATGGAATATCATCATTTTCTCAGCAGTGCAAAAGGCAAGAATGATTTTTACAAAATACATGTACCTATTTATTAATCTACAAAAGAGAGCAGTTGTGAGTAGGTATTATTATTATTATTATTATTATTATTATTATCATCATTATTATCATTATTATTACTAATAGATGCCAGACAGTAAGACAATGATTTTCTGATGGTAATTTCCTCATTTGGTGAGTATCTGGATTCACTGTTTAACTAAGCGAATTAGTACTATGCATATTATGCTCTCAAGTGAACTTGCAACACAAATGAACCATTTTCCACTGTCTGGGTCATCCATGTAGTTCAGGAGACATCTGTTCTGCTGTTTTTGGGGCCATGGCCCAGAATTCTGCAAACACATCCCTTTACACCCATGTTATACAATTTTACATAAAGTGCTTCTATACAGCAGTTCTAAATAAATGTACCCACTCTGTCGAAGCCACTGTAAATGTTTACCTCAATGGGACTGGATGTCATCTTTCATTTCTTATACAACCAGCTCTCTGAAAGACATGTATGCAGTTGCCAGTAATGTGCACCTCAAACCCATTTGAATGAGTTCCTATTCAAGGAATTGTTAAAAACTTACAAAGACAAAGCCAGCATCTTGTGCACATATATACTATGTAATGTAGGAGTTCTTTGTTCACATGAACATATATAGCTGTTCAAAAAAATCTAAAATCTGCAGTTCTTTGTATTCTACTTTTGTTGCCAGGATGATGTTTGTCAGTTCCTACATCATATCAGAATTCCCCTCAAAACAAAAATACACAAAAGCCAAACTTTTTTATTATTATATTGTATTTTATTGTATTATATTTTGAAATCATTATAAACTACAAAACAAACACATGACAAGTAGTCATAATAAATACAAATTCATTGTGTTCCCCAACATCATGCTGTGTGTGAAAGAAATAGCCCAGGTGTGCTAACAAAATGATGTCTTAAAACAGTGACATATTTAATTAATCATTATAATGCAGGCTAGTTGTTTTGTCTGTCTTTTGGGGGCATTACTAATTGATTCAGTTTTCACATGGAGAGATTATGTGTGTGTGTTCATTATAGGGATGTATTCTACAGCTGGTTGTTAAAATTACGCCTCCATAGTCTCCTTCATGTCTTCAGTGCACCCCCCTCTTGGTCTATATGCTTGTATGAGCTAGACATAGCCCTGCAAACCTGTACATCTTTAGCTTCATGTGGTCGATACTGTCTCTGTAACTGTAACTGACCTGACAACGTAAATACAGAGTCACTGAACTGTGTGCACATTGTACGTTTCTGTTGAACCTGGACAACACTAGTGTTGAAACCATTTATTATTGATATATTTCAATGTACTCCTGTTTTAATACTGGTCCAAAATAATAACAGATACGCTGATTGATCATATCTTCACATTAGTCACAATAAAGACTGGGTGTTATCAAGAGAACTTCCTTTAAATATGCACATTCATATAATTTTATCGTCCAATCTTGGTATAACACATTATCATTATCACAAGATTTTCTTTTGTCCAATGTCAAGAACCTCAGAGAGTGAGAGACAGAAAGAGAGAAAAACAGGCCAAAGACCAGGATTGTTGGAGGTAGACATGTTAGGGCACACGCTCTTTGTCCAGAATCACATTCATCTAGCCAGCTCACAATACTTTTGGTGTCACCTCAGTCCTTGTGTGAACTGCTTGATTTTTCAGATATATGTCTTTCAGATCGCTAAAATCAGCACTGTACTGCATAACTTTCCTGTGTTGAATAAGTCACAGGTCTAGAATTAAACCCATACAGTGTCTGATTATATTCCTTACCTATAACCTTTGAAAGATGTTTGCAGATACAAACTAAATAGATACAGTCATGCCAGTCTACTTATCTTGCCAGACCCATGCCATCACCTTTGTCATTGCTCTATGTCTCCTGCCTTATTGTTAGTCTTTAGCCTGGGCTGTGTGTAGTTGCAAGCACCATCCTAATTGACACTCTGCCCTTTTGTAGCGTTTGACTGTGTTTCATGTGACAGCTATCCCTGTCCTACAATCAGGTTATGTATTTGCAACCTAGTTGTGATAGCGCGGCAGCTTCCTCAGGTATGCAGTGTTTGTTCTGTGCTCAGATGTTCCTTGTAAACACTTCAGGTGAAAAATGGGGAGAAACCACACTACCACAAAAACTGCTTTCATTATTCTCTGAACACAGATATTGCAGGGTTGCATTCCTTCCTATTTGTTCACGCGAGCAGTCTGTTGATCCAGCCCTCTGAATTTTTTTTTGTTGAGAGCAAATTTCCCCCTTCCCTAATTTCCTGTACTGTTAGGTACTGTATGTTACATGTAAAATTTTTAACCTCAGTTAAAACCAAGAGCTCACAACTGGGTTATATACTGCTGTTTATTTGATAGTCCCTATATATACTTTAAAAACTATTGTCTTAGATTAATTTGCCTTTTTGTCTTTTTTTCTACCAAAACACAGCTAAACTTGCTCCACTCAGCAGCCTGATTCTGCCAACTCAGGAGGAGGCAGATGTGACACATGAGTTCTCTGAGACGTGTCGACAAGTACCCATTTCTTTCTAAACTGTAGACACAGCGCCAATTACATACCCCTAATGTCATTGGAGGATGATGAAGTCAGCATACACTTGGCTCATGTATGCAAAGGCACCTGGCTAACCAGGAGTAGCCTCTAGAAAGTGAAGGGACTATCAAACTCAGCTGGCTTAATCGCTTTCTTCCTCTGGCAAGGCTGGGCCAATTGTTGCCTCGCCAATGAGAACCTCTGCACTGGCATGGCTGGAACTTCAGCACCCGCTCACACAACTCACACTGGCTTCCCAAACAAATGTCTCCCTTCATGAGCCATACTGTTTTTCTGGATGTAAATTGGAAATATTTTTGTTTCATTAGCAGGTGTTGCAGGTAACATGTATACACACTATCTGTGTATACAGACATGCACATTATAAATTATAATGACAATATAAGCATATTTTATTGAATATCTCCATGACAGTCGCTTTGGGGAGCTGATCACAACACCTTTTTTAATATGAAACAGTGCCATCACTCTGCATGTAAAAATGTGACTGGAGGTCAAACAAAAAGCATTGGATCTGATTTATTCAGACATTAACTGTGATTTTTACAGGTTTATTGGGTTCATGATTTATCATGACAGATGGCTGATGTGCTCTGGTTCACAGGAAAACAGATATGCAGCATAGCCTTGGATTAACTCAGTGTGTGCCCAGAGCTTTGACAAACAAATATGTATAAGAGTTTTTTTTTCCCACTACCAAATTATTATAATGGTATGATCACTAATTATATCAAGCCTTCAGTGTTCAGTATGATAATAATTTCAGTAATAATAAATTCATATATTCAGAAGAACAACCTGAACAGAAATATGCTAAAATTGGCTACTTGTTCCAACTGTTAATGCATATCATCTTTTTCTACACTGTGAAAAGTAAAAACTGTAAGTGGATAAGGTATACGGCAGGTACATGTAGTACGTTTCTGACTAAGGGTTGGGTATTCAGAATTTAATGACAAATGTTTTGTTTATTAATTGCCTGACTGGAGCTGAGCTGTTTACATTAAGAGAATACTGGGATCCGCTCAGTTCATCATCGGGTGCAGGTGTGAGAGACATAGACTTTATGAAATGAATTTGTGTGACTAAAAATCCACCTGGGTGAGGAAATTAATTGTAGTAGTTCTGTCTGAAGCGAAACAGACTTTGCACCACCCTCCTCACCTGATGGTTTTCCTCACAGCCTACAGCCTACGCTGTTGTATTTTGTTTACAAATTTGCTGTTTATGTGAGATACACACTTGGGTTCCTGTCAAAGTAATGATATTCCAGTCAAATTTAGTGAAAATGCATATGCACATTGTATAGCAGTCTCCACAGAGATTTGAGCTGCCTGAGGCAAATTTAGTCTTTCTCATTTACATACAGGCATCTTTACTATACTTACCTTAATGTTCTTCTCTGAAGAAAGGCTGTTACTAACAGGGAGGCAGTTAAAGCTGACCCAAATGAGTTTGGTGATAGCTGTGCTCTATTATATTGATACAAGGCACAGTATACATTTTTATTGATGGACCATTATATTACATTTGACACTTTTATTATTTCCCTTCATAAAAATAACAATAAAAAGAGGTTCAGTTAAATCAGGCTGCAGTCATTGGCATGTTTATGGTGGCAAAACTGTTTCTGTTGATGAAGACTGTAATATAATTTAACTTTGAGGGAAATCCAGGTGTTCAGGGCACTGTGTGAGCATCTCAGTATATATTTCAGTAAAGAACATGTGAGGGGTTCCACCAGGTTTCACTGGCTGTAATGGAAGCCAAGTCTGCAGTGTCACATGCTTCACCAACTGTATCTAAGTCCAATAAAGCAGTTGGCCAATGAATAGTTGTAGCCATTCCCCCTTGGACGTATTACACAACTATAAAACATCTTAAAGCCAAAATCTCTCCTCTCCCTACTATAACTCACATCATGGTTGACAGGACAGTGATGGCAAAGTCTTGAGCAAGCACAGATAAACCTTTACAGGACTAACCTTTCAATCTGGCAGCTCTGGTGTAGGTACTTCTTTATTTCAAGTCAGAGACTCAAAAATAAGACTGATATGACTGGCAGGACTAGATGTCAAAAGGTATCAAACACACTGAACTTCCATTATTATGGGCTACATGTCCACATACTCCAGCCGGCAGTGACAAGCCCACTTCTGGCCAATGCTTAACAGACCCTCAGGTTCTGCCCTGCACCTCAGACAACCAATCTCTTCACATACACGTCTGCCAGACAGTTACTGCTGGTGACAGAAGCACCTCTAGAATTCAGTGCCATTACTGTTGGAATATTTCAGCGGCCAGAATCAGTGTACCTCTGTAGACTAGTGATTCCAATACCATATCATACCATAACACCCAAAGTGGTGGCAAAAACAATATTTTTTTAAACTTTCATTTTCAGAAGAGAATGCTGGTGGCCATTGTTATTCAATTTTTTTTTGTGTAATGGAACGCCGACAATTCAAAAAATACATTTGTCTTAGAAAGTCCCTCACCCATAGCTCCATGTAATATTTTTTGTTGTTCTAGCAAGAGATATGACACATTTTTAACAGCACTGGGGACATTCTCCCTGTAAAGGAAGAGACAATAATTATTCAACATAACTGATTTACTGTACCTGAGAATTTGAAAATTGCTGCATTGGTATGCTGTTTTGGTTGTCTTACAGCATACTGTATGACAAAATTACGTGGTTAACACGGTTATTCTTTTCAACTTCAAGAGTGCACTATAGATTTTACTATATGAGCTATGATTAAGAAGAGTAAAAGCATGTAATTTGATGGGACATTCATATGAAAATGCATTCAGAGATATAAAATACTTTGTACAAACCTAATAGAGCAAAGAGCAACATGGCTTTGGACTGAGAGGGGTGCAACTGTGTTACATGAAATGACTTATTTCATGGACTTAAAAATTAGATGTGAAGTTGTTGATGAGAATTTGAACTGGAAAGCAGTAAAGTAATGGCAAATAAAGGTTGTTTCATCACGCTGTGACACACAGCAAGAGGCAAAGCCACTTGGTCCTTAATGTATTGAAGTCTGGATGAAAGTGTTTTTGGCCACATTTGTAAACGGCCCATTACTGTGTTTCACTGACAGAGATAAGAACATGAGGCCATTTTAAACAGCAGGCAAGTGGCTAAATGGGTGTAGCATTGTAAGAAAAGTCTACGTCCTGCAAAGATCACATTTAAACCAGAGAGAAAGACAATTGGACTAATGATAATTATTATTATTATTATTGTTGTTATAATTATTATTATTATTATTAGTAGTAGTAGTAGTAGTAGGAGAAGTAGTTATATTTATTATTTATTGCTTGTGCTTTCATGATAGACTTAACTACATCAAATGTTCCTAATGCATTTTATGAGATTGGCTTGGAGGGAAAAAGGACATACAGAAAATGGCTACATGTGATCTAACAAAAGGTCAGAGCTGAAGTGTGATACCTCTTAAAAGGGCAACTGTAGTCCCCCATGTGGAATGTGCATATCGTGTCATGTGTGGCACCTGGGGGAAAGCAGTGCAGTGCTAGCATACTGTACACTAAGTACCATTCTGATGGGCACTGGGGGATCCATCATTGTTAAAATGTAACCAATGTGCACTTATTTCAGGACTCTTATATTAAGAAATGGAAAGCTTTGCATAAAATGAACATGTTTTACACAAAGCTGAGCAGGACCATTGCCTTTAGCATTAGGAGTATATCAGATCTGCTGAGACCTACTTGTTTTGTAACATAAAGGTAGAGCTATTTGTAGATGGGTTTTTTTGTCTTTTCATTGGTCCAGTTGGAGCCACAATCTAGCACACACATATTTTAAGTACTGCAAAGTAACTTTTTCCTTTTTCAAATCAACACTTAATGATGCTGCACAGGGTTTTCATGTTTTTGTTGGTAATCATGAGGTCAGAATAGTAATTTTTTTTCCTGTATAGAGCATTTGTAATTCAGCAAGGTAATGTACAAGCATTTAATGCATGACTACAGCAATTTTACAGGGATCAAACAACTGATCCCAAATCAATTTGATCGGAGTAGAAGAAAGATTGTGCCATCGCTCGTGCAGTGAATAACAGAGTCTGTTGACATATTACTCTTTTATACAATAGTTTAAATGGAGAAAATATCTTTAATATTGCAATTGCGAAGATGTACAACTCTTGTTGTCATGTCCAGATGAAAAACGTGCCAGACCAAACTGCTATGCTATCATTCTGTGAAATGGCCCGGATTATCAGGCATGCTGTTCTTCTGTTCTGCACGTCCTTTATAACAGAGCAGAATGCTGGCATCATAGGTCACACTGAGCACTGCTGGGTACAGTTGTCTTAAAGCTTCTTCACATCCATGTGTGTCTGGACCTTGTCTGGAATCAGTGAGTTTCAGAACCTGTAGAAAGTGTTCAGGTACAAGTCACCGGCAGTTTGAACTCTGATGGGTACTTGAATGCATATACACACACCCACGGTTTTGCTTTTAAAACTCAGAACTCATATTATCAAACTGTAAACAGGCAGCTTACAAAAATAAAGTTACAATTTCAGGAAGCTACAAAGATTGATGCTTTTAATTATGCATAGTTTTCCATTGCACTTTTTGAAAAGACAAAGCAAATAGAACTAGAAATAAGAACATTAAATATATTTCCAGACAGTCCATATTTTTGAGTAATACATTTTTGGGTTATTTTTGGTATGCATTGTGTGTGTATGTGCGCGTACATGTGTGTGCATGGATGCGTATGTGTGTGTGTGTGTGTGTGTGTGTGTGTGAGTGCACATGTATTTCTGTTATTAATACGTGGGCTCACTGATGTTTTTACAGTTAAGGTTTGAATTAATAAAAATTATTGATTAAATTTGTATTATTTATATTATGTATAATTGAGGTTTTTATATTTGTGAAATGGCCAGCAGTGGTCAGGTGTAGCCAGCTTAAGTTTGTGTATGTCAAACATGTGCACATTGGAACATGTCAAACATATGATACTATTCATTTTCATATAATTCAATTTCCTTTTTTAATTTTTTTTTTAATTTTTTTGGAATTGCATTAGATCAAATATTTAATTCAGACAGTTTTTGATGTAGTCTTAATGTTTCTGGGTGATGAGTTTGAGCACTAATTAACCGCTTTCTTATTTTCCGCCATTTATATCCCAACTGGCTCTGTAGCTCCCTGTCTTGTAGCATAAAAAAGCCCTTCAGCCATTGAATTGGTAAGAATCATGACTTCCATTGCACAGGTCTCGGACCAGTGTCAGATACCATCCTGTGAAGTAAAGCCTAAAAGCTACACTTATCTCTATCACTACAGACTTAACTGGATTTCGAATAGATCTTACTCAGGCTCAGTGTGGGCTGGAGGAACCTGCGAAATTCATGAAGATATGTAACACAAAGTGAAGGAAGATATACTTTCATGGCCTCAGTTCTGTGCCATTTTTGTGTGATTTGTTTTTAAATCAAAACATATATTTCCTATTTCGTTGCTGCAGCTAAACCATTCCAAAAGGGGTCTTGAAATCCTAGCCATGCTAGTACCAATAATTCCACAGGGTAAAGCAATAATTGGTGTTCATGTCTCTCTGGGAAGGAGTGCAGGGTATGTATTCCCTGTCCACATTGTGCAACAATGACTCTTCTGGGCAATGTGGAACCTGCTGTCTTTCTGCATTAGCTGCAGAAGATGTGCAGTCTTCTACTGAAGATGTGAGCTCAGCAGGTGAAATCTGGAGTGAAAGACATGGCAGCTGGTGGAATACATTTGGGAGAATGGACCAGTTAGTCTGTCACCTTCCAATCTGCCCTACAATGACACATTTAAAAAACAAACTTCCAATGGCAAGCATACCTTAATAATTAGGCAATAAAGGCTCTGTAGAACCCTTTAAATTTAAGATAGCGATTTTGGCAATTAACTAATTGTGTGTGATTCCCAGCAATCATACTGCCAGGCCTTTGTTTTTTTCCTGCAACACTCAGGACTTACTCAACACTTCCGGCCTTAATGTAAATATACCACAATGAGACTGAATATACAAGCATCAGAACATGTCATTACAAGTACAGGTCACTCAGCCAGTCTATGCTCTAGAGGAATTAGCACTCTGTCAGGCCTCGACTCCACATATTTTTAAATCTTTAAACATCCTTTTAGCATCTTTTACTGCAATATCAACAGCCAAGCACCAAACTTTGGCCAACATCTACTTTTTCTATTCATTTAATTGATTACAATCTGTTAGCTAAACCCCTGAGTTTTGTATCATATGTAATTTTAGGCATTATGCTATTCAGTGTCGTTATCAGGAGTTTTGTAAATAAGGAAAACCATAAGTCTAAACATTGATTCTTATGGGACTCCATTTCCCACATTACCTTGGCTAGATTTGATACCCCCTACACTTACACACTCTGTATTCTACCTCACTGAAAATGACAAACCTGCACTGAATAATTACTGTTATCGCCATCTGAATTTTAACAACAAACCTTTCATGCTGTACTTTGTTAAATCCCAAGTCAAGCCCAAACACAACAATTCTAACTCACCCTTAATAAAAGAATTACAGATCCAAGGATTTTACACAAATAGTATGTTAAACAAACAAGCCAGCAGTTTTCTGGGCCAGTGCAGTCCCTTTTCTTATACTGCTGTTATATCTGGCATTTACCCAGGTTTTATTCATAATGTAAAAATGCATTTCTGTATCCACCCGATATTATTGTATATGTTATTGGATATATTTTGGTTATATGTTTGCTGGAATCATTCTAATACATATTAAAACAATATGTATATTATAATATATTATTCCTTCTGTATTTTTCCATGTAAAGGTGTCAGTTGTCATTTCCTCAGCAAATGTTCTGCTTATATTCCACTAGATGGTACTGTGTACACTTTTTTGAACAATTGCATATCTGTATTAGAAAATACTGAAAATTCACTTCTGATTTTTATTGCTACAAATTTTGTATGTATTTGGAATCTCACATTCTCATTGAAATGTTTCTAAAGGCACCCCAATCAAACAAAAGTTCATAGCAGGCTGTTCAAATGCAGTTGTATTGTAAATGAATACCTAATATGTCCATGTAAACCCATTTCCACTCATAATTGGGGCACATATCTCCCTGAACAAAAAAGCAGTCCCTAAAAAGTGCATGACCCTTAAAGTACTGTAACTTAGACATGGCACACAACTTAGTTTGAAGGGAAATAAAAAATCAAATAAAATCAACTCTTTATATCAGCCATTACCCACAGAATTTCTCTCTGTTTTAATTTCCATTAATTAATAGTCATAGTGCACATGCCTAAATATATAAATATATATACATGTCTATATCTAAACTGCATGAGGCTCTGTTATAAATATTAAAATACAAATGGCTAAAGATACCTTATTATGAAGATAATATGTGTTATTTATTATATTAATAAAGTGAAATCCTAATGAGAGTACTAGCAGTAGTGTTAAATCATCTCACAGATTGCCTTTTCCTGGGCAACTTATAGCATGAATTATGAATGCATGCACATTCCATGCTAAGTGTAGACAAATAACCATGGGCAGGAAAAGTAATAAAAAGTGAAAAAGATGAAACAGTTCCATTGCAATTATGCCATGCCTGACTCATCCACTAAATTAAATGGAGGGATGGTGACAAGATAAAGCCGTCCAGATTGAAGACTTCCACAGAGCAATGCTTTGAGTCTGTAGGGGCTGTCTCAGTAAGCACAGAGAAAGGAAACACCTTTTTAAGCTATCCTAGCTGTGAAAGGACCATTTCATTCTAGAGTTTTGTGTTAACATTGACCTTGTATAGAAGTACATTGGTTCCCTGCAGACTGGAAATATAGGGTGCAGAAAGACGCACACACAAACACGCTCACACACACACACACACACACACACACACGCACACACACACACACACACACACACACACATACACACACATACACACACACTTTTCCTTTAAAAACCCAGAATTCAAATTCCTCCTATGTGTCCAATGTAAAAAGTTGCCCATAGAGATCTATAAGTTCTATAACCAGATATTGCATGGAATCATTAAATAGTTGTATTTGTTGGACCCTTCTGTCTTTGTTGGTGCTGTCTGAAAGATGGTTTTAAAATGAAGGGGGGGATGAGTCAGCACTGGTGTTCATAATCAAGAGCTACCTAAACAGTACTGAGCCCCTAAATTAAAATCATTTCAGACCTTCCTGAACAATGTACATAATTTAAATGACTATTCCATGAAATAACCAGCTAGATATATTTCAAAATGAGTCACTCACATGCTAATTGATCTGTGTATGTTTACCTGTGTGAAATAGATATCACCTGATAACTATGAAGGATGTGGTTTTGCAGTTCATCCATGCCATGCAGTCTTTTGAAAAGCACCTAGCTGATAATAATGCCTTTATTACAGTGAACCAATTAAAAACATGTATTTATGGGTTATATTTACATGATAGTCTAATATGTGGATCTGCATGGAATGATTCAATAGATTTAAATATTAGAGTAAATGAGGCAGTTTTTTTATTCATTTTTTTAACAAGGAGCAAAGTGCACACATTTAGTGGATTTTGACTGTATAAAATACTGAAAAAGATAAAACTGATTTATAATGCCAATACACATAATGCAAATGATCCTTGGGGGTCCTTGGACAGTTTATCAACACATTAAAGCTATTGATTTGCCAAATATAAATGGTCAACATTGATGGGGATATTCACAAACATGTATGTACGATGAAAAATGCATGCATGTTATTTAACATTACATGATACTGTGGTGACGCATTATCCCTATTTTGAAACCAGACCACCTCCCTCAGGCACGGCATGGCATGGGAACGCCGTTACACTTCGTTAAACATGCTTCCAGTTCTACCCTCAGACAGGGACCGTCAGTTGAGACATGCCAGATTAAGGCCACATAGCATTTACACAAGTTCAAGCATATCCAAAGGCCTTCATGTGCGAATCAGCCTGATTCTTTCTGCACAGCATGCTGGTACACACCCACCTAGTCATGTACGAACACGCACATGACCAACCAGTGAAAGCTATTGGTTTTTGTTTTTTTCTTTTTTGAGATGCAAATACAGAAGTGCCCACAGCAGACATTAATGATGAAAAGAGGAGCTCGTTAAGATCCATAAAACCGCGACTCTCTTAATGTCAATAATTAACTGGTTATCATTTATGTTGCCACAATCAATTACGGCTCCCATAATGTTGCTCCTGGTATTTCCAAGATTTGCGCCCGAGTATCCGCGGCTCATAAAGGTATTCATTCTCTGTTTGGTTTCGGTACATTAAAGGTTTTTCCATTGAAAGACAGGGTAATAGCCTCTAAAATTTCGCCAGCTATTTGCATTTGCCGGGAGCCTGGCTGCGATGACAGGGAACTGACGGTAAAGACATGCTGTCACAGGAGTGCAACTAACAGGCTATTTGCACATTTCCTCCACTGTGCAGCAAAGAATAATTATTTTTCTCACTGGGAAATCAATGCAATATCATGGAGGGTTTCCAGGGGAGGTACTGCACTATGAGCCAAAAGCCAAAACACCTAATAGCAACTAATTTTACTATCACATTGTGAGGCATTTTTCGTGCACTGTGAATTAAACACTGGCAATTTCTGAAATTAGGTGTCCTTCTGAAAGTCCATGTTACAACTTTTCACTTCCAGCAGGGCACAACTAATTGCTGCTTAACCTTTATAATTAGCTGCCAGATTTTCTTGACATGGGCTCAAAAGGCACAACCTCCTTACCTTATTTCATTTTTTAACTTTTTTTTGCAATTTTATTATTTGCAAATATTTACTGACCTTTTGTATTCTCACGTGACATAAGTGATTGCATTTGCTAACATGATGGTTGCCAAGTGGCATAAATAAAAGAAGCTGGCTGATTACTTACACTTGTATGATTTCCACCCGACAAGATGACATGACACCATGATTACAGTGTCACCTTTCATAAGTGATGGGACTGGTTTATCCTTCACAGCTGGCAAAATGAGGGGGACCTCAAAATCTGGCCAGCATTCAAACCACTCATTAAATGCAGCAGGAGGAATATAAGATGTGTTAATTGGCACAGAAGACCAAGGGTCAGAATGGAGAAAGGGTCTAATTGGCTGAGACTCCTTGGCAGTTGAATGAATCAGACTAAGGGCATAAACTCCTTTTGGCTGGTTCACACAAAACTAAACTCTGTTCTGTTGGCTCATATGACTTTACATACATGCGTCAGCAAAGATGTTCTTTAGTCTGTACCTCGCCAGAATATCATTGAAAAAATCTGCAAGCATCTCACAATTGCTCATTTTACAGAAAAAAAGCTGAAGTGGAATTATTGTAGCTTCTGTATGTATTTACTTATTTAGATGTTATCATGTCACTAATTGTTGTAGACTAAAAACCACCTGGCAACCCTCTCCCACACAAAAAGATGGTGTTTTATCCTGGATTGAAAAAAAAAAGAGATTTTGTGGTGGATCCTACATCTAGAACATGCAGAAGCACAGAAATGTCACAGTAACAGCACTAAAGAAGCTACTTTGGAAATGTCAGCATGAGCACTGTTCAGGTTTTACTGTGAACATTCATCAGGTTGTATAAACGACACATAACAAAGAGGGCCCAGACAGAGTTTCTGACACTATAAACAATTTTTCTTTCCTGTTTTAGAAGTTATTTCTCTCCATTTCCTTAGATTTTAATAGTTTAATATCATTTCAAAAAATACGTGAAATGTTTATGTAATTCACAGAGAAATTAGAATCATGGCCCCCCAAAACATAATTCTGAGGCAATGAAGACAGTGAAATGCACTCCTTCATCTGTGTGTGTGCAGGTGAGTTTTGTGATTTCCCTTGAGTGCTATCACTACTTTGTGCCTGTAATCAATATCCTCAACTTTTAGCTTCCAGTTTAGCTAGAATACCATTGCTTCCCTCTATATTACAGTATGGGGTTGATTTTGCATGGCTTTGTTTGGTCAATGAGATTACTGACCTGCCATTATTCACATAAGAATTGATTCAATCAATGTCAAACAATCAACTATTCGTAACACAAATTTCAGAAAAATGGATTACAAATACAGTACCTTCTACAAAGACCTGGTACAACAGACACAAAAGGTACAAAAGACCTACAGTGCAGCCAGGTTGTAGTTGATGACATCCCAATTCATACACACAAGGAACATGATTCACATTGGAAAAATGGGTAGCTGTTGTTTCTCTGCTTCAGATACAGTCTCTGTTGCTTCCTCAATCAATAACCGTTTGGACTGATTTTACTGTGCAGTTCACACGGGGGCCTCAGCACTCTGAGACAGTCCGTGTTATCATGTGACATGCCAGCCCTTGTCACGATATTCCCTTGCTTCTCATTTACCATTCAATGTTTAATGCATGCAGACCAGAAGACCATTCCATGTTATTTTGTTATATGTTGCAGTGATTCATAGATTCATTGTAATATATTGTACCCTCAAGCAATACATAAAAACCCTTGGATTTGCAAACCTATAAATTAGGGTGACCAGTCAACCAAACATTTATCATATTAAAAAAGAATAGGAATATACTCAGTTGTGCCTCATCAGTACCAAATATACAAAAGATGTGCAGCCTTAAAACTAAACCCTTCCAAACCTTCCATGCCTTAGCAGTTAGAGAACAAAGCTGTAAGTAAATAAAGCTTACACCAATTAATAAAGGATTCATCATCCTTCATTGTGCATTCTGTCATCATTTTCCCATCTACGTTTTAATGCATAATTAATACATCTAGCGCACTGTCTAGCCATCCTATTCCTACTTTATATGGT
Organism: Albula glossodonta; assembly: GCA_019788955.1. Taxonomy (NCBI): domain Eukaryota; kingdom Metazoa; phylum Chordata; class Actinopteri; order Albuliformes; family Albulidae; genus Albula; species Albula glossodonta. The sequence goes on along the minus strand of JAFBMS010001166.1, from coordinate 30,278 downwards.
CAGATCTGAAAAACCCCAGCTGCCTTACTACTTAGGCCTCTATATTTGCAAAATATGTTTCCCATAAAGATAAGGATATTGTCTCACGTGATTCTCTCCCGTAATTCTTGTATAGCCAGTGTGACCATGAGGCTGTTCACTGGCACCTGAGTCCTAGATGCCAAATGCCCTCCAAACTCATCCCATATGAACAGACTGAGCTCAAGTCAGATGAGCATGAGTACATGATGTAACTATCACATTTTTATCATCCCTCTTGAGACACCCTTATGGCACATGTTGATGTCAGGAGTTGTCGTGGACTGTCCTGGAACATGGGCTCCTGGGCAGGGCAGCAAATGGTGGTTCAGTGCAGTGACAGAACTGGCAGGGCTGTGAAGGGATGTGATTTCACCTTCGGGTCCTACGTAAATCTTACAGGTAAAGAACTTATTTCAATTAAATACTGCTATCAATCATCTATTGTCACATTACAGTTTTAGAAATAATAAACAATTTCATACTGATACAGTACACTGGCATTCAATCTTCTTTCTGTGTAGCAAGTAAACACGCTTGTTTTTTGAGCTTGCTGCTGTGTTGGCAAGGCAACGGACATTAAATGTGTCAGGCAACGATTGTGTGTTTTAGCAAAGAATGGAAAGATCATCAAAGGAGAAATCCTCTGTGAAGCACAAAAAGACAAATAATATGAAAACAATATATGTAATATAAGACCTCTGACATTTATACATGTTCCTTATTGCCTCTTAAATACTGAGAAAAAAGAAAATAAGAAAAAAATTAAGTCAAAAGACAATAAAGAATTATTTCAGTGTGTAATAAATCAGACTATACTTAAATAAGAAACAGGACTATACTTAAATACTTAAAACACAGTGGCAAAAGTCAAAGAATGTAAACTATTGGTATAACTATTTGATTTATTTGATTTTAGCACTTCATTTTTCCCATAGGCACTTCCTTTGTGGTATGTCAACATGCCACATAGCTAGGGATGGGTCAATAAATCAAAATTCGGTATATCACAATCCATAAATATTAACATCCATTCTGTAAGTCAGAAAATTATATCACAATTTTTGCAACTTTGTATTGTACCCTGGTATTTAACCACAAACAATATGATCTGGGATGATCTTACAACCAAAATCTATCTGTCTCAAATGAAAGATACATTGATGTATCCTACCATGGATGCTGGATGACATCATTGTGTCAGATTAAAAGACCATCCCACAGAATATTTCAGCATCGAAAAGTTCTAAAACATAACAAGGGATTCACCAACACTTAAGAACTGTATAAGTGCCAGAACAGTAAACAGAAATCGAATAAATTACATTCACTAGAAACATTCTCAGACAATGGGAGGAATTAAATTGAAATGCTTTATAAGTGGTGAGGTGTTGTGATTGTACACTGGTTTTGGGCTTGGAGTCCTAAGGGGGAGAGGAGTGCAGATGTTCTTGTAAGAAGAGGACCCCCCTATAGGAAAACACATAATTAGGAAAGGTGGTGATGGGGAGGAGGTGGGATGCCAGAAATGCAAAGCACGATGGGAGCTAGGTACGTGGTGTTTATATACTTGGGTGGAGACCGGAATTGCTTATAGGGCGTTGTCTGAGAATGATTCTCCCGAACTTTGTTTTAACAAACTCCATTTCACTAGAAACATTCTCAGACAATGGGAGGAATTAAATTGAAATGCTTTATAAGTGGTGAGGTGTTGTGATTGTACACTGGTTTTGGGCTTGGAGTCCTAAGGGGGAGAGGAGTGCAGATGTTCTTGTAAGAAGAGGACCCCCAAAGACTGCCAGCCAGGAAGATGTAGATGGTGGGACTGCAAAGAAAAGAAAACGTTACTGGACCAGAGCGACGTGGGCGGAATGTAAGTCTGGAATGTTGAGTCTGATGTAAGATTGGAAGGCATCGGAGGACCAGCGACCCAGGCGTTTAATTAAGTGATCTGGTAGTCCGTTTTTTGCTGCGGTGGTGGCTGCTCCGATTCTGAAAGAGTGTGAGGAAAAAACGTTAGGCGGAAAACCACATGCACACAGGACTGCTTTTAAATGTTTTTGGAACCAGTGACGTGTTACGATTTTGCCAGTTTTGTCAATGAATAATGGAGAGGATGGAGAACTAAGAAGGTTGACGCGGTAATGGAGGTAGGAAGCTAGTATTTCATATGGGCTAACTGGTGAGTCGAGTTTGAAATAATGGATAAAACATCCCTTGCCGGATTGATCGGTTTTACTGAACTTGAGAAAAAATTGGATGATCTCCTGGCTGATTACAGTGAGATCGGATAAACAGGGATGTATACTGGGGTTGAAGTAGGTGGATGTAGAGGTGAATTCGGAGCAGCGTAAGAATCCGAAGAATGCGAGCGTGAATAAGGTTGCTAGGGTGATGTCTGTATGAGGGTCGGAGTAGCCGGATCGGAGGAAATCTATGCAGTGAGTGAGTATGGGAAGCGTTATGGGATTTCTGGATGTTTGTACGCCTGGGTCTAGCCTTTGGTACCCTTTCAAGAGGAGTTGGATTTGAGGGTTGTGTATGTGAGGGCAATTGGAACCGAAAAGGAGTTTGTGGAAAAACTGTATACCGCTTAGGTATACTCTGATGGTGGAGGTTTTGATTCGGAGATGAGAGTGGGCGAAAGATATGAAAGAGGAGTATGTGACTAAACTGAATGATGGGAATTGGAGGTTGTGAAGAGCATGGAATGACTTAAAGCAGTTCCAGGCGGTGTAGTAAGACTGAAGTGTGCGTGGTGATGAGGCTTGAAGGATTGTGTCGAGGGAGCGCAGGTGCAGGTGATGAAGGGGGTGATTCACAGGAACGTTAGATGTGAATAGGGAGGAACTGGAACCGGGTTGGTGTCTGCTTCTGGAGCCAATGCGTAGAATTTCTGGAATCGGAAGCGAGAAAGACAGTCAGCAATTTCATTGTAATGACCCGGAACGTGAGCGGCACGGATGATGAACTGATTACAAACGGATGTCCAGGTGAGACGACGGAGGAGTGGCATGATGGCGTTAGAGCGTGAGCGACCTTTATTGATTATGTGGACAGTGGCTATGTTATCCGAATGGATTAAGACGGTCTTTTGTTTCCATTCGGCACCCCAAATGACCGCGGCGGCGACCACCGGGTACAGTTCGAACAGAGCGGAAGAAGATTCGGAGGGGGGCAGAGAGGAGAACTCGACCGGCCATGGGGCTGCGAACCATCGGCCCTGGTAATAAGCACCGAAGCCCACGGAGGGGGCAGCGTCGGTGTATAATTGCAGGTCAGTGGGAGACGAAACGTGGTCATCGTAGAAAAAAGAGACCCCGTTCCATTCTTTTAAAAAGAGGTGCCACAGCCGGAGTTCTTTTTGGCAATAGGAGTCCAGCTCTTGGACGTCTAGTAAAGACGGGACGGACGAGGCTAGGGAGAGCAAGTACGATATGAATGATCTACCGTGGGGAAGAACCCGCATTGCGAAATTTAAATGACCGAGAAGCGATAAAAGGTCTCTTTTTGTGCAGCGGGGGTTAGACAAGTGGCCGTGCAATGCTTCGCTAATCCGGTCTATCTTTTCTTTAGGGAGAGAGGCCCGGAGTTCTTTTGTGTCGAGAATAATGCCCAAAAACTCTAGAGAGGTGGAAGGACCGAAAGTTTTCTCTGCTGCCAGCGGGACACCGAGGTCGTGGAAGACCTGGAGCATGGAAGCAAGGCCGGATGCCGGGGGGGACGAGGGTGGCGTAATCGTCAAAAAATCGTCCAACAGGTGGAGGACGAACGGAACCTTGCGACGATTTAAAAGAATCCAGCAAATAGCTTCGGACAGGGTATCGAAAATCTTAGGACTGCTTTTACACCCGAAAGCAAGGCGCACAGAAAAATAAAAACCGTCGCGCCACCTGGTGCCGAAAAGGTGCCAGTAAAGGGGGTCGATTGGCATGATTTTAAAAGCAGAAGTCACGTCCACTTTGGCTAACCACGAACCCTTGCCGGCGAGTTTAATGAGCCTGATTGCGTCGTCTACAGTGGAATAGTACAAGGAAAAGTCTTCGGAGGGAATCAAACTATTGATACTCGGGATTATGGAGTCATGAGGGGCGGATAGGTCGATTATTAGCCTTTTCTTGCTGGAGTATTTCCTAGTAGCAACGCCCAACGGATTGACTCGGAATACTGGAAAGGGGGGGTTGTCGAAAGGGCCAATCATGAAACCCGACTGGACTTCTTTAGCTAGAAGAGAATCCACCACGGCTGGCTCGGCTTCCGCCGATTTAAGGTTGGGACAAATAACCGACTGGGTGGGGAACGAGACCAGGCCGGGGGAGAAACCGAGCGAGAGACCCTGGAGCAAATATGAGACAAAAGAGGCGTCCGGGTGACTGCAGAGGTCGGTCCGAAGCCTGGAAATGTTAACTGGGGTGGAAAGGTGGCGTAATAGTCAAGCCTGATCGAGAGGAGGGGGACGGCGTTTAACAGGGCACACGAGAAACGAATGGGCGCCTGCGCAGAAGCAGCAAATATGGAGTAGCTTGCAGACACTGCGAGCGCATTGGCCGTAATTAAAATTATTACAAACCTCCCTACCCCTACTCAGTACGACCGGCCGGCCGCGAACATCAGACCTTCTTGGCAGAGGTAGGAGACCCGAGTCGGGCACAGGATTAGTAGGTCCGGGCGGCTGCGAGCCTACGGGAGCGGGTCCAGAGGACGAAGCAACCATGGAGCATAACCTAGTTGAATGTTCGGTTGAATTGCAAACGTTACAGGCTGACGGCCTCAATCCAATAAAAACCCGTGAATACACGTCAGAGTCAAGGACCCCCCAGTATGCGCAAATATTAAACTGGGATAGCCTAGCCGCGCATTTAGCCGAGAACAGCCGGTGATAGGTAAAAAAGTGGGACCCGCCGAAACGAACTGCTAAGTCAGCTACGATAGCTAAGTAATCGTTCAGCTCCTTTCGGCGGTGAGGGAAGGCCGAACATATGATGTCGGTGTAGCGGCTAAATGCCAGGCTAAACTCTGGGAACGTAAGGACCTTAGTGGAAGACGGGCCGGACGTTTTCAGGGACACAGTAACGCCATCACAGTCCAACAACCTATGCTCCAAGGGGGAGGAAGGAGACAGCAGGGAAACTAAATTAACATCCGCACCTTGTAGGACTTGGGAACGAATGGCAGCAGACACAGGAATTGGGTCGAACACGGGGGCAGACGGAGGAGGGGGGGCGGAAGTCGCCGTAGCCAGGCTATAGGCCTGGGCGCGGGGGGGGATGGGGTGGGGGGGCCAGGATGGTAGAGAGGGGTGGGCGTGAGGGTCCGGAGGATATAATGCTGTAGAGCAGTGAGGGTGTTGCAGGGGAAGAGACGAAAGAAGCTGGGCTGGGAGGGATGAGGGAGGGGGGCGCTGTGCCGGGTCCCGAGGAGCGTGCAATAGCGGCGCCACCGCCGGCGACACGAGTGCCGGGGGAAGCCCGCCGACTCCAGAGGGGACACCGGGAGCGGGCAGGGAGAGATACTGTGCCGAGTCCCTAGGAGCGTGCAGTGGAAGGACAGGCGGCGCGACGGGCGCCGGCTGGGGCCAACCGACTCCGGAGGGGACTCGGGCAGAGGGAGGGGGGGGAAGGGGGTGCTGTGCCGGATCCCTAGGAGCGTGCAATGGCGGCGCTACCGCCGACGACACGGGTGCCGGGGGAAGCCCGCCGACTCCGGAGGGGACGCCGGGAGCGGGGAGGGAGGAATACGGTGCCGAGTCCCTGGGAGCGTGCAGTGGAAGGACAGGCGGCGCGACGGGCGCCGGCTGGGGCCAACCGACTCCGGAGGGGACTCGGGCAGAGGGAGGGGGGGGAAGGGGGTGCTGTGCCGGATCCCTAGGAGCGTGCAATGGCGGCGCTACCGCCGACGACACGGGTGCCGGGGGAAGCCCGCCGACTCCGGAGGGGACGCCGGGAGCGGGGAGGGAGGAATACGGTGCCGAGTCCCTGGGAGCGTGCAGTGGAAGGACAGGCGGCGCAACGGGCACCGGCTGGGGCCAACCGACTCCGGAGGGGACTCGGGCAGAGGGGAGGGGGGCATGAGAGCAGCCGGAGCGCTGAGAGGGCGCCTGGATGGGGCCGCTCCATCGCCAGCAGCAGGGAGGCAGGTGAAGGATACGGGGTTGGCCTGAGCAGCCGCGGGGAAAGAGTCGGCGACAGGCGCAGCCGATGACAGCCCGAGGGTCCAGCGGAGGTCGCCAGGAGGTAGGGTGACGTCATCAACTCCACGCTGAGCTTGAGCAGGGACTGTCAGGACCCCAGGTCGCAGAGAATCTGAGTACAGGCGAAACAGCGCTGCTTTCCTTGCGTTCGCAGGAAAATAGACTCCGCGGTCGGTGAGAGCCTTTCGAAGGAGGGCCACGGTCCATCGGGGCGGCTGGGGAGGAGAAGCAGTGCGCTCGCTGGTGTCGATGGGAGCAGCAGGAGACCGGGAGCGAGCCTGAGCCGAAGGGGCAGCGCCGCGGCGAGGACGCCGTTCCGGGACTCTGGAGGCGGTAGAAGAAGGAGATGCCGACCGCCGGGAAACAGCTCGGGATCTCAGCCGGCGCAGGGTCCGGCGACGGCTCGGGGGGCGACCCCGGGCAGGGGCCGCCGCGGCCGGGTCTCGGACGTCTCGGGGAGAAGCCGAGGAGCCGGAATCAGGGACGAGGGAGAAGTCGTCATCGGAAGCGTGAAGCAGCAATTCCATGGCGCTGGAGGCGATTGGGAATTCAGCCAGTGCAGAAGTCGGGCAGAAACAGCAAACTGAATATGCCAGAAATGCAAAGCACGATGGGAGCTAGGTACGTGGTGTTTATATACTTGGGTGGAGACCGGAATTGCTTATAGGGCGTTGTCTGAGAATGATTCTCCCGAACTTTGTTTTAACAAACTCCATTTAGTACGGACACTTTTTCATGAAGATCCACGAATGGTTATTTTACCTATGTAAAATTGAGCAAGTTACTATTTTATTTATTTCTTGTACATATGTTTATGTTAAATCATGAGCAGAATCAGGAGCAGAGTAACTGATATTCATAGTTTAATGCAAAAAAAGGCTGGCGGTGAATGAGATGCGCGGTTGCTTTGGTATCCTTCGAATCAGTCGAAGTTACATGACTTCATCAATAGCCGAGATCGACTTTCATGAAGCGCTAATCGGATAAGCTGTTCCAATTTTCATTTCATCTCCTTGTCTCCTCCACTCATTTCCTCCCCTCCGTTATTCCACATATTTCTGGGGTAGGAGACAAGTGGAGGAGATGAGGAGATGGGAAAAGGTATTGGGACACACCCCTAGATTATAAAACTTAAAAATAACAGTAGGCGGTATTCAAATATCTTTATAAGAGTTTTTGTTGTTACTCTGATGTCTTTTGTGTTGTCTAGTAGAGAACTTTATTCAAATGAGAATTCATTTTGTGTTTTGCATAGCTAAAAATTGAATATAATTTCTGAATATTCATACTTTTTTACTGAACTGTTATTAGGCTCTGTTGAATCATGGTGATATTGAATAGTGAGCCTCATATCATATATTGAACCGAATTGTGAAAATACTGCAACATCCAATCCCTCGACATAGCTTAGCTACATATAATAATAATACCTTTTTAAAAAATCAAAACATTGCAATACTGAACACATAAACAAACAGAAAAAATGCATGAAATTCATATCCATCTTACTGTAGGATCTGTAAACTCACTGTTAAATGTCATGAATCAACAGCCTGATCTGGGCAAATCAAGAGGTATTGAATTTGAATAGCATGTGGGAAAAAACTAAGCATAAATTATTTTCTGCTGTAATACATTAAAGCATAATGGTCTAATGATATTGTTAAATATTATTTGGGAAATAACAGCAATACATAAATAACAGCAGTCATCATCAGGAACACTGAATTTCTCTGCCACATCTCCTGTAATTCTGAGTGTAAAGCACCAGTGTTGATGTAGGTACAAAAACCAACCATTCCAAGTATGGCTGCATTTTGTGCTTCTGAATATTACAATGCATTGTACTTATCCAAAGAATGGCACATAGTTCTTGCTTTCCTAACTGTTTCCTGCTCATTGCCACCACTGATCTTCATCACACCTACTGACATCTCCCACTGTGGTCTGTGCAAAATCCTACATATTTTATCACTAAACAGAATTTGGCTCCAGTTCTGATGAGTCCACCCTCTCATTGTGTTGTGTTGATAAATACTGCAGCCAGTTGGCCCCTGTGTGGTCGCCTGGCTGGAAAATAATGATTATGTAGCTGTCTCTTCACAGCTGAATTTCTGATGAATAGCTTGTTGTAACCTTGGCATTTTCTGATGCAGTGGAAATGGCAGTTCAAAAAGAAGCATGAAGATGGTGAATGGTGATGAGTGAGCCACCCAGATTGTGGCCCATATCATAAACGATGTTTGAATGTTTTGACTGCTCAGAAATATCTGGATGAGAGCACCACCGCATGGCATATCCTGTTTCTGATATATAGCAATTATTCAAAGGCATTGCTTGCTTCATTAAAGCAGTACATTCTATGTTTTATTCTTGCTTTTTAATGATGTTTTATACTCAACCAGTTAAACAGCCATGTTTACTATGAAGTCATGCAACACTTCTGTGAAAAGTCACTTGACTGCAACACAGTCACAAATGATTAAGACAATGGAATCAACATCATTTAACAGAATCCAAAATTCATATCTTGATTTTAATAAGCAAGTATGCATCACGAGATTAGTACAATTATTTTGATGTTGAGTGTATTCAATTGATTTCATGTTTGGAATGAGATATATATAATTGACTAGGCCCTACTTGTAAATGAATTCTGGGAATAAGCACACAAGAGATATTCATATACATACATATATATTTATGATTTCTTATGGCTCATATATATATATATATATATATATATATATATATATATATATATATATATATATATATATATGAGCCGTAAGGAATCATAAACCAAAGGAGAATGTTCAAATAAAGTCTGCAGTTTTTATTTTTATACATTGTATCCATTTGAATTGTAAAATGTTCATGATATTTGAACAACATTTTGCAGTAGCTTGCAGAAATCCTCAGGTTTTAGCAAGGTATTTTTAAAACCTCACATTGAAACCACATTCATCAAAAGCAAGGGGATACTGTCTCCCTTGCTGTGAATTGTTGTTTCTATAAATCTGTTCTCCTTCTATGAAATGTAGCAATACTTAGTACAGACCGATTCCTTCTAACAATCCAAACAAACCAAGTATACCTGCAGTGACAAACATCTTTGCATCTTGATTAAACCTTTTTTTTCATTTGTTTCTCCTGAGGAGGCAGGTTCAAGTATACACAAACATTAGACAGATGCATTATCCTGCCTGTCTCTGGAGAGAACAAAATCTATATCAGATTGTCAGTGTTAACAGATAATCATTATGAGTGTCATCTAAGCTCTGTAATTAAAAGGCAGAACTTCATTTTCTTGGAGGTCACAGTCTTTGTCATTGAAATAGAAACTCCTGAATCACAGACATTATAACACAAAGCAAAATTGCTTTCTCTGTAATATTATAGTCCACAACTTTTTAAAACAAAAACTGGTTTAAGAACTGTTGCGCTTATATAATTGTATGAAAACAACTTCAAAAAAGAGTAAAACCTCTGATAGGAGTTTCTGCCCTGTGAGAATTTTCTTCAAAAGCCAATAATAAAATTAGAAAGAAAATAGAAAAAAAAAAAAGCAAAATTAAAAAATGCAGCAGTGTCTTTTTTAAACAGATTGTGATTCATTTATTTAGCAGATTTACACATGGTTGGCAAGAATGAATAAAAAAATACAGTAAAAAAGTACAGGTTCACAGGAGCTTATAAACAATCTTCCAAGGTCACAAGTTGAACATACACACATTTATATTATTTGTAAAGTAAATTACAGTAACCAAGGGCACTATTTGACGATCAAATATGTCGATCAACTTTTATTTATATAGCAGATTTCACAAACATTTGCTACAATGCGCTTTACAGTAAGCCCTGTCCTGAACCCCCACAAAAGCAAGCCTGTGGCGACAATGGCAAGGAAAAACTCCCTATGTGCAGCAGATAGGATGAAACCTTGGGAGGAACCAGGCTTGGGAGGGGGAGCCCATCCTCCTCTGACTGGCCCAGGGTATGAGTTTATGATGACCAACATGGTCAGTAAGTCCATTTAAAAAAGTGCGGTCCTGGATTTGTGTGTCAGACTGCGGTAATGCCATGGGTCAGATGACGTCAGTGGTGGAGACTGGGCAACACTTGGATAGAATGCCAGACAGAGACGATGGCAGAGACTGGGCAGCAGCATTCTCGGGGACTCGGGGCACAGCCCTGCCGCAGACATGGAGAGACAACACCAAATTCATATGTATCATCATTGACAGTGATTTCTTCTAGTATGCATATGATTTTATCTGAAGGAAAATTTTTTCGATCCAGATTGAATAAAGTGCATTTTTCTACCCACTGTATGCAGATTCATCATACACTGTATACCACAAAAATGTAATATCTACAGGGAAGTATCAACTCATTCCTCTTTGTATTTCTAAGGTTCTAAATTACGTCTTTCTTTTACTGTAATTTTTTACCCCTTTCCCACCCATAACTCAGTCAGACTGTTAAGTTTTCCATAGCAACCCTATGCTTCTTACTCAGGAGGACAAAGCCATGATCACATGACTCCTCACTTCTTACCACACTGCCGGAGCACTGGAAATTACATACTGCATCACATGATAACAAAGTTGGGTGGGTTTGCGGCTTGTGCACCTGGTAGAGAGCAATTAGACTATTAATTGCTGGTTAGGCTGAAACTGGAAAAGCCAGTTGCAGATCTCTCAAATACTTCCCAAACATGTGTGCAACTGCATGAGCCATCCCTGGGCCCACATTACAAAAGATTACAGCAAGCTAAAAGCAGAACAGGGGGAGCTAAGATCCAAAAATCAATGAAATATGTCTTAAATCTACTCACTAGAAAACGAAGCTATACCCTGATAAGAAGTAACAATGGCAACAGACAATTATTTGTATTAAATAGAACTTTATTATTATTAAGTTATGTTGATATTTTGTTGATTATTGTTTTGCTTCATAGCTTACATATCTCTAAATGTAGTACTACTACATAATTTTTAAATTACCATATGATAGAAAGTGAGCTACTTTTAAGAAAAGTAATTTTTTTAAAAATATATTTTATTGACTGAAAAATAATCACATGTAGACTGCTTTATACAGTAGGGTACAAAAGTCTGAGACCACTTTCTATTCAAGTGAATGGGAAAGTGGTCTCAAAATTTTGGACCCTACTGTATATCTAAAGTAATGATGTCTCTTGCTGTTTGTCTTGCAGTTGACTGCGATGAACAGATGTTGTTATTGGTTTAAATAGATCTGAACAGATGTTGTTATTGGTTGGAGTAGATATATCGAAATGCAGAGAAATAATAATTGGCAACCTGGAGCAGTGATGTTGCAATTGGGAGGAAAAGTAATTAGAGAAAGCATAAGATAAAGAAGCAGTAAACACAAAATGTCTGGTACTTTTCTGTTTTAAGTTATATCTGTATATGATGGATTTTGATTGCTTACATAAGGGCAGAGGGTGAAGTTGACATTTTGTAAAGGGTCTATAGACATTGTGGTTATTTCTGAAATGCAAGATGTCAAACTGCCTGTGCTGTAAAGCTTAGCAGATGGCATGTCTACCACACCAATCTTCTGACGCCATTTTAAAGCATGTTGATTTTAACCAATCTATTGGGGAAAGTTGTTCAGAAAGTAAAAGGTAAAATTGGCTGTTCAGTTTTTTTTGTTGCAATAATATAACTTAATGTATCCACTGCAACTGAAGACCAATAAAAATGCTGACATGACAGAAGCTGACATGACCATCCTGCCTATTACAGAAAGTGGGACTGTTTCCCCAATTATTCTACTTTTAAATGGGTTCAAACCGCCCAATTCTGTGCATAAGAGACCTTTTAAACATCATTATGTGCTGGCAAAGATGCTGCTCAACCAATCAATACACATTTTGATTCTGTACCCACACATCAATAAAAGTTCTTGTTTGTTTGGCAGCAACCAAGTAACCAGCTAACACTTTAATAGGAAAGCTATGTAGGTAATCTCTCATGCGAAAAGGAGAGGAAACAAGTAGATGCTTTGTGTAAGTGCTCTTTTTTGTAATACTAGTAATTTTGTTTTCCAAACATACACTACATAGAGTAAGCAGAAACAGGAAAAATGCAGCATTACACCATACAGCAATCTGTTTATTTGAAGATATCCTGTCAGCGGTGCTTATCAAAACTTACATTTTGGTTCTTGCCATATGAACTTTATTGGATGTAAAGACTGTGATGCCTGGTAAATCATGTTTTATACAATGGCCACCACTTAAAAAAAACACTACCATTTGTGGTGACCATAAAACTATTTATTGTTCACCAAGTATAACACAACTGACAAAATGTAATTGTTTTTTTGGTAATAATTACAAATATGACAGTTTTCACCAGCTGTGATAGTTTAGTGGTGGTGCCAGTCTCTTAAGAATATTTTGTATTATTAGTTATTAATCCATAATTACATATGATGTTTCTAAACACTGACAATGTAGACAATAGGATGTATAACATAGCTTTTAAAAGCTGTCTTTTTTGGGCACATATATCCAGTCCTAATCATACATTTGATCCATTTTTTTACTGCACAGCTGATCACGAGAATGTTGTTATCTTGGGGCAGAACAGCCAAGTTTATGATTTTTAAGGTTTGCCTTTTTTTAGTGCCATCAATTAATGGTTGTATTTAGGGCTGTATACATGAAAATATGAGATTTAATAGAATTACAGAAAGGTTTAATAGAAACACAGAGAGTACTGTTTCTGTTAAAAACTTTTTAATTCTCGTACAGTTCCATGGAGGAAACACTGGCTAGAAGGAAACAAAGATGTTGCTAACAGAAACAGTTTATTATTCCGTTGTCAGAATTTTAAAAAATAATTCCAACTCTTTTTCTTTCAGAATGTGGAATTGCCAGTCTTGCTACTTGAATCGCACGGGGAGAACAGCAACTGAAACGCATGCAAATACTCACCCCTGTGATTCAGTATATCTGTTGTTATGGGCACCACAAAATTGTAAAATGTTTGTGAAATATAAGGGGTCTATCCAGGGGCGTATCAAGCATTCTTAAAGTGGGGGGGACGAAGCTGTGAGTTGCTCACTGTTCGCTGACTCTTTGCATACTTGACCCACACAAACATGAATGCAATATATTGGCCTAAAATGTGTGTAAATATGTGTTGGTAGACCACAGGTTTACAAAACAAGAAAGCAGAAGTGTTTGTTTAAAATATGAAAATAGGACATTTATTCTGAGAGGCATTGGTGGCCCGTGGACTTCTATAGTAGAGGGGGGATCACAACCGCTCAGTGGTTAATGAATCCAACCTCTCAACCCAGCACTTCAGGTTTGAATCCCAATGCAGAGTGTGAGCAAGACAGCTGCATAAGCGTAGATTGGGTTAGATAATGATCCACAAAAAGTGTGGGGGACACGTGTCCCCCACAGCTGCAGCACCCGTGGGCCTATCCTGTACATTGTCACATGCTCTGTGATGAAAAAAAAAACATGCACACTAATCTTTGACCTGTTGATGCATCTTGGACACCTTTGAACATTTTACAGCATTTTAGAGGGATAACAATTTGTATAATGAAACAAACCCAAGACATGACAGAATGCACACAAGAACATGGATGGATTACCAGACAAGCCAACAGGGTCTGGACATAGGGTCGTCAGAATGAACTTACAGTCATGTAGGGGAACAATATATCAACAGTATTTATATTGAAATGTAAATACTGTTGATATACAGAGTACAGTAGTGAACCGCAACCCATTACATGATACATACATTTTGGCCCACAAAACAGGAAATTGTGCTTTGCATGTGCATACATTGCATGAGGTATTATTGTATCTACAACTTCAACACAGAGCTTTCAGTGTTTAGTGCCAGGGATTTGCTTTTGTATTAAGCAAGTTCTCATTATGCATTTTAAATGTTTGTACCGGTCACATGACATAATTCAGTACAGCCTTACAGAACCAGTGTGCATATGGCAAGAAAAAAATCAATTTTAAGGATTGTTGAATTCCAAACTATATCAAGACAATTACTAAGCTTTATCATGTAGATAAACACTTTTTAAAAATAAATTAGCTGACAGTACTGTAAAACAACACCATTAAAATTCAGCTTACATGCTCGATAAAACCCCATTGAAAAAAAAAGTCTGCAATTAGTAATCCATTATCAGAAGAGCTTGTGTCACGTGCACAAAATAAATAATTGAAAGTCTTACATGAGAATGTAGCATAGAGCATCATCAACAAACACAGACTTAATGGTGGTAGTGATATAATCATGCATTTACATTTTGGTGAATCGTGAAGCATCTCAAAACCATAAATTAACGTGTCATATCATACAAAAGTCAATTGTGAAATCACAATAGGTGCATTACTTCCACCTTTACTCATAGGTTCTGTGAGGGAAGGATGAGGAACCACACCCCATGGAATCATTGCTGGACCTTTGGAAGGACCGATTCTGCGTAGAACAGAAATGTACCTTAACAGAACCACTTTTCTGAGTGTGATTTCCCCATTTATATTTTCATTTATCGTGAGTTGACATAGAGTTTTTAAAATGGTGTTACAAAAATGAAGCCATTGAGTTGCTGAAGTTTGGAAACTGCATGGGTTCTGGCTGTGGGTGCTCCTTTATGCCTCTCATCGAAGCTTGAATGGCACCCTCCTTTCTTGGGTCATCACATTTGAAATGTATTCATAATTATGTCAATGACAAATATTCAGATATTGGTAGTGAGTGCACATGAATTTGGCATATGGATTAGGGTATATGTATTACTGTATAATAATTGGTACTATTTTCTCTCTGACAAATCCATTCTGAAGAATGTCAGCTTAATTCATTATTTCTGTTTTTTCACCCTGCAGATGTGACACCAATCACACTTTTTCTATGCTGTCGTAGGAACACAAAGTCAAAATGTGTTCAGCTCTGGGACATGTTTTCAAATCAGAAAAAAATTAGTATGGAGGGAAGGGACTAATGAGTTTAACATGTTTTATTTAGATGAGAACTGCCACATCACGTAACCTTTTTGGACCTGCATCCATAGGCAGTAATGACTATGCATGCACGGCTGTCTCATACATGGACCACCCAAAGGCTCATCATTATTCAAGTCAATCTAATAATGTTTTGTTACAGGAAAAATGGATAAAAACTAGGAAAACCATGATCTACATTCTAGTCAAAGGGTCATATAACAGATAAGCTCTTTCCAACAAACAATACCTAATGTTTGGTTGATAGAAGCTGTTCAAGGATATTCAATAATCTTAATTAAATGAAATCTAATTAACCAAGAACTTCCCCTGTACTTTACATTTTTGAAAGTACTTTTTGGTATAAATAAGTACAAATAAGTAAAATTGTCATCTGTGACAATAATTAATAACAACATCACATGGCTTTGTCCTTGGCATCTGTAATTGTATCACAGTTGTTCTGGGGACATAGAGGCAGCAGGCTGATTGTATCAGTGCTTTTGTGGCATTATTTCTTTATCATACCTTGCTGACTCCCTGCCAGCTTCATAAATACTGTCTGTTCTCCTTTGGGGTCAGATAAAGGGGTACACTTCTGTACCTACACACAGTACCCTACACATATTTAAAAAATACAAGTCATATATTGCAATTGAACGTATTTGTTTGGAGCATGTAACATACAAAGATTTTAACAATAATGAAATTATCTTCATTTTTACTGAGGAACACATTTTGCACATTGCTGAGCTATTCATGATACATTTAGGTTACATAGCACATGGAAGTAATGCTTTGTGTTTCACTGGCAAGTTCTCTTATTTCAAAGGAATATTTAATATTTAAAGTACACCGTTCCATTGTGATTTTGATGATGTTGCACAACAAAATACTTACATGTTCATCAGAGTAAAAGAACAAAAGAAAAAGTGGCTGAGTTCTATCCTCATACACTTCATGATAAATGAGAGTCTAGCTGGTAAAGCTGAGCCAATCCATCATGGCCTATAGTATTAATTAATGCTGTAGGAGGTACTCTGGCCAGACCTGTTCCACATCAGCAACAATGGCTGATGTTAAACCTGCTTACACACTTGAAGAATTGCAGCACAGTGGATTAACTACAGTTTTAGCACCTGAAACATCTGGACACACGCACACTTACAGCTCCTAAACTAGATTCTCTGGCAGTGATAGCAGGCATGCTGACGTTGCGGCAACCACGACCTACAAACCAAGACTTATCAACTCGAGTATTAATGTTGAGATTTCATTAGGTTTCTGTGTGATTTATACCGTCACTCATTTTTAATGGTTGTCACTGTAAATCAAGTAAAGCAAATGTGGGGAATAAACATGCTGTAGGGTGTGCCATGGTGCAAGGTTGTGATTTCCATCCATTACTCTTGAGAGCAGAGGTGGCCAGTTGACAAAATGCTGCTTCATTGAAATGATTGATATGTTGATGTACTGTTTCAGTAAGTTAATGATTTCAAGAGGTTCAAAAAAGAAATAGACCAAGGACTGTGCTCTGCAAGCTGTCATTTTCCTTAACTCATGCACTGTTTTTAAATAGTTTATTTTTACAGATGACCATTTTTATGGAACCGTATTCATGATTAGTTGTGGTTTGAGTGTTATGTTTTGTTTGATTGACATCATTGCTTCACAATGAGTTTCTTTTTTTCTTTCTCATTGATACCCGGATGGAAGTATATCTGCAAATAAATCATCAATGACTTTGGATATGTTAGAATAGACATAGATACAACATAATATGCAGATCTTACACCACAGACTGCCCTTTTAATTGTTCTTCCTGATTATGTCATGCAGCATCCCTTGAATTTCAAAGCAAAATACTTTGAAAATTGAGCAAGCCACACTGCCCTCTCTGTCCCTCTCAACATATAATTTACCTTCTGCTTTCCTTTTACATGACAAAAGTATGACTAAAAATGTAGTCTGCTATGGATTACCATTTCCTCAGTCATTGCTGTTATAAATCTGCACTCTTAAATCGTTCCAACTTAGTGAAAATTAAACAGTATACAAAGACCAGAATACCTGGTGATGACAAATGTTCTTTATTCTTCATAAGTACCTCTGAAAGGCCCCAAAGGATCAAGTTAGCATAATAAATAATTTGGCAGGAGTGCAGAGAGAGACTGTTTGAGCACAGCAAAGGGTTCATGGATTTTGAAAATAATGGTTTAAATATTTAAAAATGAGAGTGAACTGAGGCAATTTGACAGTTTTCTGAGAGACTTTGATAGTACAAAGGGAAACCCTACAATATTGTCATAGCAACGGTTGATGTAAGGTTATTTGAATTCATTTGCCATGCGACTGGGACAAGATATGGAAGCCCTACCGGTGACAGTATGACAGTGCCTCGTTTTGTCTTCTTTTGTCAGCCATGAACATTTGTTTTGTCTCCTTTCTTTTCAGTTCTCCTTTATGTGTTTTATTGAAAATCGTAATATTTATTCATTGATCAAATGTTAAGACATAGTTTTAATATAGCAGTATATTATGGTTTTAGAGGTCTGCAGTTATGGAATTGTGTGAATTCAGATTGATTTAAGATATTAAGACAGAAGCATTTATGTACAAATATAAATACATATTTAGAAGTATACTCCATTCAAATTTTTAATTTTGATTGCACCTTTATGTGACAACATTGAATCATAGATATTTTTTGCATTCACCAGGAAGAACCTGGGCTGGAAATGTACAAAGCCCAGATTCTCCAGCAAGCAAAGCAATAATTAAAACAGAGTGAGAAGTTTCTTACAGTAAGGTCATCATCAAAGAAGATATTAACATTCTCCAAGTTTGGCTTTCACCTGGAGTTTCACAATATATAGCATTCATGGAAAATGCCTAACTGTATTTATGCACTGTGCCATTTATTCTATTTTAAAAATGTGTGTGCCATTCATTATGTCCTAGCTAAATCATTACACCACTGATCCATATAAAATATCTGTACAATATATGTGGACTATTAGATGCTGAGCATACACCTAGATACACTACTACCCATATGGAGTTATTAATTGCTGTATATGTCAGTGTATATGTCTGTATGTAAACTTCATATGTCTAATTTCCAGCTGTTGAATTGATCAATTGTCTGATATTTGCTTTCTCATTTACACTGACCATTGTGTTTTCTAATTTGGCATTATTAAGTATATTTCCACAAATGAGGCTGGGTAATAACGACTTAGTTTCCATTAAAAAAACACAAATAAGAAATAACTGAAGGGATTAAATTGCACAAATAACAGAACAAAGAATAACCAGTGGCAATGCCATTCATTTCAGTAAATGAGGTGGCTGTAAGTATGCTATTTAATGAAATAATATTTTCCTCCCATGCATTATGTTTTCATATCGAAGAGCTTATTGCATGAAAGATACCCTTCACCTTTTGGAATCCCATCAAACGTGCATTCTCTTCCCAGACAGCTTGTTCAGCTTTTTATAATTGGTGGCTGCCATTTTACACAGCTTGAACTATTCCACTGCTTTAAATGAGTAAATGACAATCGGCAGGCTAAGGTATAAAGTCATCTCAATTCTGGCATTAAAACCATCATTTTCATGACAGACATGATGCTTTCTGATCTACCAACAAGTGCTATGATATAAGTACAGATGGATGACAACCTCACTGTCGGCATGGCATAATGATGTCACGGCTTCCTCAGACCTTTTTGTGTTTTGTGCCTCTCTCTGGTGAATTTTCCCTTAATTTTTATCATATATTCTGCCAGAGTCCATACCAATGAGAGATGAGAAAAAAAAAAAAGTTTAAATATTTGCTCTGGGTGTCCTTATGATGTTTGGGAAGTTTTTGCTGCTGTGGTCTGACATGCTGTGAATTAGGAAGATACCTCCAAGTCAACACAATTAACAGCAAGGGAATGCACACAGGAATGTCCAATCCAGCAGGAGACTGTCTTTCCTCTAAGGCTACCAATTAAGAGCTGAGTAAGCCTTATGATCTGGGGTACTTTTTTACAACAGTGAGGTATGTCGCTCAGTCTTGTAAGTGGCCACTGTCCAGAGGGATCCTAAATCTCCTTTACCTACACAGGGGTACTGCTAATTGTAGCTGCAGGGTTAAGCAGGGGCCGTATCTCATTCCTGTGTTCCTGTGCATTGGAGAGAACAGGATTAGTAGGGCACCTGAACAGCGGTGGTACATGCCCTAGGTGCTGATGGTATGGAAGAGCGCAGTTTAGTAGCACAGTAGATGCCAATCCTGTCAGCACACACAATAAGTCTGCAGCAGACCCTCCTGCGCTATGTACACTGTAACAAGCACCTCTGCAAATGCATTGGAATGGAACATTGAGCACAAAATTCTGTAAGTTTAATTGCCTGGATATGTATGCAGGCCTGTGAGTAAATTGGAATGTGACAGTATACTCTATATTCACTGGACCACCTGCAAAAAATCTGATCAGGACAAAATGTCTGCCTTAGCTAATACAGAGCATCATGTTATCATGCATGGTCACGTTCTCTCATTCGATGTAAACACAGATTGAGAATCTGACATGATTTTGTAAACAGCATATTCTGTATAATGCATAATTCTGAATTCTGAATGAAAGAAATGGGATACTGTGTATATGTGTACATTTAAATGTACATAAGTTATGAAAAACAGTTTTTCATTGCACATGCATGACTTTATCATTGTGTAAAAGACAAAAAATCAGTAAGTAGAGAAAATAATGGACCATAGGAAAGTCCACCCATTATAGCACAGAAAGGGGACTTATACATCATTAGACTTATACTTTATTTTGTAATTATTACAGTTAGAGAAAATATGAAAACAATTATTTTAATGTAAACATGTTATTTAGAATAGCCAGTAATACTCAAAATTCAAATTTAAAGGCTGTAAAATAACCTAACTACAATATCTCCAACATACGTGAAAAGGATAATTGAAATATCATATCTTAAAGAGAGAGACATACCACATTTACGTGATCTTCAAATTACTACAGTAATATAGAATTGCCATGGCACAAACTTACAGCCCAGTTCAGACTCCCAAAAAGAACCACAACTGAACAATAGCCCTTGACTGGGAAGTTGAAAAACTGCACATGTTGCTCGGAAGTCACAAAGAAATGTTGGCAGCATGGTTTAAAAAGATCAGAAATAATTCCTTATTCATTAACACTCAAAGTGAGCGCACAAGTTTGCCAATGCAAAATTCAGGATTGACCTTGCTCTTCTCTGCTGAAGAAAATATTCCCCCATACATGTGTGACCAGCAGGAAATATTAATTATTAATATAATAATATTAATACATAAATACATGATTGGGGATTGACATGGAAAGTATTATTTTAATGCACAATAAAGCATTAATGTAGTCTGAATAGACCATTATATGTATTCATTGAGGAGAAAAGAATGCTTGGCCTCAGATGACTGGAAGCAGGGCTAAGAAGCTGACAATGACGCAAACAAGTGAGGACGCTTGTTTGTGTCCCCATTGTCATGATATGCATTTTACTGCAAGAAATGTCAACTCACTAATCCACATTAATGTTTTTAGCTGAGCATGGGGTGCTTAAATGCAATACATTACTATAAAGAGGTGATATTTCATTGATTTAAACATGGAGAGAATCAACTTAGGAACTGAAGGAGGATGCCATTAAGAGCTGATCTCCATTCGTGCAGTGTGTTTAGACAATATGCTATTTGAAATGTATGTGACATATTGGTCAGGCAGGAACACTTAGCAGATTCCTGTCACTACATTACTTTTTCCAAAATGGAATCATAGTTTACATTTTATCATTTTGCCATGCTTGGCTTTCAGAGGTAATTTTATGTAGCTGCTGGAAGCATTGTTCACTTAAGAGGAGGGATTTTGCTGTTAGTGTCCACATTTCACAGTGTTACTCATTACAATCACTACATTCATGTGATGGATTTCGTAAACATTCATCATCTGGCACTAGAGTCAACACTGGGTCAGGCATCAAGAGAGCAAATTATCAGCTGCTATCATCTTTTCAAATGTATTATAAATATGGCATTTATCACAAAGCTGATCCCTAGGTTCTTTGTAATATATCCATCATCTGACAGGAAGTGAAATGATAAATCTTGCTGCAGATCGTTTGAGATGAGGTATAACTTATAAATGCTAGATGTTCATCTGAATTATTAAAAGGAAAAGAAAATGCCAGAAATGGCATTGAATGAAATGAATAAATGAATAAATGAATAAAAACTGATATCTTAGGTCCTTATTAACACTGTTTTATATCATCATAATAAAATCACGGGAATTTTTTGAAAATTTTAAAGCTAAATGGTTTACCTCTGCAAAACTAAATTGAACAACAACATATTTATAAAAAAAAAAAAAAAATTCTCAATTAAAAATATATAAGCATTTTACTGTGATCATATGTTACACAAAAATTATGAAAATTGAGTTTTTGGTAACAATTTTATATATGCCACCGTATAAAGTTTTAAAACATGAATTTGGACATTGATTTCTTATCAATGTTCATTGATTTCTTATTACTGATTTCATGTATGCTAAATATCTTCTCATTTACATATTTGTCTCTCTCCCTCTCTATCTTCATCTCTCTCTCATATAATCATATATAAATGTACACAGGCTTCTTTGTTCCTTTTACGATTTTGTGTCTGCATGGACTGGGCCATCAATCTCCTCTTACCTGTTGAAGATAAAATGCGCTGCCTCCTTTGTGGCCTTCATTTAGAGTTATCATTACATTTTTGTAAGCTATTTGTTTTCAAGTGAGGGGAAGCTCCAGTCACTTTACAAACTCCCTGAAGGAAAATGCAGCAACAGGTTAAAAGGATGTGGTAATCTGCCTTTGCAGTAACACTCTGTGTTGTATGGCACATGGGTATACATAACTCAAAAAATGGTGCGTGACATTCAGAACTCTTTCAGATTACTTTCAGCTGATCACTCAAGTGAAATTAAGGTGATCATTTGAACTTTACAACGCATCTCTTGTACTGTTGAGACAAAGTTATTTTTGAAGACAGCCCATTTACTTTCACTGATACCATTCCTACTGCGCCACCCAATATGCACTCCTGAGGCAGAAGACAGATTGCTTCTCGGGTTGGTATGAAAAAGATGGGATTGCCAACGAGATGTAATCATTTCAGCTGAGAGAGAGAGAGTGAACATCACTGCATGAGACTGTAAAAAAATCACTCATGATTTCAGGTCTATTATCATGAAACTTAAGATTTTTAACAAATGTGGAACTACAGAAGCATGACACATACATGTGTGGGCTTTTTTGATTGAAAAAATCTACAATTATGCCAGTAGCTAGATATTTCATAGTGAAAATATATTAGATGTGAGGGAGGTATGACTACACGTGACTTCTTATGAACAAGCAAATATTCCCTGATTCATGGAGATGTCAACAGGTTCAAGCTAAAAATATAAATGTGTGATTGACACGTGTTAGAACCTTCAACATGTTTTTCAAAAGGTGAACAATATAAGAATATTTTAAAAGGTTACTCTTGGGAAGGATTTAATTACTAGAAAGGGATATAGAAACAAAATGTTTTCTTGAAATACTAAAGACTAGAAATGACATTAAATAGAAACTTTGAAAGTCATTCACCATTTGTTTATACTGAAGCGCTGTGCAAAAGAGTATGTTTAGGTAGAGGCTGATCACCACATCCTTTTGTGTCCTGGAGACCCCAAAACCAACCAACAGGAAAAGAAAGACAGAATTGAGATGTAAAACAATAACTTGGTCCCTCTATTCTAACAAGGGAATATATGGGCTATATATAAAAAAAAAAAAAAAACATCATGAGTACATGAGTAACTTTTACCCAGGCTGCATTTCAAACTGATAGCCCTGCCCCCCCCCCCCCCCCCCCCATCTCTGTACATGATATGAGACAGTTTTGTTTGGATGAGGCCATCTTGGTTAGGAAGCGAAGTTGAATAGCTGAAAGTTTTATGATGCACTGAAATTTAGGTTATGAAACCTTCAAGCAGTAAAAAGCATGTCTCTGATAATGTAGTGGGAGATTTGTTACTGCATTCCCTGATTTTTCTTAACCACAAATTGTGCTGTCACAGATCTTTATGTCATCTGGCACCTGAAAAATGAACTGATAGGAGATGCTGGTGAATGTGCAATGCTCTTTTAATAAGAAGAAAAGTCTCATATTTTTGTCCCCACACATCATCAGTTATATTTAGGTATTTTGCGATCCTAAATCCTTCTGCATACAATGTAATTTATTTTCTGTATTTATTGTTAATGGGTGTGCAGGTGTTTATCTGTTGGGAAACCTAGATTTTGCGAGACTATGCCCATCAGCACATTGTTCAAGTTTCAAATTCTCTACCTCTGAATAGTTTGGACTTGTTGTATACCTTGTTGTATGCACTAAGAAAACTCACTAATGTAGTCATGCCAAACTTATAAACTTATATTTATATATATATATATATATATATATATATATATATATATATATATATAGAGAGAGAGAGAGAGAGAGAGAGAGAGAGATAAATGCTATTGCAATTTAAAATCTATCAATCAGTGAACCATTCACAGCAGCAGTGATGGAAAGGGTGAGAGTACAATCTGAATAACACACATGAACACAGGACGGTTGGGAACTGGACACCAGTCAGCTTCCAAAGAGGAGTTTGGCTGATTCACCAATAGCAACTGAGGAACAATATCCAGACTCCTCCTCTGGGCACCCAAAATGGACCTATGAGACACTAAAGGCACAGCCACACACGCAGACACAGCACTGAGGCACAAACACGAAAACGCACCTAATATAGTATAAGCACAAGACCTGCACTTACGACCAGGGTCATAACTGGCATGAGCTGTGCTACAGATGTATGTAACAAACATGATTAAGTGAAGGTGAGACCGTGACAAATCGTTGGAAGCTGACGAACATGATGAAAAGAGTAGAATAAGGGGCCCTGAGGTCTCTGAGATGTAGGCGGATGATTGTAGAGGTGTGAATGCCCCACAGTATCATATCTCAGACCCCAGTAAA
The DNA here is from genome assembly GCA_019788955.1 of Albula glossodonta. Taxonomy (NCBI): domain Eukaryota; kingdom Metazoa; phylum Chordata; class Actinopteri; order Albuliformes; family Albulidae; genus Albula; species Albula glossodonta. Next base: position 5,927 of record JAFBMS010001166.1, on the reverse strand, counting down.
GTGACAGGTAGAGCCCTTGGCAGCAGTTCAACTGCCAAAGCTGTGGATAAAAACCAATAAGGTTATAGTTTATATGGTTTTATAACCATACAGTAAGATGGCATAGCAAATATGTAATTGCAGGGAAATTATAGGGGTATTCTTGTCCCCTGTTTGGTTTATATAATAGAACAATCACACAGAGAACCACAACAGACACTATTTATCTTATCTGTGGAAATAGCAAAATATACAACTTTGTCGATGAATTAAAATGAACTTATGTCTGCAAGCTGATCCAAAGCTCAATTCATTGGTGTACCTTTTTGCCACCCCTAGATGGATAGATTGACAGATGGATACATAGATACAAAAATAAATAAATAAACAAATAAATCTGCTATTTTAAATGATCTTTTGAAAGATGAATAATGATCACAAATTGCACAGAAGGGAAATGCTCCACTGGTCCTTATGCATTTTAAATAATTATATGTGTTGTTTTCCTAATATATTCCAAATAATGATTGGATCTGCTGGCTCAATGACAGTAGAAAGATGAATACCTTCGATTTAATATTTTTAACTGACACTCTACAAATAGATAGTTCCTGAAATGGCCTTACGGGGGTTCTGTAGGACATTTATAACAGTACCCATAATTTATCACCTTTCAAACACTAAAGTTTCTAAACGGGAAAGGAACATTACTTTTCTTGGCATCCAACTTGTTTTTTGGATCAATATCATAGAAAATGCACGTTTCGGAAAATGTAATTTTGTGGAGCTTCAGATTTATTGATAGGAGTATTGCTACAGAATGTTCAATGGTAGAATTCTCTCATATTAATTACACAATATCTTTGTACATTAAATATTGTATAAAAATCACAGGCCAATATTACCTTTGATAATGTGGATTATTACTGTGATATGTGGACATTACCTGCCTTGATGCTGCTTAGGCTCATGTATGTGTACTATGGAACTCAGTTGTGATGTTAAATCAGTTGCATAAATCAAAGTGTCCCAATTATCTCTAAATGTGCTGAAATGAAAGCAACTGAATGCTGTGTGTAACATGGAACAAGCTCCTAACAGGAACTGTCACACTTAAATCTGACAAGAAATAAATGACTTTCTGTCATGGCTTCATTAGTAGTTTTGACAGAATGCAGCACTATATAAATTTAAAGCTTAAGAGTAGTAATGATAAGAAACATTTTAAAACTATAAAATATGTTGGAAAAGTCTGTTTTCTACATGTATTTATTTTTCAAAACAACATTGTATTCTCATTTTTTTAATTCATTTCATATATTCTCTTGGTTATCCATTTTCAATTTGCTCTTGCAAAGTTAACAACTATACAGCTGAGTTGGAACTGCATTACCTCCACAAAATACTTTGGTAAATTTTTGACCCACTGTGGTATTGACAGATTCACGCATATTTTAGTGTTTGCAGAGTATTCACATTGAAATATGTTAAGTTGAGCTGTTTAGGAAAGCCACTCAAACTTGAAGTGGCACCCAGCAGTAAATGGCTACTCTACCTGTCACAGTTTGTTGATATGTTTGATAGAGGCAGTTAAGGCAATCTGTCACTTCATGAAAGAGATTAACCATCATAGACTTTGGTTTCATACACATAGTTCATGTTTGACAAGCTCCTCAAAGACGAAATATTGTATATTAGGCACAATGAATTGGACATCAGCAGACGTTGTGCAAAGTATAGTTAATGTACTTCTGATTCATAAAGGAATACGTGTTGTTTTGAAAAACATATACATGAGGGGTATTGTCAAAAACTTCTAACATTTATATCCATAGCATTACACTAGAAGTGACAAACTGTGCCAGCATCTAAGCAGCCAGGTTGGGTAGGATATTCTTTCACAGGTACAGTTAATCGATGTGACCAATGATGATGATGTGAGAGCAAAATTCACTCAGCAGATGACAAACTCATTGTGGTGCTTGGCTGTGAAAGCATGCCCATAGGTATTGGGACTGGAGCTCCACCTGCCCTTGTGCCATCTCCTATTTCTGTTTATTCACAATGTCCCTGCCCTCTAGACAAAAAAATAAAAATAAAATAAAAATTACAAGAATAAAAGTAAGTGTTTCAAATGTTCCCCTTTGATATCAAAGCTGCTTGTGGTAGCTACTGGACATTAGCAGTCAGAGGAAATGTAGTTATAGTTACATTAAATATAATCAAAAATCAAGTAATATCAAAAATCAATAAAGTAATATCTCTAAGATCAACTTTTGATGGGATAATTTAACCATAATATATGTATCTATGCTTAAGTATATTACATATTATATTTGGGCCAAAGTCTTGATCGTATATCATGAAAACAAAACCTTTCCATCAGTATAGTTCCCCTGTTTCCCTTCTGCAATATGCAAGTAGCTCTTTTTTGTCTGTTTACACCAGCTGTGACAGAGCTGATATCACATATCACAGCTGTGAATCACATGTCTGTCTTCAGCATATTTCAGTATTTTTTTAATAATTTGACAAACAGAGTAACAATAAATTGGTTGAACAAGACAGCTGGTATTCCTAAAACACAGGCAGTGTATGTGAATCTTCTGATTAGCAGTGTGCTCAAAGTGAAATTAATGGCATTTTGCTGCTGCTTGTCTCTAGTGATTTTTTCCCTACTGTTATTAAAAATGAATCTCCTGTGTCTGATGAGAACCCCGACTAACCTACCAAGCAACTGTCAAGACTATTCATTTCAGCACACAGAATAGCACATTCAGAGTTCAGGATATATTTAGCTTTAAAGTCTTCAACATCTCATCCTGTTGCTGTGGCATTACATGACTAGGCTCAGCAAAGCCTTCATTATGCTTCATTTCTGAGCAGGGGTGGATGTTCCAATAGAAATACTTCCTCAGATTGGATTTGTATTCTTTGATAATGATTAGTTCCATCCACCAAGATATGTACAGAGGTCATATTAATAGTTTCCGGTCTGCACCCCACAACTCACCCATCCATCCATCCATCCATCCATCCATCCATCCATCCGTCTGGCCGTCCGTCCGTCCGTCCGTCCGTCCATCCATTCATTCAAAGGTGGGTTTACTGTTAGTGTGATTTTGATTTACCCTCACATTTCCCTAACAGAGCATTTCAGTATCAGGGTGAGTAACTGACAAATAACACTAGAGACCTTATTAGTATAATCCTGGCAGTGCTACAATACAAATTCATAAGGTACTTTAGGGAGTACTTAGAAAATAAAAAGCAATACCTCTTAAGAGATAACCTGTTATAACCAAGCCGTAGAAATATGATTTGATCAGTAATGTTGATAAAATGCAGCACTGGGAAAGAATGCAAGCATAAACTGCCAAAAACAGAGGCACTCACATACAATCTTTACAGTAAATAAGGTATGTTATGCTATGAAAAATAGATTCAAGGTTATGAGTGTGTTGATGCTAGAATAATCATTAACAGCTAATTAAATCTGAAAGAGAGAGTCTAAAAATCATTTAAAATGAATTATTTATCTAACAGTCTTTTCTGTGCAATTACTTTGGGAGAAAGAGAGGAGGATTTGTAGTATATTCTGCTACTCTGTATCCAGATCTTTGTATTTATTTATTTATTTATTTATTTATTTATTTATTTATTTATTAATCATAGCCTCATTTAAAAGGTGGATGAACTGGTCATGGACATTAAAAATCATCAGTTAATTTAGCTACTTCCCTATTTACTTTCAATTTCTGTATTTAAACAAACTAAAACTTCTACATAAATTTTTAAAATATTGGCATTTTATTTCAAATGTACTGGCTGATGTAATAGTAAATGGAAATATTGATATCTTACTTGCAATGGAAGGCTGAAAATAGTCTCATCCATTACACAACATACTTGCTTTAATATGCAAACATTGCAAAGGGACCTTGGTATACTGATGAAAAACAATTTTTAATGATGGATATGCTGTATATTCAGCAATACACTGCTATTAGAATCATGCCAGATAATGCCTTCAAGCGAGTTTCAAACATTCACATAACATACTGGATTGGGTTCATTAAAATTATTTACCCGCCATTGAAACAAAAAGTATTATTTACAATGGCATGGTAGCCAGGGAAATATCCAAATAATCCTACAGTCATAGTAGTGATTATAGAGGGAATAATACAATTCTCATTCTTAAAGGGGAAAGAGATCACAACAATTCCAATGGCACTATATATATATATATATATATATATATATATATATATATATATATTCAGTGAGGATACAGGATACAACTACAGCTGTAAAGCCAATATGATGATAATAATATGATATATGATGACCAATAAGTAATGAATGACTTGGACAGACTGGTTTGCATTGTGCAGAAACTCAATGACAATTCTATGGTAAAGACCTATATTTCATCATGGAGTTCCTGTGTATGACCATATGGATCTTGTGTAAGTTTTAATGGATTAAATTTGTTTTGAGGATGGTACACAGGGCTACAGTGAGGTGGCTGTCCGACTGTTGCACAGGAAGAGTAAAGCATAACAAATGTATATTGGTCAGTCAGATGCATTCAGTCCGAGCATCCCCATTTAATCCCTCACGGTACCCTTACACAGAAGCAGCATGCTGACAGGGAACAAACACCCACACATTCACTTTGCATCATGTACGTATATAAAGGTATGGAAGAACATATCAAGTCTCTAATTACTTTGACTGTGTGAGGCCCATATTTTGTTTGTGCTCATGACAGAAGAGTGAATACACTAAAAATGTAATTAATATTGATGTTTGTCAGATGAAGAGACATGATTAGCATTCAGTGTGAGTGCAAAAGCAATCAAAGGAAAGGCAAAACAAAAAGTCACTTCAAGGTACTTTTCATTTTCACCAACAGAACATGGTTAAATTCCCTTTTATGTTGTATATGCCATAATTACGGAATGTAATTTGTTAAGTTCCATGGATCTGTAAACTAAACATCCTTAAAATATCACTGAGAGGTCTTTGTTTTTGTTTTTTTTCTTCACCTTGAGCTTTTTAATCTGGCTGCACTCATCGACCTTCACCCATGGAAATCATGGATTTTGTGTCTCACTTTTAAAGAACTGTTCCAAAGTGTTTGAATTTGAAAGCAAACTAATTACTCTGATTTAATCATTGTAGACACAGCCCCCTCCCTCTCCTCCTTTTAATCACAGCATTGCATTATTCCTTTTATTCTGGGCTCATACATACACATTATGCTGATGCATGAAAGAAAAAAAGGTGCTCATTTACTAATGTTCTACCTGTAACTCCAGATGTGCTGCCAGAGATATGAAATGTGAAGGGAACTAAATATGAAGTAAATATTTATAGAAAATGGTGGAGAACAGCAATCCATTCTGTTTGGAATATGCATCTGAATATATCTGAAATTTGGGACAGAAGAACCACTGATGGCAATTTCATTTGTTTCACCAGCATGTAAATGGATCTTCTCACATACAATCACAGACAGACACACACACACACACACACACACACACATATATATATACACACACAAACCAGCTGGAAGCATACAATTAATATATGAAGGATACAATTGAAAATACAACGTAAAAAACTGACAAACACAGCTTTCAATGTTATATAATTTAATATAATAAACAAGTTCTATATTAAGAAGGAATTGAAATGCAGCAGATTGATAACACTCAGGATCAGCTTCATCATAAACGATTACATTCAAAAACTTGTTATAAAGTTGGGTTATCTGTTTTTCATCACCAGTTAATCAATTACATTTCCAGAAAATGTAACCATGAGAGAAGCCAAGCAGTATGCTTATGTCAGTGCAAGTGTTTAAACCCTGTCAGCCATTTGCTAAAATATAGAATCAAACTCATTAATCATGTGTGAAATGTAGCAAAACAAAT
>JAFBMS010001165.1:17500-46245 GCA_019788955.1 Albula glossodonta | reverse complement strand
CAGGCCAACTCAAACAGTTTATCCAATTCAGTCAAACCTAAGTCTTTTTATAGACATATGCTCTTTAATTTAGAATGGACAGATCCCATTCCAAAGCACATGTTTGCATCCTCTAACATAGAACACACAAAGAGGCTGATACAGTTGTATAACAGTACAGCATTTAGCTGACACTTGTATCCAAAGCAACTTATATGCTACCTTATGATACTTTGGAACAATGTGGGGTTAAGGGCCTTACTCAAGGGCCCAACAGCAATGGTGTCCTAGCTGTGGCTAGAATGGGGCTTGAACCATCGATTTAGGGGGTGTCAGTCATGTACCTTAGCACTGCAACTTGTGTTGTAAGTTTAGTCTTTTTGACTGTTTTACTTGCATATGACCTATGGAGAGTACACGTGTCTGACTGCGCAGAGAGAAGGCGAATCTAGGGTGCAGTGCTGTAGAAGGCACAGTGGGAAATTCTGGTACATCCACATTTCAATCATTCAATGCATCTTTAGGTGATAACCTCGTCCACCACTCTTTTTGTGTTGTGCCCTTCCTTATTGTTTTACATGGCGAACATTGCAGGTGCAGTGCGATCAGTGTATAATTAATATTTTATTTAAACGTTCTTTGTTCAAAACATGCTGCGGATGTGTTTTTAGAAATAAAAAGAATACAAGAAACGCTGGTTATGTTTCTGCTATTCGGATTCCTGTAATTTTATCACCATAGCAGGAATTCCAAAAAAAGAGAGGCAGTTTTAAGAAAAATATTCTGAAGATGTTTTATCTCACGAATAAAATAATGCAAATTTAATAGAAAATTACAATGTTGCCGAAGATTTCGTAGTCATTGTTAAAACTATATCTTAATTATTAACATTAATGTATTAAAAATTGAACATTACCGACATTATGAAAAGACTGAAAGACTTGTTAATGTACTGAAACACACTTTTAAGTGACATTCTCAGAGCATACCATAAAATTAGACATAAAAATAAAAATGTCAAAACATAATATTATGTTAATACATTTCGCTGGTCATACCGCTACAAACTCAAAACGTCTTAAACAATTCATATGCATAATACATTTACACTGCAAAAATCACAGTCAAATCAAACCGTCGCTAAGCCGACAGAAATAAACGGATCACCCAAATTAATTCAAGATAAACAGCTGGCTTTCGGAAGTGCAATTACGATACCTGTGCTCATTCATATCCAGCGTAGCGATCTCCGACATGAGCCACAACTACCGCTGACGAGAGTAAAACTAAAGCAAAACTAAAACTAAACCTACAAAACTAATTGCGAAGGTCGTCGGCATTTTATCGTCAGATGCATCTTAAATCCAAGCAGCGTTGAGACTGTAGCAGTGGAGATACTAGATAAAAACTGGGCTTTGTAGTACCCATCACCCTTTAGCTATGTAGGTTTAGCTAAAGCTGCCTGTATTTCCGCTATGAAACAGCTCTGGCTGCTATCATCCTTTCTCATCTCACCAGTCTGGACTCAATAGTGACGTTTTGTGATCTTTTGTCAAAACCTTGTTACTTTGTCCAGAGTTATGCTTTGCTCCAGGTTTCGAGAGCAAGTAACATCACTGTACAGTTTTCCAGCAGCGTAGTGTAGTCTACAAATGTAAGAGCGCGAACGTGAAGTGCAGATAGTGTATAAAACCTATTTGGTGACATTTCGTTGCAGTGTTTTCGTTTTGTTCTTTCAGTCATTCTCAAAATGTGAATATAAATAAAATCTATGCAATTTAAAAGAGCCCAGGTACAACGTTTACGTTGCACATCACCACGGTGATGTACTTTGCTTTGACTGTATGAGCCGTCTAGACACCCACTGATTGTCAATATTTGAATGTTTTTTAATGTACTGTATTCTATACAAAGATAGATTTCTGCTTTGTAATGGTAATGATTTTTGTAGGAATATGACACAGACGAATACACCCTGAAAAAAAAAATAGTCAATCTGGATATCCATGAAGCTAGATCCTGAGGATAACAAGGACAGTAGACTAAATATTTCTTCAGTTGTACTGAACACTTTTTCTGGGTTTAGGGGTAGGGTAAGGGTTAAGGAAGGCCATTTCAAATTCACCAGTTCAAGTTTCTCACTTGTAAGTCTTCAAATGTAGTTAACTTGCTCAGTTAATGCCGAGTTTTGTCTTGCATATGAAGTTCATGATTAATAATTATATGCATTTTTCCATAGTCTACATCACGAAATTGCTGTATTTTGGCTAACATCTATAGGAATATGATTTCAATAAGCACACTTACGGAGGTCTAGTATACTGCAGTACATTTAAACATATTGTGCAGATAATTTCGGTAAAAAAAACAGGCAAGGATGACAAAGCAGGCAGAGAAGAACAGGAAAAACAGAACTTAATGAACAGTGTCAGGACAGGATGAGAGGAGCAATTGAGGAGTTTAGGCAACAAGAGGAGGAAGGAGTTAGGCCAAACTTAAGACTAATTGCAAAGGCATGGAATGTGCCAAAAAGCACCCTTCACTGACAGGCCAAAGGCAAAATCATTGGCTCTAAACACGCTTCTGACAGGAACCCTATTCTTACAGAGGAGAGTGTGGTAGAACTAGTTGCCCTGAACAAAACCTTGGCCAGTAGAGAGTTTTCCCTTTTGCAGAAGAGAAATTCAAAAACTTGCATATGATTTTGCAGAAGCTAATGCCTTGCCTGGATTCTCTACGGCAAATAAATAAGCTGGGCAGTGCTGGGTTGATGCTGACATAAACCTCAGGAAGCCAGAGGTCCTGTGAGCTGCAGAGGCAGCATGTGTGAATGCCACAAATATCAGCATGTGGTTTGAGGCGTATGAAGGCCTTCTCAAAGAGCAGGCCATAAAAGATGTTCCAGCTCACATTTGGAATCTGGACGAAACTGGTATGCAAGAACCCTTTCTATCATCCAGAATTGTTGGTGAGGTGGGGAAGCCCTGCTTTGAAATCACATCTGGGGAAAAAGGTGAGACCACCACCGCTCTCGCCTGTTTTACAGCAGCTGGAGAGTACGGTCCACTCTTGATCATTTTTAAAGTCAAGAGACTAAGAACGGAGTGGCTTTTCAACAGTCCTCCGAACACAGTTATAAAATGTTCTGAAAATGGCTGGATAACAGCTGAACTTCTGCTAGACTGGGGAAAGCAACTCGTGAGAGTGCTGTCAAAAGAAGACCAAAGGCTACACTTGCTGTTACTAGATGGCTACAGGAGTCACATGTAGAATTTAAAATTTAAAAAAATGAAGAGGGCCAATGTGCATGTAATATGCTTTCCTCCTCACATCGCTCATTGTCTGCAAGTCCCTTTTTAAATCTTTAAAATATCACTGGGATGAAGAGGGGCGATGGTTCATTAGGCAGACGGGGGTAGAAGGCTCCAGAAGGGTGAATTTTTCATGAGGGCATGGGAAAAATTGGCGATGTGAATATTTGATCCTAAATTCTGCATTATTGACAGGTAAAGGTAATATGATTTTAAATAATAACAATGAAATTATACAGTTATTCATCAGAAATGCAATTTCCCTATGTGGGAAAAAAATAAGTACACCCCTAGCGTCAATAGCTGAGGCAGTCCCCTTTGGTAGATATTGCATATGATTTCAATTGTATTCAGTTTGTCCTTCTGTCAATCTAACTTACTTAATCTAATTAAGGGTATATGCAATCCAGTCAAATGAGACTTAAAATTGCAATATCATTGTCATACATTTTGTAATTATCAAGGGAATTCCAAAGCTAAAATAAAAACAAACTCACAGTGAAAAACAATGCAAGTCATAATGGAAACACAAACTCAGTCATCGAAAAACAGGGTGAAGTCACATGGAAAATGCCAAACAAGTACAATTACCTGTTTAGATGTAAGTCAGGGAATTTTGTGCCAGTGTAATACAATGAATGCATGAAATTACACAGAATTTCTCTTGGTGATGTTAGCATTTAGTTACAACATAGATGTAAAGTTGCATACGCACCAGAAAAGACAAAACAATAAAAAGACAACACTTTGATTTTATAGAGTATTTGTTTATATATTATATCTGTACACACTCACCTACATAATTCAGGAAAAAAAACGTATTTTTGCTTATTTATTGGACCTTCATAACTTTACTTTAAATCACAGTTTATTGACTTTGATTCAGTTCTCATTCCACTGTCACTGCAAATGATACTGCACAATGGAGGCGAAAGTGACATAAATTGATGCATACACCCGAAGGGTACAGCACAAAGAATAATTATAATGATAAAAATTCTAATGGAATAATTGAGATGGTTGAGATTCTGTAACTGGTAACTTGCAGAGCTCTTAAAAATGAATGTGTATGGGTGGGGTTTTCCTCTTCCCCACCCCCCCCAAGCCCCGCCCAGCGTTCCATGTCATTTAACACTGGTACAAGGATTGGGAGAGACGGGACCGAGAAGGACGAGTCAGGCAGTCCACATCTGCTGCTACAGGGCCACTGAGTGACCTGAGAGAAAGAGCACACATTATACATACAGCCGCCACAACATTCACTCAGTCACAGCAACATTCACTAAGCCACGGTAACATTCACACAGCCACAGCAACATTCACTAAGCCACAGTAACATTCACACAGCCACGGCAACATTCACTAAGCCACGGTAACATTCACACAGCCACAGCAACATTCACTAAGCCACGGAAACATTCACTCAGCCACAGCAACATTCACTAAGCCACGGTAACATTCACACAGCCACAGCAACATTCACTAAGCCACGGTAACATTCACACAGCCAGGGCAACATTCACTCAGCCACCACTACATTTACACAGCCACAACAAAGTTCACACAGCAACCACAACATTCGTACAGTCACAACAACATTCACTCAGCCATCACAACATTGACTCAGCCACCACAACATTCACACAGCCACAACAAGTTCACACAGCCACAACAACATTCACACCTCGACAATACTCACACAACCATGACAACATTCACTCAGCCAAGACAACATTCAAACAAACACAACAACAATGTCTAATAAAAATGAACATTCCTTTTTGTTATGTGCTGTTTGCATATCTTCTCCTTGATTTGCCTTGATGCTCCATTACAAACATGGCAAAGGAATCCCATTGGCCGCTAGGCTCTGCTCGATCTTACTCTGTGAATCTGCTCTCTCACCTGTTGGCCGCTCTCTTCCTGTTGAGTAGTAAGCACTTGTAGTAAGTGTGCTGCTGCATCCCCCTTGAAGTGGGTTGAATTTGTGGTTCTCTCGTTCTCTTTGCTCTCCCATTGTCTCTCTCTCTCTCTCCCTCCAACAGTGTCTCCACTCTTCCACTCACCCAGCTTCCTTCCCAGCTTCTGTCCTCCTCCTCCTCTACCTCCTCCTTTAAATTCCATCCCTCCCCCATCTGCCCTCAATCTCACCCAAATCAAAGCTTGGCTTGATGTGGGGAGGAGGTTAAAGGGTGAGGCACTTCCTCTGTGATAGGAAATGGGGGAGGGGGCAGTGAAATAATATTCAATCATTCTTCAGTACAACACATTGGCCCTTGGAAAATAAAAGCTTTTTTCACAGCTTATTCTGACAGAGAGACTCAAAAGTAGCAAAACAAATGTTTTAATATAATTTTGAATATCTTCAACAATCACACAATGGGAGTTCATTTGAACTAAATCTATTTAGAGCAGAGAGAGGGACTCACAGCTGCTGGTCTGAGTGTCAGGCATTACTCGGATAACAGTTGAGCAGACAAGCGCAGAGCACGTCAGAAACCTGCACTACACTCAGAGCAGATAACTCAGGGCATGTCAGAAACCTGCACTACACTCAGAGCAGATAACACAGGGCATGTGAGAAACCTGCACTACACTCAGAGCAGATAACACAGGGCACATAAACCTACACTACACTCAGAGCAGATAACACAGAGCACGTCAGAAACCTGCACTACACTCAGAGCAGATAACACAGGGCATGTGAGAAACCTGCACTACACTCAGAGCAGATAACACTGGGCACATAAACCTGCACTACAATCAGAGCAGATAACACAGGGCATGTCAGAAACCTGCACTACACTCAGAGCAGATAGCACAGGGCATGTCAGAAACCTGCACTACACTCAGAGCAGATAACTCAGGGCACATAAACCTACACTACAATCAGAGCAGATAACACAGAGCATGTCAGAAACCTGCACTACACTCAGAGCAGATAACACAGGGCATGTGAGAAACCTGCACTACACTCAGAGCAGATAACACAGGGCACATAAACCCACACTACACTCAGAGCAGATAACACAGGGCATGTGAGAAACCTGCACTACACTCAGAGCAGATAACACAGGGCATGTGAGAAACCTGCACTACACTCAGAGCAGATAACACAGGGCATGTCAGAAACCTGCACTACACTCAGAATAGATAACACAGGGCATGTCATAAACCTGCACTACACTCAGAATAGATAACACAGTGCAAGTCAGAAACCTGCTCTACACTCAGAATAGATAACACAGGGCATGTCAGAAACCTGCACTACACTCAGAGCAGATAACTCAGGGCATGTCAAAAACCTGCACTACACTCAGACCAGATAACACAGAACGTTATCATTTTGATATCTGCACATTATGTGCATTGCAAAGACACCAAACATTAATGTACCCGAGTTTAGGGAGGAGAGTTCACAGATAGGAACAGACAAGTTAGCACATTAATAGTTTAGCTGCTATGTTGAAGGACACACTTGTCATCACAAGACTTCAAGTTTTCACAAATTTAACATGACATTAACTTATCTGGGTGGTATAAAAAGGCACTCTGATACAAACATATACATAATCACACACACAACCTAGAGGGAAAGAAGTGAGAGGGAGAGAGGAGATGGCCCCCTGCGATTAGGAATGTTGCTAAGGATTCTACATTTGGGGGCACATTAAGCTTACCAAAAAACAAAGAGGGTCGTACCATGTCCAACGATTTGCCCTCGGTTTGGCCATAAGCTGGACAGATTACCAGGGAGAGGGTAGAGAAGGGCAAATAACCATAAAATCCAGGTTGCTTTCCCAACACTGCACTAAACTCAGAGCAGATAACCCAGAGCACAGAAACCTGCATGACTGCAAAACTAAGCTGATAATGTAAGGGTAAATTACAGACAGATTTAATCATATTTGTACACAACTCTATGAATGTTTTTACAACAGAAACATGAATTTAGTGAACTTTCTGAATCCATGAAAAGTGAGGAGAGTTTGTAGATGCAATGTTGTGACGTCCTGGAGACAGGGAGAGATTTAGTGCAGACAGGAAGAGATGAAGATAGGAGGAATGGGACAGACATAGATATAAAGAGCAAATAAACAAAGCAATTTCCTAATTGCAGTGTAAATCCAGGGAGACTGTCGCCCACGAAGGCCTTAACGCGGTGCTGAACAAATGGGGAATCTGAGTATTCAAACCAGCCAGACATGGCCGAGGACAAACTCGCCTTTCTCTCTCCATAAAAAACAAAATGTTTCTTTTCAAAATTTCTTAATGATCAAAATAAAGCACACATAAGCCATGCTTTCTATATACATTCACATCAGAAAACATATTTATTAAAAACTATAGTTCTGATATGTAGGAGCATGTTTTTACATTTTTGCTCATGTGCTCATTGTGCATCATTGCTCAAAAGTGCTCATGTTACTGCAGTTTTGGCAAGGAACACATTTATTCATCCTTAACAAACAAAACTACAATATGGTTTGTTTTAAAGAAGTACTTTGAATTTTTCCATGTAAATAGGGTTCACAGATTGTATCTGTGAAACTAATTATCCCAGCTCTGTAGCCCAGGTTAAGGTGTTGCATTATATTGCACTGATTTATATTCCAGGGTGATGCATGTGACAATCTTATTAAAATCTCCATCTTGATTCAGTGTTAAACATACAGTATACTGTGAACCCTGTACACTCAGACTGTGGTGGAGTTTGTCATAGATCTCTACTCTTTGTGAGAGTAATGATGTAGTTTTGTAGTCCTCATAGCTGGGTTTACATCCTGTGTAAGGCTTTGCCTCTGTATGTTTGTGTGCTGTGTTCTCAATGAGGTGGCACTGTAAACAGGAAGTCCATTTCCACGTATACAGGAAATGCTGCAGCGAAATTAGAGCAAGAAATAAACAAATGCTAAAGAGCAAAGTCTGATTCATGTTCCATCCCTTATTGAGCATACAAGGATGTCCACATTCCACTGTAAAAGTCTCTTTAAGATCAGGGACTAGAGACCAAACAAAGGAAATATGAAACCAAACATGAGTTTTCATTAACTATGAGAAGTTGGGCTGTCCCTTATCTTTAGAATTGCTTTGTACTTGTTAGAGTGCTGGTAGACACATTCTAACCTGCTTCCAGGGGGTATTATACCATTCTCCTGGAATGGAAGGTGTTTTACTCTGTTGGGTGTTCATGAATCAATTCTTGATTCCATTGAGCAGTGTGTGTGGGTACACTATTGTCTTGGAATATGGGGACAAGGACTGCACCACAAACAGGTCTAATAGCAAGTGAATATTACAGCAGACCCTCCATCATTTTAACATTTGGGCACAAGAAGTATGGGCTGACCTTTTTCTTTGAGTTTCTCCAAACATAAACTCATCCAGATGTAGAAAAAAGAGAAATGTCAAAAAGTCAACTTGTCAGACCCTATTACTCTCTCGAATGACTCAGAGTTTTGAGTTTAAAACATTGTTTCTATCCAAAATATTGGTAATTACTACTGATATTAAAACGAGACTCCAAGTTCCATGTTACTTGAAAAATATGAGTGTTTTTCAATTGGTGTTTTCATTACTTTAACTCCCACCACTAGGTCACTTGTTCCTGTTCTATCACTCTCCTCCTGAACTATCAACCCTTGTTAATTTCCTTTTGCTAACCATCGCCCCCTACAGGTGTAGAGTGGGCAGCCCAGTGAGGGCAAAAGGTTTTCACTGTGTGCATTTGTGTATGCATGCATAGGGGCATGCTTAAGAGTACATTTACAGATAAACCCTGTAAACATATAACTTATTCATTTTTTAGTTTGACAGTATTTCAGTGAAGCATTTAATTTTTTGTTTTCCAAAAAGTAATTTTTCCCCAACACACATATTTTGGAAAATTGGTAACTACTTAACTAACCAGTTGTTCCCACTGTGACTAAAGAATAGAAAATTGGACTGAACCTTTTAGCCATTACATTGATAATATTTGCAGGAGTCATATTCTTTTTTTCACAGCAAATGGTATTTTAAATGTAATATTTATAAACATATTGATAAATCTGCACAATTAATTTTAAAAAAAGTGAATATGTCTTGTCATTGAGGATATGTTTGAAAAAGCAAACAGTAATGTTTCCGTATTAATATTAATTATCTGATTACTGTTTACTGTTCTGGCACTTATACTTAAGAGTTGGTAAATCCCTTGTCATGTTTTAGAACTTTTTGATGGTGAAATATTTCAATCTGACTTCACGTGAGCTCAGTGATGTCACCCAGAAATATGAAATCCTTTCTGGGTAGGATACAGTAATGTATAATTTGTTTGGAGGAGACGAGGAGGCAAGCTATCAATGCTGAATCTAGTCTCCAACGATTTTGGAACACTACAGAGAGGGAGGACACGTTTCTGGGGCATGGAGGAGACGGGGTGGTAGTGGAGCCATTGTCAGTCCAGCAGTCTGGCCAGGGGCATAGCTAGAAATTCTGGGGCCTGTACACAAGCAGGCTGTGAGGGCCCCTCCACTCTTTTATAAATTCCCTTATTTTGGTGGACCCCTTCAAATCCTTGGGCCCTGTACACTTAGTACCCTTTTCCCCCCCTGGTACTATGCCCCTGAGCCCGGGGACCACATACAGCTGCTTCTGGTCATCTGACTCTCACACTTGCTTTCCAAACAACTCTCATTTGGTAATATTTGATTGCTTTCAGTGTTGAAATAGTCATTATTGTTGGTGGAAGGTAGTTTGTGTTCTTCCACACCAGAGAGCTTTGACCAAGAACAGTTGATAGTTGATTGTCATTGGATGATTTGTGCTCATCCAGCAAGGAAATGATGGAATCCTTCTTCAAACCTTTCCTTTTAATTCCCGCTGTATTTCAGTGACGCTCACACATTGTGCCTTAATTCTGTTCATACCATGTGAGTTCCAGACTAATTCAGTTCGAATGGGATTACTCCGTCAGTAGGTTTGTATGTGTTTGTTCCTTCAAAAGCCTTTTGGTTTGCTTTTCTAGCCCCTTTCTTTCCTCTTGTCCTCCCTCACTGTCATCTGGCCAAGTGCTGACCCAGATTCTGACCCAAACTGTGTTCATCTCCTGGCATGTGGTTTATTGTTACTCTTAGTGTCATTGTTTAACTTATTTATAAAAGAAAATAATTATTTACTTAATTTACAGTATATGTAAAATATTGCTTTGACAATATTATGCTCATCTGTGGTTATATGGTAATGTAAAGCTAATTTAAATCTGAATGAGAGAGACAGAGATATTTGCATATTTTTAAATAGGCTTTTGATTTAAATTTGGCATGAAAGACTTTTGAGTTTCAAATGTTTTCATCATCTTTACAACATTATACAGTCAATCTAAATGCAGTGTAACCCGTGGAAACAAACTCAATTTTGCACTCAAGCTTTTGAAGTGAGACAGTGACCATGAACAAAATAGTGTACACATTCAAAATAACCGCCAGAGATACTTATCCTCCTTAAACACACTCAATACTTCAGACATAAGAAGAAGTTTCCCTCTTCCTCCCTTAGTCTGTTGAGGCTTTTGTGTATTTTATGGTGATGCTGCCATATAGTGGTGAGGCTGCCCACTACACTTGAAAATTTTCTGAAATGGTTTTCTTTTACAGTTTTTTTTTTCAATTGCTAACACACTAAAATAACACATATAGCACAATTATTGAAACTGAGGCAAAACCTCAGCTCAAGTCTCCAAAACTTTAAACACATTCTCAGCCTCACACTTTTTGCAAAACGCTACACACAGTGTAAACACACTAAACACACTTCTCTACATTAGACACAGCAGAAGACCAAATGGATACAGAGCAGATGAGATACATTGTCATATGGGGCAATGTGTCTTTCCACCAACTTGCTGTCGTCCAAAACTGGTTTCATCAGCATCCACAATTTTCACTCCAATACCTCCCACCATACTCTCCTTTCCTTAACCCCATCGTGGAGTTTTTTTTCCAGCATGGAGGTTGAAGGTTTACAATCTCTAGCCCTATGTCAGGATACCCCTCACTGAAGCCATGGAGGAGGCCTGCGACCAAATTGTTGCAGGGTCTGTGAAAGGATGGATTTGTCATTCAAGAAGATTCTTCCCTCGCTGTCTTGCGAGAGACATAGGCTGTGATGTGGACGAAGTGCAAAGGCCAGATCCCGCTAGGCAAACAGATGATGCTTAGGGTTTTTTTTTCATTCATGCTTTCTTTTTTGTCTCCACAAATGTTTTTGCTGTGTTTATTCTATTTACAATATGTTCTGTTCAGATTTTCAGTGCAAAATGCAACCATTGGAAATGCATGGATGTATTGACTGATTTTACAATGTGGAGAGAAATAAATATTTTCATCAGTGTGCAGTACTGTTCTTGTGTGTTGTGTTTGGTCAAAATATTCATGTACTATAAACAATATCTCAGAAAAATCTCATACTATATCATTAGAAAAGTAGAAATGTTAAACGTGTTGCAGACTGAGCACAGCAGTGTGCAACTGGTTCAAACAGCATCAGATGATGTATGTGTGCCATAAGGTGGCAAAATTGGGTTTTTACAAATTATTTTATAGTTTTTACTGAAGTGTTTCATTTTGCAAAGGATCTGAGGTGTTCTGCAACTTGTGTCTGTGGTTATGTGAATTGTGTGTAGTGTTGCAGGATGAGTGTGCTCTGGTTTTTTGGGCAGGACACTTGTGTGCTGGTTTTTCTTGGAGTCATATTGTAGTTGAGATGGATGTAGATTCATTTGACAGTTTCTGAGCTCCCTGAATTTGAGCATTTGACACCATCTGCAGTGTTTTTGAGATTCTGGAAATAACTGAACCAGCCACCTGTCGCTGGCCTTATGAAACGTATGAATGATAATTGAGCAGACAGAAACCCAGCTCCAGTGTCATTATAAGAACCATCTAACATGGACAACAAACATCTGGAGTGAGGCATGTAGCCCCTGAGGTCCAGGTCAGGGAAGTCTTCCTCTGTTCTCCAGGCTAGGCTGAAGAACTAATAGATGACCAGCCGTACTTCATCAGCCCTGTTAAAAAGCTGATACTATGTGCATGTCAGACAACAAAGAAAACGAAAGCAAATATTGAAGGACATTGTTCCTTCAAACACAGACATTTTTGCCTCTGCACACAGTACAGAGTTGCCTCCTCAGTCTCACTGAAATAGACTCATCCCATTTCATTTCAGCCTCACTTAGGCTTTATTCTGTGGTGAAGAATTACAGCTCTCAAAACAGTTAATTACAAGAAACAGGTATCACATAAAAACACTTTGCTTATATTGGTTTGTTGTACAACATTTGTCCATCAAATGGAAACCGGAAATGAGATTTTGCCAAATCAACAGTGTCCGGAAATGCAAAGTAAATTATTCTCAGACCCCCTCTCATACATGAATGTAAACATTCAATGCAGCGGAGCAGACAGCTCTGTCGGCTTAAATCGTTCTACGCAATAATGTCATATTTCCCCCTCGGCGGAAGTTTACTAGTAAAACAGCCTCTGTTGATTTTTCCAAATTGCTTTGAATTACTCTGTAATTTTCCTGTTTTGAGCAGCATTGGTTTAACGTTCCCTTTAAGGATAAATGGCTTCCAGGTAAATTTTGAAATGGTCAAAATAGTAGAAGGCGTATGAAGTGTGATGTTAAATCTTAAAACTACGTCCGCACTACGTACGGAACTCAACCCCATGTGATATCTCATGAAAGTGTGCCGCGCAAGCAGATCCTCACGGGAGCAGATAAGCAGCAGTACATTCCCGTGATTTTCTAAACGCCCAGCTCCATGCTCATTCGCTTGTCAACGTGGCGCTTTGAAAACAGTCTGACATTAGTTCTCCTGAATTCTTAGTAATCATTGGATATTATTTCCAACAGCATATTTCCAATTGGTCGATTTTTAAAGGATTGCAGCGCCGTGGAAAACGTCAAATTTTCAGCGAACCGCAAAAGCATACAGCGGAAAAGAGCAGGGAAGTTAACGCTTCGTAGTACTGTTCCTGAGAGAAAATTGTAAGTGTAATTCTTTCCTTCCAATTGAATTTGTTTTGCGTAAGAAAAATACTAATAAACGCTAAATATGACATGATTTAAGCGAACCAGTATTCTTATATTACCATAATTTATGTTTATTATGCAACTTTATGCAATGTTAGTCGGGTAATTTTGCAATCTGCTGATTAAGAAAAAGCATACTGTTCACATGTTTTAGATTGAAACTGTTAGGATTCGAATTGAATTTGAAACAAAAAATTGAAAATGTCTTGCGCACAAGTTTGTCAACATTTAGGCTATTATACATACATACAAACATACACATATATAAAATACATATCTAACGTGATGGATTATCCTGTGTGCAGGAAAGGAAAGATGAGGTTGCAGAGTTGGATAGGGATGATGTCACTGTTTCTGGCAGTGACAGTTGCCGGGAAACGTGTTCATCGCCACGATGACCTGAGTGACCATGTTCACGATGACACAGATGGTTACCAGTATGACCATGAGGCTTTCCTGGGGAAAGAGGAGGCCAAGACATTCGATGAGCTTACTCCTGAGGAGAGCAGAATTAAGCTGGGGTAAATAAACACAAGCTTTTCAAAGTTATTTTGTCCTTTTTCCTCTTACTTTACATTTCCGTCACAGTTGTAGACTTCCCCTCAGCTGGGGCGAAAAAAGGTATACCTGTTGTCCTCCTCATGTGGTGTGTGTGTGTCCTGTGTGTGTGGTGTGTGTCTAATGCAGAGCAATTTCAACATGATACATTTTTATAAAAGCTGGATATTTTAAGGAAGCAATATAGTGAGATTCAAGATACCTCTTTAACATTACTGCTCCTTAGTCATTATACTGCACTGATACCTCTTTAACATTACTGCTCCTTAATCATTATACTGCACTGATACCTCTTTAACATTACTGCTCCTTAATGTTTATACTGCACTGATACCTCTTTAACATTACTGCTCCTTAATCATTATACTGCACTGATACCTCTTTAACATTACTGCTCCTTAGTCATTATACTGCACTGATACCTCTTTAACATTACTGCTCCTTAATCATTATACTGCACTGATACCTCTTTAACATTACTGCTCCTTAATGTTTATACTGCACTGATACCTCTTTAACATTACTGCTCCTTAATGTTTATACTGCACTGATACCTCTTTAACATTACTGCTCCTTAATGTTTATACTGCACTGATACCTCTTTAACATTACTGCTCCTTAATCATTATACTGCACTGATACCTCTTTAACATTACTGCTCCTTAATGTTTATACTGCACTGATACCTCTTTAACATTACTGCTCCTTAATGTTTATACTGTACTGATACCTCTTTAACATTACTGCTCCTTAATGTTTATACTGTACTGATACCTCTTTAACATTACTGCTCCTTAATCATTATACTGCACTGATACCTCTTTAACATTACTGCTCCTTAGTCATTATACTGCACTGATACCTCTTTAACATTACTGCTCCTTAATCATTATACTGCACTGATACCTCTTTAACATTACTGCTCCTTAATGTTTATACTGCACTGATACCTCTTTAACATTACTGCTCCTTAATGTTTATACTGCACTGATACCTCTTTAACATTACTGCTCCTTAATCATTATACTGCTCTGATACCTCTTTAACATTACTGCTCCTTAATCACTATACTGCACTGATACCTCTTTAACATTACTGCTCCTTAATGTTTATACTGCACTGATACTTCTTTAGCATTACTGCTCCTTAATCATTATACTGCACTGATACCTCTTAAACATTACTGCTCCTTAATGTTTATACTGCACTGATACCTCTTAAACATTACTGCTCCTTAATCTTTATACTGTATTGAGACTTCTTTATCACTCGATGTCAGTCACCCTACAGACTGTCCCACACAGTCCCAGCCCATCAAAACTGGTTTAATCAGTTTTACCCCCAAACTCTCTCCTCTGATAGGAAAATAGTGGATCGCATTGACACAGATGGCGATGGCCATGTCAGCCACAGCGAGCTTTACCATTGGATCAAACACAGGCAAAGGAGGTACATAGAGGAGGATGTGGAGAAGCAATGGAACGAGTTTGACCTCAACAAGGATGGCCAGGTCACCTGGGAGGAATACAAAAACAAAACCTATGGCCACTTCCTGGGTAAGAGTGGGATGGGGGACAAAATTTCAGAAAAGCTCCAACGGAAAGGGAGTAATAGAAGGATGGGAGGGAAGGAGTGATAACTACAGGCCAGTATCTTTGCCTCACTGTGACTTTAAGATGAAATTTTTCTCATGTCAAAATGGCACTGATTGGGCATGATTCCTCCTGCTTCAGACGACAGGGTTGATACATCTGATGAGAAGGCCAGCTACACATCCATGATGACCAGAGATGAAAGAAGGTTTAAAACCGCTGACACAAATTCAGACGGCATCGCAAACAAGGAGGAGCTCACGGCCTTCCTGCATCCTGAAGTGTACGCGCACATGAGAGGCGTAGTTGTCACGGTGAGGGAACAATGTCTGGTGTACCTGGAATTAATAAAGAATACTTACACTGTCTGGACACTGATACACATCAATTATTTAACTCTGTGGGTGGAAATACATACATGAAAGGCTGTATATCCTCTCCTCTTTCTGTAGGAAACAATAGAGGATATTGACCAAAATGGAGATGGGGTCATTAGCCTGGAGGAGTACATTGGTGAGGCTGGCCTTCCCCACCACACTACCCTATTTTGTTTTTGAGTGTATACTGTACAAACCCAATCTCTCTTTCTTAATATAGGTGATATGTTCAGCCCTGAGGATGGAGAAAGTGAGCCCGAATGGGTGACAACCGAGAAAAAGCAGTTCTTGGAATTCAGAGATATGAACAAGGTGAAAGTCCATTACTTTTTCAGTGGTAACAGTATCACTCTAAATCATTGTTTTATTGTAAAAATCAGTTGAATCAAGATGATTTCAAACTGTTTTGTTCAGACACTGTCAAGCCATTCCTCCATAGTTGCAGTGCATCATGAATTATGTCTGTGATAGAGTAGTCAATGGGCCTGTCCTGTGATTGGCTGGATACAGAGTTTCCCCTTTCACCCTGCCAGGATGGAGCTCTGGATGCCAGTGAGGTTTCTGAGTGGATTCTCCCAGCAGAGGTGGATCATGCAGAAAATGAAGCTCGACACCTCATCCATGAAACAGACCAAGACAAGGTACACCTGTCCCTTCGGCTCAAGTGTTTCACACACAAATATGTATGAGTGTGTGTGTGCAGTACTACAAATGTGTAATATAGAACCTATATATGTATGATCAGTATGAATGACCACAACCTCCTTATTTTCACATTTACAATTCTTCATTGTAATAGCTTGGTTAAATAGGAAATTACTCAGACAGATTTAAATTGTCAGTGAAGTTGGAATGACCTTTTTGATTTTTATGACCTATAATTGTAATTAACCTTTCAATCATCTCTCTCTAATTCCTAATCATGTTCATAATGAATGGTGATGGCCGGGTTCCTCATCTCTTCGCCGTGATTGGCCACTCAGGATAAGAAACTAACCAAGAAGGAGATTCTGGCCAACTGGGACATGTTTGTTGGAAGCCAGGCAACTAATTTTGGGGAGGACCTGACCAGGAGACATGATGAGCTCTGATAAGATCTGAGTGCAGTGGATGGGTGAGGGGGTCTATCAATGGAGTAGGCTGGGGAGGACAAACAGGACGTAATAAAATATGTTACATCCTTTTTTGGGAGGACCATCATAGAAGAAACTGGATGGAAAGTAATAAAGGAGAAAGCAGTTTTTCAAGGTTTTTAAAGTTTAACTGAAAAATTGTTTAATTATGGTGCAATTGTGTTAAAATATGAAAATTACTTCATGGCTGGTAAATTACTCTAACATTGTCACAATTCATTTAATTGTGGGGAATGTAGTAGTTTTTGTAATTATTAAGAATTGAAAAGGTTCATTGGAAATCTTATTTACCTCAAATATATATTATCATATATTATACTGGATACTACTCGGATGCAGGTAGCCCAGGATTGAGCTCTAGTGTACTACATATCTGTACACAAATATGCACTGAGTCACACACTACAGAACACTTATACTGTACAGCCAGGCAGTGGTTCAGCACAGTTTATTAAGCACTCCTGTTAGGGTTGGAGCCACAGGCAGACTGGGGTTTGATACCATGAAGAAGCACATTTCAATGAAAGTAATGTTCCTTAGTCTTAGTGAGAACATGGCTTAGACTCCACAGGCCTGAAAATGGAAAAGGGGGAGAGAAGAAAACAGCTCAGGGAACTATCACACGCAAACACCAACCACAGATCACCCAGACCAATGAGAGATTTAGATAACTACAGCTGGTAAAAGCTATTTTTGTATCTGGAGTCTTAATAAATCCATGTCAGACTGCTTTTTCCACAAAAATGATCCAAATATTTCTTATTCAGGCGGTAGAAACAGGAGACCAAGGTGAATGCTAGAGATATGTTTTGAAGCTTCACAGTGTCCTACATTTTGTTGTTCACTGCATCAGTTGGCCTACAGGCTTATAGCCTTCCTTTATTTCCTGTTTGGGGTTGAGAGGTCCTCCATAGATAGCCTCCCTATATTTCTCATTCCAACATTCTTTTCAGGATGGTCGTCTTTCTCTCTCAGAGATTTTGGACAAAACTGATTTTCTGTCGGGCAGTTCCATAACCGACTATGGGGACTTGATGTCAAAGCCCCATGATGAACTGTGATGCAGTCTCCATGTTCAAGAGCAAACACTGTACAAAACCCCATACAAGGAGCCTGCCTGAGTTTCTCTCACAATAAAGACATTGGTTTTTTTATTCATTTCTGTCATTTATTTTTTATTGTTATAAAACAACATACAAGTGTCTGTGTGTTTGTGCACATCCAGAAGTGGATTTGTGGGTACAAGTGAGAAGAAATATCACAAAGTAGCATTATTCACTTTCTGAAACTAAAATATTAAACACAATTCCATTCGAGCTTCACCCCCTCTCCGGGCAGCTCTCTCCTCCCTCTCACACTTGCATGACGGGACGAGCCTCTTTCGCACTCAACCCAACTCCTGAGCCAGCAAAGCCTGTACCACCCTGCAGCAAGGAAACCAAGAGAGAGACAGACATGATCAACTCTGCACTGCAACACTGATAGACTCAAACACACACACACACACACACACACACTCACCCTCTGCAGGGGGATGATGTCTTTCTCTGTTAGTTTGTCTCCAGTCACTGGATCAGTCATATCCTTCCTGATCAGCCGTTCCACACACTCCATTGTCACGACAGCCCCACTGCGACAGACGCACACAAACACAAACAGATTTCTTTGACCTTGCCAGCGCCTGTAAAGTTTAATCAAATAAGACATGATTGGTAGGCCAGTGACCAGCTGAGAGAGAGATAACCCGTCTGAGAGTGACAGTGAGGTGTACTCACGAGGGCCGGAGGACCGCACAAGGCACAGAGTTCCCCAGAGTGTCTTTAGTCACTGCGCACACATACCGGTCCTGCAACAAACACACACACTCAATGCAGTCACTGTGCACTGTCTTATTAGGAAACGTATGTCCTTGTAGCACTTGAGAAATTGCATTGTTACTCAAATGCTCATATACTTTTTTAATTATGTAACTGGAGTGTCGCTGCTTAGTTTATGTCAATCAGAATGGGAAGAGTGGGCAGCAGGGAGAAGAGAGACTCACTTGGCGTGTCAGTAAAGCCACCCTGTCCAGGCTCGGGTCCAGCGGTGTGAAGCGCACAGTGACCAGCTCGTTGAGCTTCAGAGGACGCCCTGACATTGGGCACAGCACCGTCTTCCCCTAAGATGTGGGGCACAGATAACACAGATCACACAGGTAATACCGCTCTGTGTAAACTCTGCAGGCTCGGGGGGGTTCACCCGGATCTGCGTCATGTGACCTGGTCAGAGTAATTTTTAAACCGTCTGATGGCCCTTTTCCAACAGGCTTCCACCAGTTCCCCTTTATCTGAGCATTTTCATGACAGGAGTAAACCAGATCAAAGATGAATGATAGATAGAGGCCTGGAGTCAACATGAAGGAGAGAAACTCACAGGTTTCTTCAGCACGGTGGGCTTGGCCTCTGGCGTCAGACTGGGGATCCAGAAACTTGGGAGGGAGGAGCTAGAGCTGGGTCCGGCAGAGGAGGCACCGGCACTGGAGGAGCTTGAGGACCCAGCTGACCCGTTGTCACGTTCGGAGTCTCGTGACTGGGCTGAGGGAGAGAGAATGCGTCACTGTGACTGGGGTGAGGGAGAGAGAACGCGTCACTGCGACTGGGCTGAGGGAGAGAGACCCCGTCATTGGTGGCAGAACTGGGTGTGAGGCAGCGGTGCATGTGAAGTAGTGTTGGGTGTGAGGCAGTGCTGCATATGAAGTAGTGTTGGGTGTGAGGCAGAGGTGCGTGATATTGTATCTGTTATGTTCCATAATCCGTGTGATGCGTATATTCAGTAAAGCCTACGAGGGCTTGTTTGCATACATCCATTTTATAGTTTCGTGCAGTGGCAACTGTAACGGTCATTTCAGTCCTCTCTCCCCAACACACCTGCAGTGAAAGGGTTGATGGGCTTAGAGACAATGCTGTTCTCCCTCTGCTTGAACTTCTCTGCTCTCTCTCTCTCCCCAGAGCGGCACTCCAGCTGATTGTCATTCCTCTGGACCTGCTTCTGTTTCTCATAAGCCTGAGGGTGGGAGAGAGGAAAAGGGAGGAAGAGGGAGACAGAGAAAGGGGGGAGAGAGGAGAGAGAGAGGGATAGAGAGGGTATTTAAACCTTGCCCTTTGTTAACATAAGCAAAAAGTAAAAACCTCAATAAACCTATAATAGAAATAACACAACAGTAAAAATAATAACAACAACAACTACAAACAGTACAGAAACACAACAGGAAACACTGACAGTAGACACAATAACAGTAACCAACACAACTATAAAAAACCCCTCAAAGGACTAACCAGCCCCCCATCAGACCATACCATGTGACCAGACCACTGAGGAAAAAAGAGTGAGAATGTGGGCATGAAAGTGGGAGAGAGTCAGGGAGAGGTTTGTGAAAGAGGTGGTGATGAATGTGGGCTAACAGATATCTCACACACACTACAGCTTGTAAATGCTGAGATGGGGCAGTCAGTAGAACAAACCTTCATTTTTCTGGCAATCTCTGCTTTTTGGTGTAGGATGTATTCCAGAATTGCCTCCTTTTCATACAAGTATCCATCGGCACTGAAAATACAAAACATGGACATGAAGAAAAAATAATGATGATTACTTTTATTAGCGGCTTCTTTAGCTAAATTATCCTTCCAAAAATTATCCAAGCATTACATTTATGTGAATAACCTAATTTATTTACAAAGGTAAGCCTTTTGACAGCAAACAATAAGATCAAGTACCTTGGACAACTTCAGCCTCTATAATTGTAAGGCATAGGCGGTGCCAGGGAGGGGCTTTGGCTGCAGCTACCCCTATGATAGCCATAGCACCCCCAAGAAATCTCTGTGGTTTATTTATAATTCTTATTTACAATCGTAACTTTCGCGGAGCTGGTCCTGCGTTTGTGCGCGCGTGTGTGCACGTGTGTTGGGGGTGTTGCAGTAGAAAAAACAGTGGCGACTGGCACATTAATGGGATACCCTAAATTTCAGAGCACCCTCACTGAAAAGTCGAGCAACTCGATAGCACCAGCAAAATAAAATCTCTGGCGCCGCCACGGTTGTAACGCTGTATCAATACTGTCCAGTAAAGCAATGGACTTCTTTTCCTCAGTAACATAAATTTCTCATCACACTTATGAAAAACACTTTTAACTGTGGTGTCGATTCAGTGGTCGAAATTCCTGTATATACTGTATAGCGTTTACTGTTGGACAGGGTCCTCTCATGTAGGTGTTTGTGTGTGCGGGCTTCCAGGTGAGTCTTATTGTAAAATGTGCGTCACTTACGTTACAACAGGATCCCTGCACGGCTGGAGAGACAGACAGCAGCAGTCGAAGTCCTTTATAGCGTCTTTCCCCAAACGCACACTCTGTGTCCCATAACCAGAGGCCGCTGTAAAGGGGGAAGGGGAAGGGATCATTTAATCGCATCATCGAACATGACAAAATTTGAAAACGAACTTACAGAACTGTAAAAACGTGCACGCTAGCTTGGCTAAAACACCTCTCGCCGGGTAACTAGCTATTATTCTACCTACCTAGTTTATTAGCAGGTTAGTTAAGAATTCTGAATTCAATCACATTCTGACGAGGAAATTACACAAACTCACCTGTGTCCTTCCTTTTCTCGTGGTAGGTGTACACAGCTCCGGCCGTACAATTTTTCCCATGTCGTGTCATTTTTCGTTATTGTTTTCTGAACCGGGACAATAACAACAATTATAAATCAACAGCACGCAGACAGGTAGCTGTACTTATTACGGGCTCCTCTGTTCCGATCAGCTGCGTGTTTGTGTTCCGCCAACAGCAATAACAAAACTACTTCCGGGTCATGATTGTCATAATAAGAGTCCTCTACAAAAATGTAGAAATTGATGAAATACGAATTTTAAACATAAAAAAGCATCTACAAATCTAAAACATTCATAGGATCTGCTTTATATTTAGCAATATATAAAGTAAAAATAGCACTTTATTCAGTCAGTATTTCAAAACGCAGGACTCACATATTGGAGTCTCAAAATTGCACAGTCCAAAATAAATGTGCAATACTGTCCAGTACATGCACTTTGTTTATATGGTGCCAGTTAAATGGCAGCAGCAGTCTGTAAGACATCACACCATAATTAGACTCAGTTGTTTTCGACACTAGGAATTATCCTGAGTACCTGGACCCAACTTTCAATGAGTCATGTTGTACAGTTTTTTTGTGCACAGTCCAAATAATTGTGTCATAAGACATTGGCTGTTTTATACTGGGATACTAGGGATTTTCCTGAGTAACCTGGACCTGCTTTCATTGAGGCATGTAGTACAGTGTTTTGTCTATAGTCCAAAATATATGTGTCATACAGTCAGGTGCATGCATTTTCTACATATGGTGCCAATTAAATGCCAGCAGCAGTTTGTAAGACATCACACCGCAATGAAACTCTGTTGTTTTGAACACTTCAGATGTTCCTGAGTAACCTGGACCACACTTTCTTTCCGACATGAAGTACCAGTTTTTTGTCTACACTCTGGTGCATGCATTTTGCATGTATAGTGCCAGTTCAATGCCAGCAGCAGTCCGTAAGATATGAAAGTAGTCACTAATCTCATTTGGACTGGATTTAGGATCTTTAATAGTGTCTGTGTTTGTTGGTTTAGAACACTCATGCTCATGGTTTGTGTGTTGTGTATTTACAGAAAATTCCTCTTACTCAATGAAAATTACTCAGGTGTGAGCATTTGCCTTCAATTAGGCCATATTTGCATATCTGTGAAGGCTGAGAGAGGACTTTTGTTATTTTGTTTTGTTAGGTTTGTGGCTTTGCTGGTTTTTCATTTGTATCTCTGACCTGGTTTTTTTTGTTCATTAAGTGGTTTTTTCATATAAGTTGCCCTTTCACACATGTAGTACACAACAGGAGATTGTGTCAGATGCGTTCTCACCTACTGGAAATACTCTGTTTGATTTAGGCGAGGGGTGGTGCCTGGGTAGAGCGTGCAGGAGGCAAGACATCATGCAAAAAGTATGTGATGCTACATTTGTCTCATAACGATGCCTGTTGAGTGCCTGTTGTCTACCAAGTGAGTTTTTTTCTACAGGCCTAGAGCCATTTAATTAGATGAGCAGTGAAACATAATGGTACTGCCTAAAGATGTTTCCTTTGCAGTATTTATGTACCTTTCTTGTAGTTGATATGATAGGATTGGAAGGGTAGGACTTTGTTTTCTTTACACATTTTTGTTGTATTTTGCAGTATTTGAGCTTTTATGAATCCCCTTACTTTGACGTTCTGATTGTAGCAACATAATGGGCTGTAGTGTTGGTGCAGTTTGAACTGTTCTTTACAAAAGATCAGTTGTTGCAACTTGCTGTTCATTATAACATTGAAATATCTAGTAATGAAAAGCACCTATAAGAAAATGTCAAAGATGCTTCACAGGCAGTTATTGATACTGGAATCCTCACTAAAACAGAAGAGACTGAGGTATTTGAGGGTGCTGTGTCCGCTAATGTTGTCATTGACTTAAGATTTAGGAATTGGCTTTGCAGAAGAAGGATAGGATCAACTTGATTTGTCAGCAAGTTTGAAGGATACTGGCAGGTCCCCCTGTCCAACGATTGGTTAACCATGTTTTATCTGGTCTTTCAGGTTGTGAAGCTTACCTTGATATAATGGTGTATAGCACATCCTGGTCCAAAAACTTGTATAAAGTCAGAGAACTGTTTGATTATCTATTGATTGAGGCCATCCATCAATTTCCTGCTCCCACAAACTGGAGTTGGGTTGGAGTTGTGTAGTTTTCTGTCATAGCTGGCTGTAATAGGACTCTTTAAGAATTTTTCTACAGGCATTTGAGAATGTGAAAGGCCTGCCCCCTGTTAATCTGCCCCTGATTTCTCAAGACCTTTTTTGACTTACAGTGGATACAAGTGATATTGGGGCAAGTGCTGTTCTTCTCCAGATCCCAATGATGTTGAACACCCAGTTTATTACTTTTCAAAAAAAAAAATGTAAGTTGTCCGTTATTCAACTGTTGAAAAGGAAATGCCTGCCCTGGTCTTTGCCTTGCGACATTTTAAGGTCTGTGCTTCATAATGCCCTGCCATAGTATACACTGACCATAACCCTCTAGTGTTTCTGGACTGTATGCAAAATGGCAACCAGAGGCTAATGCGTTGGAGCTTCATTTTACCGGCCTACGACTTGCAGATCAAACGCGCTCGTGGGAAGGACAATCTGGTGACTGATGTATTGTCTCGGGCATAAAATATGTCTGGTGGTTCTCTTCAATGCTGTATGTGTAGACTGTCCCAGTTGTTTTTGTCATTCTTTGTTTCCTTAGGCGACAGGGTTATGGTGAGTGGTGAGCGACTGGGGGGTGGATGATTGGGAGATTCACTATGGCGTGAGGGAGGGTGATACCTCGGAAAAGCATTTATTTTTCTTTATTGCATGTGCACTGATACATATCTAGGGCACCTATGGGTGCAAAGAAGTAGGGAAGGTCTTTGGGTAATTGCCTGCACTAATCTTGCAATTTCTTATTATTAAAGTGCCGTAAGGTAATCATGGTATGCATTCTAGACTGTTCAATTGTTGATTATGCTTTTTATTGACTACCTTTTGGGAGCCCTCTTGGGGAGAAAGGTGTTATGTCCTGCCTTCCTAGTTGTCTAACTCCTGTCTTTTTTCTATCTGCAGTGATAGGTGGTGTACAGGAGGTGTGGCCTTAATTGGGAAACTTGCTACACCTGCGTGGAAGAGGATACCCATCTATTGGCCTTATTATCCTCAATGCATGAGGGCTTTTAATTTACAATGAACCCACTTCATCAGACAGTACACTCACCGCCAGTGACTACTCCATTACACAGGAGTAGCTCCCTGATGAGAAAGAGCATTGGTATGTGTGATATCTGTCCCTCTATTGGAAGGGTGCTGCCCCTCCTCCAGTTTCGCCCCAGTGCACAGCACTAAATCTGCCCAAAGTCCCCCAGTCTGGCCCACTGCCCTGGAGCGCAGCGAAGGCCTCTGTTTGTGAGTAAAATGTGTTGCAGGAGTTTTTATAGCAGTTTGAATGAAAAACAAACACAAAAGGCGGCTCCCAACACTTCTACCCAGACTACCCAGCCGTCTTTCCCATTACAGTCACAACAACAAGGGCCAGGACAGAGTGCTTCTCCACCCGCCATCTTTGAAAAAGCACCATACAGTGCTACGCCCAGTAGTCATGTCTCACATGTTTTATCCCATGCCTAGGGAATGGCTTTATTCTTTAAAAATACATTTCATTGTATTTAGATTGTGGCTTGTCTTGTTAAATCTTAATGGTTATCAAATTAATTTTGTTATATAGTGCTGAATGTACACAAAACTTCATTTTAAATAAGTTCATTTGTTCCTTGCTGGATTGAGTGTTTTGAATATGTGCAGAACTATTCAGCCATGCAGTGTATTCCTTAGTGTGAAAGACCCAGTTTGATTCATTTAAGAGTTTGTATTCGGTGATTTGTAAAAGACAATAAAGCCTGAAGACAGTGAAATGAAATGATTGTGCAAAATATTTAAAATTGTCCCTAGTTTTTATTGTCATAGGAATCCTTTTACTTAGAGCAATAGAATAATTTTTTTCAAAAAGAAGTTGTTTCACTCCCCTTAGAACCTCTCCTTGCAGAATAGTTTTAAACTGTAATTGTTCTTCAGTGTGTTATCTGTGTGTGTTTGTGTGATGTTTTCAGATCTAAAAAGCAACAGAAAAATAACTTATTGATAATCAAAATAATAATCAAAGTAATAAGAAAATCCCATTTGTTGCAGTTTCTTCACCAGCCACACGGTGGCAACAGGAGCCTAGTGTCCAGCCCCAAAGACATTGGCTATTGTCCTACAGAGACAAACCAGAGAGGAAAACACAGATTAGAACACCACTGTAGTTCTCTTTAGACAGACCTGTATATCTGTATACTTTTCACCAATGATTTCCACTGATAGCTCTAGCGTGTGCCACCATTATGAGGGAAAATGGACAACAGGGAAACTCCAGTAGAACAAGCTGAGCAGGTGCTGATCCTTCTGCTTGATATTTCACACGCAGCAATAACACTGCAGCTCTGTTAATCTGGCTCCACATGCCGTAATGACGCTGGAGCTCTGTTAATCTGGCTCCACACAAAGCAATAACACTGGAGCTCTGTTAATCTGGCTCTACATGCAGTAATGACACTGGAGCTCTGTTAATCTGGCTCCACATGCAGTAATAATGTTAATCTGGCTCTGTGCACAGTAATGAGACTGGAGCTCTGTTAATTTGGCTCCATACACAGTAATGACACCGGGGCTCTGTTAATCTGACTCCATACACAGTAATAACATTGTGGCTCTGTTAATCTGGCTCCACACACAGTAATGACATTGGACCTCTGTTAATCTGGCTCCATACACTGGAGATCTGTTAATCTGACCCCATGTTAATATGGCTCTGTGCATTATGCATAATAATGACACTGGTGCTCTTTTAATCTGATAATCTAGCCCCATGTACAGTAATGACACTGGAGCTCTGTTAATCTGGCTCCATGCATATTAATGACACTGCGGCTCTTTTAATCTGTTAATCTGGCACCATACACAATAATGGACATTGGAGCTCTGTTAATCTGGCTCCATACACAGTCATGGACACTACAGCTCCGTTAATCTGGCTCCATACATTGAGGCTCTGTTAATCTGTTAATATGGCTCCATGCACAGTGATGACACTGGAGCTCTGTTAATCTGGCTCCATACACAGTAATGACACTGGAGCTCTGTTAATCTGGCTCCAAACACAGTAATGACACTGGAGCTCTGTTAATCTGGCTCCATACACAGTAATGGACACTACAGCTCCGTTAATCTGGCTCCATACACGGTAATGAGACTGGAGCTCTGATAATCTGGCTCCACATGCAATAATGACACTGGAGCTCTGTTAAACTGGCTCCATACACCGAAATAAAACTGGAGCTCTTTTAATCTGGCTCCATGCATAGTGATGGACACTGATGCTCTGTTAATCTGGCTCCATACACAGTAATGACACTGGAGCTCTTTTAATCTGGCTCCATACACAGTAATGACACTGGAGCTCTCTTCCTTTGGCAGAGCTGCGGTTGGGGTTTAATTGATCCTAACTGAGGAGTTACTACTGTTCATTGAAGGTCTATGCCAGTTAAATAGTATACCTACATAAACCCCTGGGGACATGATGTATACCAACCTGTTAGGCTTCTTACTACATATGGGGTACATATTACTATACTACGTATTAATACATATGGGCTTTGGAGTTACAGTATACTCACCTATTAGCCTCACTACCATTAATACACATGGGCTTTGGAGTTACAGCGTACCCACCTTCTCAGACAGTATACTCACCTATTAGTCTTATTTCCATGACTAAATTTGGGCTTTGGAGTTACAGTATGCCCAACTCCTCAGACAGCATACTCGCCTATTAGTCTTATTTCCATGACTAAATTTGAGCTTTGGAGTTACAGTATAGCCACCTCCTCAGACAGCATACTCACCTATTAGTCTTATTTCCATGACTAAATTTGGGCTTTGGAGTTACAGTATACCCACCTCCTCAGACAGTATACTCGCCTATTAGTCTTATTTCCATGACTACATTTGGGCTTTGGAGTCACAGTATACCCACCTCCTCAGACAGTATACTCGCCTATTAGTCTTATTTCCATGACCAAATTTGGACTTTGGAGTTGCAGTATACCCACCTCCTCAGACAGTATACTCACCTATTAGTCTTATTTCCATGACTAAATTTGGGCTTTGGAGTTACAGTATACCCACCTCCTCAGACAGTATACTCACCTATTAGTCTTATTTCCATGACTAAATTTGGACTTTGGAGTTACAATATACCCACCTACTCAGACAGTATACTCAACTTTTAGTCTTATGTCCATGACTAAATTTGGGCTTTGGAGTTACAGTATGCCCACCTCCTCAGTTATCATTGCACTAACAGAGGTAGGATATACCCCACCTATTGGAAAACGCCTTTGGTGATGTCATGCTGAATTATAGACCACTTTTATATTGGCAAAGCCAGGAATTATGCCCATGCTCTGGGGAAAATCACTGCACCAAAGAGTGCGGATGCTGCCAGATTCATCACTGAAAGTCTAATGATTGTTGTCTCATGTCTGTAAAATAAAAATGTAGTTTGCAAATTGTGTCTTACTGGTAGAGTGATCCTGTCAGTTCATCAACATAGCCACCTGAAAAAGCACAATGTGATTTAGTCATGGAGACCAAACATTTTCATTTTCCATTTTCTAAAACATAACTTAAATTTTAAGCATAGCTGTATTATCATACATTATATGAAGAGAATAAAAAAGTTTCTTCTATTTCCGTACCTGGTTTGCAGACAGTTTCACATACTACAGGACACACGTAGCAGAAATTACACATCTAGGAAAAACAGAGACATAAGATAAATTAATTCACAGTAGCTACCCAATCCATAAGTAACTCTATGCATGCACTGGGTTTGTGGTATCATATATACACATACAAACTAGAATGAACATGCCAGATGAATAACTTTGAATAGCATATTAGGTGTCTGATGAACACTGTTTGTTCTAGTACACCTTCAGAAATATCTGGACATTAGTGAGGTGTCACATGGCAGGGGCT
>JAFBMS010001165.1:0-12500 GCA_019788955.1 Albula glossodonta | reverse complement strand
ACACACACACACACAAACCCCCAGAAACACACACACACAAACAAACACACATGCCACACACACACACACACACACCTGCTGACACACTCACACACAAACACTCATGCCACACAAACATGCACACACACACACACACACACACACAAACACTCATGCCACACGAACACACACACACACAAACTCACAAAAACACTCACACACATACACACAAGCACACACACACACAAACTCACAAAAACACTCACATGCATACACACACACATATCCCTTCCCCTTCCCTCTTCTCCACACCTCCCCAAACACATGGCTAAAATAGCTGAGCAGAGCGGGGAGGGGCACGTTGGGGTGGGGGCCGGGGGGCTAGGGAGCTATTTAAAGCTCCTCTCTCTCATAGAGTCAGTGTAATGTGACCTGAGCTCCACTCCTCTGACAGTCCACCGCACCACTCCCTGTTGCACTTTCTCCATTCCTCTTCGGGCCTCCCGTCTTCACCCACCCTCTCAGTCTCCCTCCAGGCCCAACATTCATCCTTTCATTTTCACTCATCCCCCTCTCTGTCTCCATACCTTTGGGCTCAGTCATATCTGCACAGACCGCATATCCCTGCACTTGCAGAGGACAAGGCCCAAAACAAAACCCTCAGTAGACATTTTTCTGCCTGAATTTATTTCCAGTTTTTACAGTCAAGGTAGATAACACCGTCATGGAGGTGTGTTCAGGGTTATTTATCCTCTGCTTAAAAAAGTAAGTGAATAATAAATGTAAAGAATATAAGAACATATAATTAGCCTATCCATTTAGCCCACCCAACTGCAGAGTATCCAGTACTGCATCAAGCCTGGTCCAGTGCACATCAAAGGTCTCTGCATCAACTACAGAACCAAGCAATCTGTTCCAAGCACTGAAAACTTTGTGTAAAGCATTACTTTCCGATATAAGTACGGTTTTACTCTTCTTCAGTTTCCATCTGTGCCCCCTTGTTCTACAGACTGAACCCTAAGCAATATTTTATGTTTCATCTTGTCGAGCCCTTTTGTTCACTTAAAATGTCATCACAAGTCACTCTGGGGATCGCTCTCTCCTCATGTTGCACTTATAATATTTTTTTCTTTTGCTTTGTGAAAAAAAAAATTATCTTAAGGATGAGTGTGTGGAAAATCAGATGAGAGGAGGGGGAAAGAGTGGAAGAGAAGGAGAGAGCAGGAGAAAGAGAGGGAGCATAGAAAGAGGAGCGAGGGAGAGCAAGAGGGAGAGAGAGGTCTAGGACTGCAGTGTGGGTGAAACTGGAGACGTCTGAACACATGGTAAGGAACTATTTCTCCCTCTCGGTTAAGTTAAGATAGATTTCACTGGCAGCACTCCTCCTGGGAGTGCTTGCCACAGCACTTGACCCATATATATGATGATAGCATACGATCACAATGATAATCTGAGCTGATCCATTGCGGGATCCATATGAATTTACGCAGCTCCATTTCAACTGACTGTTGAGTCCTGTAAGACTCGCTTCATGTTCTAATGTTAGCTTCCTCCTGCGCTCTCTCAGCTAGACATTACTGCGCTCCGCAGGCGTCCACCACCTCACTTCATGTCTGAAGTAACTGAGCATCGTGATTTTTCAGTGCTGTGATATAGACAACATTATTATAATATAATAATATAATATTAATATTTTGGCAACAAAGGACTTTAAAAAAGGAAGGTGTCTTCCATAGATCTTCACTGCTTTGAATATGTGTGCAGGTGAATGTGTGTGTATTGTGCATGTGAAGGTGTGCATGTTGTGCAGGTGAATGTGTGTGTATTGTACACATGAAGGTGTGTATATTGTGCAGGTGAATGTGTGTGTATTGTGCATGTGAAGGTGTGTATATTGTGCAAATGAATGTGTGTATTGTACACATGAAGGTGTGTATATTGTACAGGTGAATGTGTGTGTATTGTGCATGTGAAGGTGTGCATATTTTGCAGGTGAATGTGTGTGTACTGTGCATATGAAGGTGTGTATATTGTGCAGGTGAATGTGTGTGTATTGTCCAGGTGTGTCCTGGCTGAGTTGCTCAAGCCCCTTAGTCTGATCCCCCCACTTCGCACTGTCAGCACCGTCACACAGCTCCTCTGTCAGCACCGTCACACTGCTCCTCTGTCAGCACAGTCACACATATCATCAGTCAGCACCATCACACAGCTCATCTGTGTAGCCTTCCCATGAAAGGCTGTGGACACTAATGCATTATATAGCGGTAAGTGAAGGGGAGTGCAATGGGAATGAAAAGCGCACTGGAAGCATGGGCAGAAGGCACGCAGGGCTGAGGCCAGAGCTGAGAGCCATATGGCTAAAGCGCCGACGCTTCAGTCTCCCTCCCTCGCAATGGCAAACACAAAATGCGCTGAACAAGTGTAACATTTGGATCTGGATTTAGCCCTGCGTGTCTTTTACTTCTCCAAAGTAGCCTACATCATACGCAACATTTGCTGTTTCCCATCCCTTAGGTTCAGCAGGCTGATAGATGCTGAGCTGTGAGTTGGGCTGCTGGTCCCTCCCCTGAAAGGTCTCTCAGCTTCTGTTCATTGGTTAGGGAGAGAAATGTATTTGGGATTCTGATAGTTTTGTAAAATACGTTCTTGCAGTGTTCATATACTATGTAAGTAACCATAGTACTGCTAAGGTGTAGTCACTGAGCTTGAACTTGGTCAGAATCGGTCACTGCTTTGTACCTCTGACAATAAAGAGAAACTCTACCACATTATGTTCTCAATTAAGAACCAAATAGCAACGGAGTTTGTTTTGCGATTTGGTTTGATAATTCCAGCACTCCAGGTAGCCATCTTTTGTGTGTTCAGCTGTTTGATTTCTCCCATTTACAGATGTAGGTTGGTGGTTTGAGTGGAATCAGTGTTTGTTAATAGTTGGTTACTAAGTCTCATGACCAGCTGACTGAGGGGACTCTTTTTTGGGCTCACATCTTGGGTTTTTAGGGCTTGAAATCGCAGTGTGTCTTGGGGACCTGTTTTGAGATACATCGACATTTTATGTGCTCTTTTTGAATATTTATTATTAGCTGAATCAGACCTGCAGGCGTTTGTGGGTGTTTTTTTATTGGACATTCAGGACAGCTCTGCAGAATTCAGCATGCAGGGCTTCTATAGGCTGTTTTTCCCATCCAGTGTAGCCAATGAAGACTGAGTGGAGCCCATACTCACCTCCATATAGGGTAATGTGTTGGATTATACTGTCAAAGATTTTACTCTAGATTCTATTTGATATTGTATGCCACTTTCTCTTTGTTGCATAAAAGGCTCTTCATGCTGTTTCCTCCAGTGCAATCTCTGCCAGACCAAAGTTCTGAGGCTCTTATTATGATACAAAGGTAATCATACAGCAGGGTGTGCTCTTTTGCTGCATGAACAGGCGTCTGGGCTTCTTTCTCTTATACTCTCTCACTCTTACACTCTTTCACTCTCACTCACCCTCTCACTCTCTCTCTCAGTATTCCACCCTCACTCATATGGGCTCACTGTCACCCTCTTTCTCTATCTCTCTTATACTCTCTCTCTCACTCTGTCACTAACTCTTACACTCTTTCACTCTTATATCCTCTCACTCTCTCTCTTACACTCTCACTCTCAGTATTATACTCTCACTCTTATACTCCTTCACTCTCACACTCTCTTGTACTCTCTCTCACTCTCTCACTCTCATACTCTCTATATTACACCCTAACCCTTATATTCTCTCACTGGTACACTTCCTCTCACTCTTATACTCTCTCACTCTGACACTCATTCTTACACCCTCTCATTCTTACACTCGGTCTTATACTCTCTCACTCTCAGTATTTCACTCTCACTCATATTCTCTCATTGTTACACTCTTACACTCTCACTCTTATAATAAAGATTTTCCTAGTCGACTAGTAATCGTTAGTTCAAGCCATTAGTTGACTTGCTGTCCCACGTTTATGATATTAATTCAATTATTTAAATGTAAAGCATTCCTTTTCTACGCCAGCTTAAAATATGCGAATTCGCTTTAAGGCCCCTTGAAACACAACTCTAAAATGATCGCTTTAAGCAAAATGACGCACTTTAACGCGAGTGTTATTTTTTAAATAATATTATTTAATATTAATACTTAATAATATTTGAATTGGCAAAGGAAATCACGGGTGGTATTTAAAGTAGTGTACAGCGTTTATTTAGCAGAAATGTAATTATATACTGTAACGTTAGCATTATCCGATATCCCCTTTACCAATACGATATCCACTCTCTCTCTCTCAAAGATTCCCACTAGTTCAATGATGTCAAAATGGTTAAAAAAAACAAGGTAAAAAAAAGTGGTAATGAAGAACTTAACTGATGATAATGAAAGAACATTGACGTTAAATTGGTAAAAAAAAAAAAAAAAAAAAAAAAAAAAGTTGTCACATGCTATTTGGAGTTGAGTCCTACATATCGTAAAAGTTCAATCCTTACTACGAATTTTCTGAGGAAGTTTGTCGACGTTACGCGACCGCGGAACGCATCTAGAGAATTTCCATAAATTTACATGGGGATATTAGACTTGAATTACCCGATTTTGCTTTGCGCGAGCCTTTTCAGGACCATATCTTCCCGTAAAATGCGAATGCACTGTATATATTTTTGGGGAATCATAAAATGGCTTGAGTTCAAAGGCTGAGAAAGAATGTTATTAGTAACATTGTTAACACTGTGCTACATTACAAAGAAATACAAAACCGTAATAATGAGTCCTTAAAATATAAATGTTTCAAGCATGCTCATGAAGCCTGTTAACAGCAAAAGCGGTAATGATTCTCAGCGTGTCCGAACAACCA
Source organism: Albula glossodonta (assembly GCA_019788955.1). Taxonomy (NCBI): domain Eukaryota; kingdom Metazoa; phylum Chordata; class Actinopteri; order Albuliformes; family Albulidae; genus Albula; species Albula glossodonta. Next base: position 7,659 of record JAFBMS010001165.1, on the reverse strand, counting down.
AAAAGGAGACTGAACATTTTGCGAATTTATTTCAACACAGTATAACAAAACACAACTTATGGACTTGTAACACCAACACAATAACTTATAAAATAATTGGTAAATAAAAAACAGAATTTTTCTAAAAAAATAAATTGAATAAAAAAATTGGTGCTCTGGTAAGCTTAGGATAGCGTTCATCATTTTTTTCCCACCATGTCAGTGGCCCCAAATCAACCTTTGTTCAGTCCTCCAAGTATATCTTAATTTAATTGTTCTCTCATTCTGTCTGCTGCTCTTCATCAGTAGCCATCAGCATGGGTATCTCCTACACGGGTCCTGTTTTGTAGACCCACCCCCGCCTCGCATCTGCATTAGTTAACACCGCAACTGACCTGCTACCCGACATTAGCACTAATTTAATGCTGTACCTGACCGACCCATTTAACATAAAAACTGTAACCTGACCCAAACCCATATTAAAATATTAAAATAAAGCAACTACATCAGGTTCACCAAAAATGCACTACAAATTCCCAAACGCACCCGTAAATATCAATGTTAATACTTTTTCACCTATTTTGGATGATTTCCTGCCCGCCATAGTCTAACAACTTTTTAACGACAAGGTGCAGCTCCCGAATGGAGTTTGATGATTTTCTTTTCTTTTCTGCCAATGAAAACTTGGTCGATTAAGACTCTGCTCATCAGACCAACATAGACATGAAAGTTTATGTGAAAGAGAACTAAAGAAACTGATCTAGTTTTATTTACCAAAAGTACATAGTTTGATAAAGATGAACAGCATACATTATGATGAGAGTTTTAAATAAAATGTAGCATATTCACATTAAGAAATAATTTGAAATCACCTTGAGAGCAAGCACATGTTATCATTACTTTAAATAACATATCAACAACTTGTCAAGCTCAACACTTTCTGTGAATCCATGTTCTTCACAGCCCTGTGTCTGTCACAACCTGTCATTCAATATCACAGCACATGTATGCACAGCAGCCATTCTTGGGAGTGTCTGACCATTTGTGTGTGTGTGTGTGTAGTCATGTATGTGTGTGTGAGTGAATGTGTATATGTGTGCGCATGAACGTATGTGTGTGTGCCTGCACGCACATGCATGTGTGTGTGTTTGTGTGAGCAAGGGTTGGTGTGTGTGAGTGAATGAATGAGTTGGTGTGTGTGTGTGTGTGTGTGTGTAAGTGAGGGATTGTGTGTATGAGTAGGTGAATGCGTTGGTGTGTTTGTGTGTGTGTATTTTTAAGAATCTGTCTCTCTTTCCTATAACCAAGACTTTGTAGAGATGCAGCATAAACAAAGGAAATGCACAACTGAAATTAAAATGGTCAAGTTGAAATAAAAAAAGGGCAATTAAACGTTGAAACGGTCAAACTGGTACTAGAACACTTGCACCCAATAGGAGAATAGAGTGCCCCTCCCTCCACTGTCCCTGAGTATTCCACCTTTTCTCTTGCATCAGGTAAGACTGAATCAGCACCGTGGAGAGGAGGGACATGGCTCTGCAGAACAAAAAAACACATCACAGTTAAAGCCATTAAATCATTTACAATCATGATGAATGTATGAGAAGAACAACAACAACAACACCACCACCACCAAGAACAAACAACGACAATCTTATTACCATATGTAATTTAGCAATATGCTAATTATCATAGATAGTATCTACATTTTGTATTATCATTAACTTTAATAGAATGTTTAAGCAATTTGAATGAAATGATTGCTTTTCTGTAGATTTTTAATTTACACTTACTTTCAAATTACTTTCAGTCTACACATTTTTCTCACCAAAAAAGTAACTTCATTGTCCACTTGAAAGTATAATTAATTTATAAAGCAATTAAAGGTCATTTAAATCTGAATTTGAGAGAGCACAAGGTATCAGGATAGGATTTTAATCTGGATTAAACGTTTATACATGCTGCCCTTGGAAGAGCAGAGCAGACAGACACGGTGACTGTTACCGTGGTGCTGCTCTGCGAGAGGAGGCCTACCTCGGAGTGCTGGAGCAGGACGTGTGGGCTTGATCAAGTTACTCTGAGACAATGCCTCCACCATCCAGGAGAGGGTGCTAGAGCAGTACTCCAACTGAGGGAAAGAGAGCAGATTTTTACAGTTTCTTAGTTGTTCATACACTGTGAACAAAAAGATATTTGTGTGATCAAATGTTCAAACTAACATTGCAGGATCATAATTATATCACATAATCACCATTCCTGCAGAATGTTTTTTATTGTGTGTTGTGTGTTTTTATTGTGTGCTGCAATTTTTATTGTGTGTTGTGTGTTTTTATTATGTGTTGTGTTTGTACTGTGTGCTGTATGTGTTTTATTGTGTACTCTCTGGGCCCCATTTATCAATATTTTCATAAAACTGTGTGTAGGTGTGTATATTTTTACACATCAACGGATACAAACTAACAAATTCCTCCAGGTTTATCAAACACACATAGACACATTTATAAAAAATAAACACATCTAGTTTTAGTGTTGCCAGGACCAAGGTGCATGTAAAATAAAATTGTAGACACAACAGGTGCGTTCCAATACTCAAATTTGTCTCTTCCTTTCCTCCCTCCTTTCCTCCACATATTTCCGGCATATTTCCGGAAGAGGAAGGGAGGGGAAGAAATGAGTGGAGGAAAGGAGGAGACGAGAAAAAGTATTGGAACGCACCCAGCATTTGTTCGTATCCTTGTGTGTATGTTGATAAATACCAATGAATCGTAAATGAGAAGTGCATTCACAGAAGTCTCGATTAGCATAAATCTATGCCCCTGAAATACCATATAAGGAGCTTGGAATCCCTTTGTTGGTAATGCAAAGAGATAGCAGAGAAAAGAAAAAGAAAAAAAAAACGTTCAACATGAAACCAGAGGCGAACTATTGGAGAGATGTCGTTGACTGGAATTACGGTGGAGGGTGACAGCGATCTGTTTTCCCTCATCTTGGATCAATCACCCTCCAACTCTGAAGGTTAGTTATGGTATACCAGCCTTATCGTTGCCATAAATCCTTTTTGTCTTCATAGTTTATAATTTGGTTCAGTATATCACTCCTGTCTCCATTTGGTGGGTTGTATTTAATCTGCAGTTCAACTTTCCTACCATAAGATGCTGTTTATACGCATGGTCAGAGTTGTGTGTAGATTTACGAACATTCTCAAGTACAAGTACAAATTGATGAATTCCAAGTGTGATTAGAAGTGATCGTACGAATGGTCTGTGAGAACTTCTGTTCACACTCACGGTTAATAAATGAGGGCCCTGATTTGTAAAACTTGCGTACGCGACACATACACGTCTTCTATGAATCACAACTAATCGTACAACTGAGTGTGTGTGAACACGCGCAACAACCACACCCTGAAAAGCCCCACTTAAACATGTATGGTGCTACAGAAGTCGAAATCAATTAAGCAAGATCTAGATAATGGTCCGATTACCAAACTGAACAGCAACAACAATTATGAAGAAGGCAGCTCTGTTCACGGGCTAAAGAAATACTTTAAAATTTGCATGGGAGTGTTGCTCATAGGGACAGTATTCAAACATACCTCTGCCTCCAGTGATCTAAACCGGCGATCATGATCTCTGATCTCTGCCATCTGTTTCAGCACGCTATCCACCCTGCATGCACAAGAAAATGTCACACCAGTCATTACTCACTCCCCTGTTCCACGCAACCAGCAAAACCCAGAGAACACAATGAACTCGAATTATATGTGTGAGTGAGTGAATGCTGTGAGAGGATGAAAGACTGAATTACCTGACAGAGGTTCGCTTGAGTCTCTCTGTGTCGCTCTCCCGCTGTCGCTTGTTTTGTGCAGAGAGGAGATTCTCCTTCTGGATGGCTTCCCATGTCATCAGCCTGCTGGCCTTCCTGCCCCTGAGCTCCAGCACTGAGAGGGAACAGGATGATCTTCAGAACCTGCAGTGCCCTGTGTCTGCATAACCTTCACCTGCAGAACTCTGTGTCCACATAACTTTCACCTGCAAAATCCTGTGTCCACATAACCTTCACCTACAGCACTCTGTGTCCACATAACCTTCACCTGCAGAACCCTGTGTCCACATAACCTTCACCTACAGCACTCTGTGTCCACATAACCTTCACCTACAGAACCCTGTGTCCACATAACCTTCACCTACAGAACCCTGTGTCCACATAACCTTCACCTACAGAGCTCTGTGTCCACATATCTTTCACCTGCAAAACCCTGTGTCCACATATCCTTCACCTACAGTGCCCTGTGTCCACATAACCTTGACCTGCAGTGCACTGTGTCTCCATAACCTTCATCTGCAGTGCACTGTGACTGCATAACCTTCACCTACAGAACTCTGTGTCCACATAACCTTCACCTACAGAATTCTGTGTCCACATAACCTACACCTGCAGTGCCCTGTGTCCAAATAACTTTCACCTCCAGAACCCTATGTCCACATGACCTTCAACTGCAGTGCCCTGTGTCCACATAACCTTCACCTGCAGTGCACTGTGTCTGCATAGCCTTCATCTGCAGTGCTCTGTGTCCACATAACCTTTACCTGCAGAACCCTGTGTCCACATAACCTTCACCTGCAGTGCACTGTGTCTGCATAACCTTCATCTGCAGTGCCCTGTGTCCACATAACCTTTACCTGCAGAACCCTGTGTCCACATAATCTTCATTTGCAGTTCCCTGTGTCCACATAACCTTCACCTGCAGTGCACTGTGTCTGCATAACCTTCATCTGCAGTGCCCTGTGTCCACATAACCTTTACCTGCAGAACCCTGTGTCCACATAATCTTCATTTGCAGTTCCCTGTGTCCACATAACCTTCACCTGCAGAACCCACTGTGTCTGTGAACATCATGTCATGGTCTGTGGATAAGGTTGTCACAGATGAAGACCATCCCAGCATTGCACCACATGGGAATGCGAAGTCTACACCACCATACCTAATTTAATTTAATGAAGGGCATCTTTGATATGACATCCCATACATTCCCATTTTACTGTGGCCAAAAATCAGGGCAAAGAAGTGGCAGAAAGTGGTTTGAGAAGTGATTTGTGTTGTTGTGCAGAATGAATGAACGGGCAGAAATCTGTTGCAGGGGTGAGAGTTTTGTTTTGTTTAAAATCTTACTGAAGTGGCGTATCTTCGCCGAGGGGATCTTGCGGATACCGCGCTTGATAAAGAGATGCAGGTGGGACAGGATGATGAAGGGGGGCGCGAGAGACGGGCGCGAGTGGTACTCCACGATCAGGTTGTAGCGCTGGAACTTCCAGTAGGTGTCGCTGTGCTCCTGCACTTTGGAGAACGTGTAGCTGTAAGTGCAGGGGGGAGGATCACTAGGTTACAGCCAACACAATTAATGGCTAGCACTGTACTAACAACTACCTCTTCACTCCATTCACATACAATCAGCAGCCAGCACTGAGCTTCACTCACATCCAATCAGCAGCCAGCACTGTGCTTTACTCACATCCAATCAGCAGCCAGCACTGTGCTTCACTCACATCCAATCTGCAGCTGACACTGTGCTTCACTCAAATTCACATTGGTAGCTAGCACTGTGCTTCATCCACATTCATTTAGCAGCTGGCACTTTGCTCCACCTTTTATGCATTTAGCAGTTAGCACTGTGATCCACTCACATTGAATTAGCAGCCAGCCCTATGCTAACTTTCATTCAACTTTCAACTTTTAGAGTCCAGCACCTGAACACCAGCAGAAGGACCATAGTACCTGAACATGGCGATAAGGAGGTTGAGCAGTAGTATGTTGGTGACCAGCAGGTAGATGACCAGCAGGACGATGACCAGCCAGTTGGCATAGGGGTTGAGGCAAGGCTCAGCTCCCTTCTGAATGAGCTCAGGGTCATCTGTGCAGTTCACCTCCCCCACCTTTGCAGCTAAGCGAGAGAGCGGGGAAAATGTTTTTCTCTGTTCATCATTATCTCCATTAATCTAATAATCACTTCTGGTAACAGTTACTAAAAAGGTCTGGCCAGTTCTGAGAGTAGGCAATCCACACCACCTGCTCTACTGTACGTCATCTACAACACTATACAGACGACCTGCTGTAAAAACTCACACACAAACTCACACACAGTGAATACCATCAATCTCATTGAGCGGAATCTGTCCAAATATGTGGAGGTAGGGTCTATAGAACACCCTCCGCAGGATCCAATCAGGCCGGGGGTCATAAGAGTAAAGCAGCGCCTGATTGGCCACACCATATGCCATCAGCCATACCCCCAGGAAGAAAAGGAAGAAGAAGGCATCCTTCATCTGTGAGAGAAGCAATAGAAACACAGGAACAGGGAGAGGAAATGAACAGAAACGATTAATCACTGCTCAAAAATGTAACCAACAACTCTGTTCTGCTCCCCCCTCGCTTCTGCCCTGCTCCACTCTGCTCCTCTGCCCCACTGCCCTTCTGCCCTGCACTCACCATCTTGCCCACGATGATGATCTTGGGCCCAAGCTGTTTGTGGATGGCAAATATGTGGATGAGTCTGAGGGAGAACACCATGAAGTCGATGCAGAGCACAGACCGGCCAAACCAGTAGGACGTCTGGAACATTCTGACAGCAGCACACAGAGATATCCAGTGATCAGTTATGAAATGAAAAGCAAAACAGAATGCTATGTGTTCAAACCACACCACAGCACAGAGACAGGTTAGGAGGCTAACCCACACATGCTAACCCACACTAGAGCACAGTGATGATGTAGTAGGCTAACCCACACAGCTTAAACAACACCAGAGCACAGAGATGGGTTAGGAGGCTAACCCACACATGTTAGCCCACACTAGAGCACAAAGACGGGGTAGGAGACTAAGCGACACAGGCTAACCCACACCAGAGCACAGAGACAGGTTAGGAGGCTAACCCACACAGCTTAACCCACACCAGAGCACAGAGACAGGGTAGGAGGCTAACCCACACAGGTTAGCCCACACTAGAGCACAGAGATGGGGTAGGAGGCTAAGCGACACAGGCTAACCCACACTAGAGCAACGAGACGGGGTTGGAGGCTAAGTGACACAGGTCAACCTAAACTGAAGAAGGTGCTGAGGTACCTGCAGCACAGGCCAATGCTAAAGAGGAAGATGGCAGTGAGGTCACACTTGTTCCACACATCCTGGATGTACAGCTTCATCCTCTGCAGCACCGTGGTGCTGCCCACAAAGAAGGTCTGAGGGGTGGACAGACAGGACTTACTGTGGGGGCTATCGGAACACACATCAGGGTGTGATACACAGCTAACATACACACATGTGTGACACACAACTAAAGTACACACACTCGACACACAGATCTCAGGCTCAGCGCAGTTACAAAGCACAGTTTCTCAGGCCCTCACCTGGCGTATCTCCTCACAGACCAGAGTAAAGACCCAGAAGTACAGCACGAACTCCGCGAGCGCAGGGCCCGTTGGGGGCGGTGGTTTGAAGTCAACCAGTAAGACGTAGGCAAACAGGATCAGGAACAGGAAATACATCAGCACGTTGCCTAGAAAAGAGGTGACTGGGGCAAACCAGAACTGCCTCCATCGATAAAACACGAAGGGAAGCTTGGAGGGGGCGGAGCCTGGGGGAGAGGGAGGGGAAGAAGAGGGGGGGAAGGGGGAGGGGGAGGGA
>JAFBMS010001164.1:0-46256 GCA_019788955.1 Albula glossodonta | reverse complement strand
CTTGCGGCTATATTTATTATTATTATTATTATAATTATTATTATTTTTCTGCCCTAAAAGTGTTTGCCCAGCCAAAACTATAAAACCTACAGCTACCAAACCTGGTGGATAGGTTTCTATATCCACCCACTACTCAGGTTAAAAAAATTAGCCCGATTGGCCACATGGTGGCGCTATAGAGAGCCTCAACGCGTTTTGGCCTGTAACTCTTGAACCGTTTGGGCTAGAATCAAAATTCTTTTTTCCTATGATTCCCTGGCTCAAGCTGAACAAAAAAGCCTCTTGGACCAAATTGATGCGTCATAATAGATTTTCCGCCATTTTGAATTTTATCAAAAAGTTAAAAAATTTTTCACAGGCCACAAATTTTGTCCAATCTTACCCAAACTTGGTACAGATGATCTTTAGACCAAGCCTCACAAAAGTTATCGGATGGATTTTTGATTTTCAAGACCGTTTGTCTGCTCCAGCCAATTGAAATTTGCGGCGAAGCCGCCAAACAGGAAGTGAGGTCATATCTCCTAAATGCAATGTCCAATCATCACCAAACTTGGCAGGCCTCGTCTACACCGTACTACAATCAAGCTTACTGAAGTTGGTGTAAATCCATCCATAGGTGGCGCTATAGCACACAAATGCTCATAACTCCTAAACCCATTTTCCAATCAACTTGAAACTTTGTAGGCTGCATGTTGGTCAAGCCTACTATGATTACCTGTAAGTGCAAGGTGATTGCTCAAACAACATGGCTGACATTAGCCAATCAAATTTCATTACACGTTACACCCACGTAGCTATCACTTATCATCATTAAACTGTATAGGATGGTTAAGGATGTACCAAACAGCAATCCACCTGAATATTATTTTGATAGGCCAGACGGTGGCGCTGTAGAGAGAGACAACGTGTTTTGGGCTATAACCCTTGAACCGTTTGGGCTAGAATCAAAATTCATTTTCCACCTGATTCCCTGGATCCAGATGAACAAAACAGTTTCACACCAAAATTATTTGTCATGACAGCTCTTCGGCCATTTTCAAATTTCTGAAAAAGTTTCAAAATTTTTCACAGGCCACAAATTTTGTCCAATCTTCCCCAAACTTGGTACAGATGATCTTTAGACGAAGCCTCACAAAAGTTATCGGATGGATTTTTGATTTTCAAGACCGTTTGTCTGTCACAGCCAATTGAAATTTGCGGCGAAGCCGCCAAACAGGAAGTGAGGTCATGTCTCCTAAATGCAACGTCCAATCATCACCAAACTTGAGATGCCTCATCTACAGGCTACTACAATCAAGTTTACCGAATTTGGTGTAAATCCATCCATAGGTGGCGCTATAGCACACAAATGTTCATAACTCCTAAACCCATAGTCCAATCAACTTGAAACGTTGCAGGCTGCATGTTGGTCAAGCCTACTATGGACATCTACAAGAAGAAGGTGATTGCTCAAACAGGATGGCAAATATCAGCCAATCAAATTTTAGTCACCATTATACTAACATAGCTATCACCTATCTTCACGTAACTTTATCGGATGGTTAAGGATGTATCAAAGAGCGATCTATATGAACATTGGTCTGATTGTCCTGATGATGGCATTTTAACAAACCAAAAACATGATTTTGCCTATAAGTTTTGATCTGTTTGTGGTTTGCCTAATGAATGTGATTCTTAAGACATGAACTTGCAATCGTTGCTGAGTCACACTTTTGAAATGATCAGATCAATTTGCCATGGTGACTCTTAACCGCTGGACTGCTTGGACCCCGTTGATCGCCGCTTGCGGCTATATTTATTATTATTATTATTATTTTTCTGCCCTAAAAGTGTTTGCCCAGCCAAAACTATAAAACCTACAGCTACCAAACCTGGTGGATAGGTTTCTATATCCACCCACTACTCAGGTTAAAAAAATTAGCCCGATTGGCCGCATGGTGGCGCTATAGAGAGCCTCAACGTGTTTTGGCCTGTAACTCTTGAACCGTTTGGGCTAGAATCAAAATTCTTTTTTCCACTGATTCCCTGGCTCAAGCTGAACAAAAAAGCCTCTTGGACCAAATTGATGCGTCATAATAGATTTTCCGCCATTTTGAATTTTATCAAAAAGTTTTAAAATTTTTCACAGGCCACAAATTTTGTCCAATCTTACCCAAACTTGGTACAGATGATCTTTAGACCAAGCCTCACAAAAGTTATCGGATGGATTTTTGATTTTCAAGACCGTTTGTCTGCTCCAGCCAATTGAAATTTGCGGCGAAGCCGCCAAACAGGAAGTGAGGTCATATCTCCTAAATGCAATGTCCAATCATCACCAAACTTGGCAGGCCTCATCTACACCGTACTACAATCAAGCTTACTGAATTTGGTGTAAATCCATCCATAGGTGGCGCTATAGCACACAAATGCTCATAACTCCTAAACCCATTGTCCAATCAACTTGAAACTTTGCAGGCTGCATGTTGGTCAAGCCTACTATGATTACCTGTAAGTGCAAGGTGATTGCTCAAACAACATGGCTGACATTAGCCAATCAAATTTCATTACACGTTACACCCACGTAGCTATCACTTATCATCATTAAACTGTATAGGATGGTTAAGGATGTACCAAACAGCAATCCACATGAATATTATTTTGATAGGCCAGACGGTGGCGCTGTAGAGAGAGACAACGTGTTTTGGGCTATAACCCTTGAACCGTTTGGGCTAGAATCAAAATTCATTTTCCACCTGATTCCCTGGATCCAGATGAACAAAACAGTTTCACACCAAAATTATTTGTCATGACAGCTCTTCGGCCATTTTCAAATTTCTGAAAAAGTTTAAAAATTTTTCACAGGCCACAAATTTTGTCCAATCTTCCCCAAACTTGGTACAGATGATCTTTAGACCAAGCCTCACAAAAGTTATCGGATGGATTTTTGATTTTCAAGACCGTTTGTCTGTCACAGCCAATTGAAATTTGCGGCGAAGCCGCCAAACAGGAAGTGAGGTAATGTCTCCTAAATGCAACGTCCAATCATCACCAAACTTGAGATGCCTCATCTACAGGCTACTACAATCAAGTTTACCGAGTTTGGTGTAAATCCATCCATAGGTGGCGCTATAGCACACAAATGCTCATAACTCCTAAACCCATAGTCCAATCAACTTGAAACTTTGCAGGCTGCATGTTGGTCAAGCCTACTATGGATATCTACAAGAAGAAGGTGATTGCTCAAACAGGATGGCAAGTATCAGCCAATCAAATTTTAGTCACCCCAAAACATGTTTTTCCCTGTAAGTTTCAACTGTTTGGTCAACAGTCAAAATGTTTTTGTCTGAATCCCTGGCTCCAGATACACCTTTAAAATATATCTTCCCCAAGAGAGTTTTTCCAATTTTCATGAAACTTGGTGCACAGCATCATCACACCAGTGTAAAGAAAGTTCCTATTGTTAAAAAGTGTGGCTGTAGTTAGCAAATGAAAAAACTGTGGTCATGGCCTCTATTGATATAATGACCTATAACTTTTGAATGTAATGTGCAATCATCACCAAACTCATCTATAGGACAGTAGATTGAAGCCTATCTTTGGTGCAAAAAAACTATTCTGTAGTTAAATTGTGAAGGAACGGTGTATGTCAAAAATGGCCACCAATTGTTAAATGTAATTAATAGTTTTCATAGGAATAAGAAGTAAAACAACTGCCTTTTTACACTTCATGTCGTTTAACACATGGATAGGTTGTTTCACAATCTGTTGTTTGATCGTAACATGCCAATATTGCATAGTGGAAGTTCATGTCATTTTTCAGAATTACTCAAAATGAAAAGGGAACAAAACAGAATTTACTTACATAGCTACAAACCTAATCGGAACAACTGGATTACCAAATCTTGAGTTTTGCAGTATATTTTCATGCAGCTGGCACCTCCAGCTTGCAATGAAATTAACTACTGAGTAAGAGTAGCTCAGCTTTGGAATGTCCTGACCAGTTTTTTTTTTAAACTTCTTTATTACAGTGACACAAACAGCTATGTCCTTTTTTATCAAGCAGATGTATAAAATGAAAAAGCACAAAAATATACTTGTATATTTCACATTTATTTCAGTGTTCAATCAATGAATTTAACAATCAACAGAGATGATAAATATAACAGAAAACATGAAATGGAAGTATAATGGGAATAAATGCATCTTGTGTGCTGTATTTCTTTAAGAGGTGCGTCCTGTCCATACACTGCATTGCAGTCCTGACAGGTGTCTTGAATCTGAGATGACAGTTTTGAATGTCAGCTGTGCCATAATGGCTATCGGTTGTCTTCAGTCCTTGGGAACAATATTTGGCTGCTAGGTGGCTGAAAGAGGCATGTGGTTGTCTTTGGAGTCCTGGCCTGGTGTGCATGCTCTGCATTCAGGACATGTATGTGGTTGAGTAAATGGTGGTAATTCCATTGGCAGAACAGTTTTAAAGTAAAAAAATGATTTTGCTTCTTTAAGCTTCTTAATGTTATAGCATTTCCCTGGACAGATTACACTGGTCTATTTTATTTTTGCCTGCAGTGGTGGACTCCCTTTGGTTGACTCTAGGCAGGAGATCCTACACTTTTCAAGCTCGCACGACCTCACTGGTCAGAGGTTTCATAGGAATATCTTGCCATCTTTTATTAATTCTCAGTGGCGGCACACACCTGCCTTAGGTTGCCTCCCACCCTTAGGAGGTCTTACCCGTCATTGATGTGTGCCTCTGGTCTACACTGAGCTACACTACACTGAGTCATAGTGTTGTCTCTTCCAAATCGCAAACGGACATGATATATCATCTCGTCTCAACATTACTTGTTTGTATCATCACTTGGATGTTAAGCCAACATAAATTGCTATTTAGTATTTACAGTAAAGGGATATAATTGTACACTTGCCTGCCTCATTCAGAGTAAATATGTAGCTTAACATTTCAATGAGAAATATTTATATATACACATACATATTTACAGACCAAACTAACTGACCTGCGCAGCTGACACAACATAAAAAATACATACATTTGTACAACAATTAATTGGTTTATGATATACAACACATACATTTGTGAAGTACACATAAATCTCTGGGTATGAAAGTGGGATCCATTTCAACATTTATATTCAAATATACAATATCAATGTCAGTTAAATGATTCTTTTCATAGTCACTTGATACACTTTTCCACTTCAGGCAGACATTGGTAATGTCAAAAATTGACAGCCTAATTTACCAAAGCAGTCATTTATACCCATGTACACTACCCTACCAAATGTACTGGGACACTGGTTGGTTAAGTGGAGAGTATCACAAATTAAGACATTACAAAATGCCACAAGGTAATGAAACCACAGACTTTCAGATGGGGTGACTGTAGGGTGCAATTTAGCATGAATTTCAGCACTGAATACCACCCCTTGCATCTGGACAACCCTATCTATCCTTCACTGTGGCAGTTCTGTGTAAAAGGCCCCTACATGTTAATGCCTTGTGCTAAAAAGCATGCACTGTATGTTCATGGCTTCAAGACAACAATGGCAGAATAGTTGATTGGCCAGCATAAAACCAAGGTTTGAATTGATCTGGGATGAATTGTAACGCACAATAAGGGTACATACTTACTAGGTTTGAGTTGCATTTTTTCAATTTTTTTCAAATTACTTCTTAAAATAAAACCTTATTTATTGCAGTTTTTACTTTTTATTTTACAAGTAGTTTTTCCCTTCTTTTATTTGTTTTGTCAATCTTCCCATATTTTATTGTTTCTTTTGTTTATTTTTTGTCTTTTCATTTTTTGTAATTTTTTTTTCTTTTTAGAATCAGGGTACATCCAAATTGGTGATGTCAATCAATAAGCTTATTAAATACATCTCATGTTATCAGATGTTATCATTGTTCCATCTGATAACATGAAAGTGTTCTGATAAGACTTTCATGTTATCAGAAATTACAGTAATGTGGTTATGCAGGCCAAAGGTGGTATTAAAAGGTAAATAAATAATTTCAATAAAACCATATTTTGCCCTGAAATACAGGTGTCTTAATACTTTTGGTAGAGTAGTGTACACCCACAGGGGCCGTCCATTTCTTCTGTACCCCTGTATCCCCCTCCCCCCAAATTAGCGGACGATCATAATGCAAAATACTAACTGCACAAACATCTTTACAAATACTGTTCTCTAGACCACTTTACTGAAAAAAATGTATTACAACACATTCATGGCAGCTAAAATACGTTGGCATGATATCAACATTAATGCAATCGGCCGTAATATCTTTAATATATATGTGATCGATTAATGTACCGTTTTCAGTGGTTGCATCTTTAACAACTTGAGTGAATCCATATTGCTGCATAACCTTGTGAACAGAGGATGTGACAAACAGATTTTCATTAAAATCACCCATGATTATCTTGCCTCCTGAAAATGTATTCATGTGATCAATCAAAGCTATCAGCTTTTGTCGGAATGCAGGAAGCATGTATGACGGTGGTCTATACAAAACTGCCACAGCTGTTCTCAGAGGATCAACAGTAAACATCACACATTCAATGTTAATACATGGCAAATCTATTATACCACAATCAGTGCCTTCTCTGTAGTACACACCAACACCGCCATGCTGCTGTTGTTTCAATTCAGCAAACATTTGCTCACTTTCGTCATATGCAAGGCATCTAGGTTTGCTGTGAAATGAAAAACCTGTCAGTTGAGCTTCATCAATGGAATGTTCATGTTTTAGCCATGTTTCTGTCACACAAATGACATCTGCCTCCATATACCTTTGGTCATGTCTTATGTCTTCAACATGGGATGTGAGTCCTTCAACATTGTGTAAAATGATCTTGTGTGACGGCTCTGTGACTTTATTTAAAGGTTTGATGAATGCAGGCATGTCTTCCATTGACTTTTCAATTGTATCTTTTGCATATATAGCTGTCTGCTTAAAATCTTCTATTGTAAGTCCTTTCAAAGATGTCACACGACTCAATGCCACATATGCTTGTCCAGGAGCAAAGATCTTTTTGAGTGAGACAACAGCCTTTTCCACTGTTAAACCCTGTACTTTGTGCACAGTGCAAGCCCAAGCTAATTTCAAAGGAAATTGACGCCTCATACCACCACTGTTTGTCACTCGTTCCTCATTGGCCTCAATTGGGGTCGCTGTTTGCAGTCCAGGTTCTAAAGATCGCTTCTTGGCTCTTAATGTTGTACCAACCTTTTCATCATCAAAGGTAACATATATTCTTGATGGGAAAGTTTCATCATCTTCATAACATACTTTAGAAACAGTACCAAATACGCCATTCACAAGTCCATCTGAAACATCAGTGTTTTTAAGTAACATTACATGTGCATGTACACCAAGCGTGAGTGATCTTTCCAGACAAGTATTAAAACCTTTGACATGATGTCCATTTTTTCTTTCTAATCCACCAGTTTCTGGAACCCTTTCAAAATCATGAGCTTCATGGAAATGACATCAGGGCATACTTTTTGCAACATCTTAAAGTTATGATCTTCAACCTCACTGTTAGTTGCATAAATGTGAATGTCAGTACTCTCCTCTCCTTCACCTGTCTCACATTGCTTTAGCGCAGTAGCATCTTGTTCTTGTAAAGGTTCATCTTTTTTGTGTTTCCTTATGCGATTCAGTAATTCTGCAAACTGGACGTCTTTCTGTCGAACAATATCAGTTAGTTCAGTCAGAGTGAAATGATTTGACCATAAATTCACACCTTTTGGCTCAGAATATAGAGGTTTTCCTTTCACTGGGGCCAACTGATAAAAATCTCCCACAGCAATTACAGAAACTTTTCCAAAAGCAGAGTAATCACCTGTCTGCTTAATCTGTCTCAGTCTGCCGTGAATGTATGCAAGGATTTTATGATCAACCATTGATATTTCATCAATAATTAATATTTGGAGGTTTCCCAGCTTTGCTCTCAAAGAATTGATTTTTTCCTCCCTGAGTGGTTGATAAGGTAGTGTTGCATCTGTTCCAATTGAAAAGCAATTGTGAATTGTTGAGGCATTAATGTTATAGGCGGCAACACCAGTTGGAGCTGTTAATAACACATGTGTCTCATCAGGGTTGTGTGACAACTGTGATAGAATACGGGATGCTTCATAATATACTGCCTTTATTAAGTGAGATTTACCAGTCCCAGCACCGCCAGATACAAACACATGGAATGGGTCAGGGTTCTCACCACGTCTTTTCTGTAAACACCAGGAACGAATTGTATAAAAAACCTGTGACTGTTTTTCATTCAGTGAACGGAGCAACAGCATTGCATCCTCCTTTCGCATTCCATAGGGGTTATGTTCAAATGTGCAAATGTTATCTTTGTTTGGTTCGAGATCTGGTATGATTTCATCACTTTCCTCAGCATCTGTACTTCGAACTGTCATGCTCTCAATACATTCTAACCGTTCCAGTTCAGCTTCTGGACAAATTTGTGCCCAGGCATCTTCCATCACACCATTCATTTCCAGATCTTGTTGAGCTTTTTCTATGTCGTCAGCTTCTTTCTCAAACCTTTTCCTGTTTGAGTCCACAATGAATTTCACAGACTCGAGTTTACTATCAAACTGTTTAACAAATCCTGTGTTGTAGAAATCTTCAAAGGTATTGAAGTTTAATGGTTTCAGTTGACAGTCAACATAATGAGGCAAAAAAAGTTGTAAGATGCTATGGTAATATTTCTCTGGGTTTTTGGTTGGTGAAAAACGAGCATATCGTACAACTGCAACATTTGTGCGTGACCTTTTCCTTACAAATCCTAGTCCATTATCCAACTTAATACTGTTTGGTGCTGAGCTCTCAGATTTTGACAAAATTCTGTACTCAGATGCAAAGCTTGCCAAACACATTTCAGCTAATTCCTTTGTTTTTGGTCTCCCTTTGTATTTGTCTACGATGCTGTTCATCCATATGTTTTCTTTGTCAATGTCACCACATTCACTTTTCTTTTGAATAACACTGAGTGGAAGACTCATCCTTATTGCGTGTTCACCAGTTGGGATAAACTGTACCTTTCGAGAACCCTCTTTTAGCCTCATGTTTGTCAGGCGATAGACACTCTCTTGCGCAGAAATTTCACGATTATGAAGAAAGACACTACCGAGTTTTTTTAAAGCTTGCTTGGCGTCAAGATTACCTTGATTTGATGCCTCTTTTTGTGCATGATCCAGCAGCAATCCCATTTCTCTTTCTGCTTTTGAAATGTACGAGATGATGTAAACTATACAAGAGTATGCATCAACAACATATTGAATGTCCATGTTTGCATTCCAGCACCGCAAAAGATCTCTGTTGTATTGATTTACCCAAATGTCACTGGGTTTTCTTTTTAAAACTATACTTGTTTTTTTGCTCATTGTCTTGTAAGCACATTCAAATATGACTTGAGATATACCAATTGAAGCAAACAAGGAGTCCACTGAATCAAACTTTATGTCAGCATTTGTCAAAACCTCCCTTACTCTTTTCATGATTGCTTCTGCTAGATCTTTTGTCATAGGTGGGCCATCATTAGTATACTCATCTTTTCCATGATTTTCTTTGTGATCACATTTTTTATCAGAATTTTGCTTAGCTTCTTCAGCATCTTTACTTCTTGTGATGAAAGTGTTTTCAGATGGTGGGCGTGGGAAGTTGAATCTGCAGGTTGTTCCCTTTTTTTTGCATGTTTTTGCATGTTTTCTGCTGTGTTGTTGCACACTGGACACTATTTCATGCATTTCTGTATCACCAACAGGTGGCATCTCACATGACACATAACGATCAACAAATGTTACAACATCATGGTCATCAGCTTTTTCAATTTGAGGTGCATCTTCCACCCAGAACAGGCAATGAGTATGAGGTGAACCCCGTTGCTGAAATTCCACTCTGTAAAAGTAGTCTATAATTTTACCAATTGGTTGTGCTGGTGACATGATCACATCTTTAAGAAAACAGTGGAATCGGTGATCAAACATTCTGGCAGCAGTTACAGGATTTCTTTTCAGTATGCCACACCTCTCTGACCAGTCCAAATCTTCAGTGCTCATGTCTCGGCCTTCTTGTTTTAGAATACTTTCCATCATTTCTTTCCATCGCATATCAGCTGAAGAAAAAGAGCAAAACCATGTTGGGATACCCAGCTGTCTGACCATAGCGAATAGATCTTTTTGAACGCTTTGCCAAAACACAGGAGTGCCTCTTATGGGTCTCAGAAATTTGTAGCCCTCATCAAAATTGAAAATCATTTGAAGTGAATCTTTGTTTGTCAGCATTTCTGAGGTAATGTTCATTCTGCTTCCACTGTCATACCCTTTCCTCAACGCAATAGATACATTGGACACAACTTGGTTGACCTCAGATAAATATTGTCCATAAAAAATGTAGTCCAAGTTCTTTGCAAATCTTCCATCTGCATTGAGTATTCGTGTATTGAAATATCTACACAGTGTCAACTTCTCTTGCCTTGCATCATGAAAAGTACCTGTGCCTTTTGGGAAAAGAACTGGGAAACATTTGGCTTCATTGGTTTCATCCATTAAGATTCTCACTGGACTGTTTTGTTCTGCAGGGGCCACAGACATAATGCCATCAAAGTGCTGATCCAACACCTCTTGTGCAATATCAACAGATTGTAAACATGTATCCATGAACATACCATGTTGCTGTCTGTCATGTAGTGATTCATCAATGTTTTCCTCATTTCTTTCTTTCTCAGAAAATTCTTCTTTGTCAACAGAAATACACTCACATCTGTCATCAGCATGCTCATCACATTCTTCCTCAATTTTGCTAAGTGGATTAATCCATTCATTGTTAAAGTGTACATCTTCATACCATTTGTTGTGTTGTTTTAAATATGACAAAGCACCTTGTATTTTGTCAGTGTGTACATATTGATATTCATAATGCCCTTTGTAAGTTAACTTTCTCTTCAGTTTGACACGGATCATAAAATCATGACTTTCAGACCTTGGAAGTACATCAGCTACTTCTGTAATGTTTGATGGAACACATGTGACAGGTCCATGTACGCCATTTTGTCCTCCTTTTGGTAAGGCAAGGATTTTCATAAATGGAATGTGTTTTGCGATTAAATGTTGCTCAAGTGAGTTTAAATTGTTCAACTGTGGTGGGATAGGCTCCAAAGCAAGATTGTTTGCTACACTTTCCCCAGGCATTCTGCCATCAAGAAGCTTTCTGTGACATGTGTAACAAATCCATAGTACACTAGTCGGGCCTTTTTTAGAAGTGCACTCACATGAACAAGTCTCATTGCATTTGTGAAGGTATGTTTCAGTTATGCATTTTTTTGCCATTGAAGCAACCACATTTCCTCTTTTTAAATATTGGTCTTTCTTGCATGTTATTACTTGATGTTTGAACAGTTGTCGATGGCATACAGAACACACATATTCTGGACCACAGCTTATTTTTTCTCTGAATTCTTGAGTAACACACTCCATTTCTTGCCTTTTATGAATTGATTCACTTCTTCTCTCCATATTTCTCATTTTAATTTTGTTAGCATAAGAAGCATCAGTTCTGTACTTATCAATATTATACTTTCTCACAGTTGCTCTGAGTTGGTCATCAGTGGCGTATTTCACAACACTGTGCTCTCTCACCTTTGCTCTGTGTTGGTCATCAGTGGCGTATTTCACAACACTGTGCTCTCTCACCTTTGCTCTGTGTTGGTCATCAGTGGCATATTTCACAACACTGTGCTCTCTCACCTTTTCTCTGTGCTGGTCATCAGAGGCATATTTCACAACACTGTGCTCTCTCACCTTTTCTCTGTGCTGGTCATCAGAGGCATATTTCACAACACTGTGCTCTCTCACCTTTGCTCTGTGCTGGTCATCAGTGGCGTATTTCACAACACTGTGCTCTCTCACCTTTGCTCTGTGTTGGTCATCAGTGGCGTATTTCACAACACTGTGCTCTCTCACCTTTGCTCTGTGTTGGTCATCAGTGGCATATTTCACAACACTGTGCTCTCTCACCTTTGTTCTGTGTTGGTCATCAGTGGCATATTTCATGATACTGTATTGTTTAACATCTGCTCTGTGCTGTATGTCTGTTGCATATAACAAAATGCTATGCTTTTTCACAGATTGTTTATAATGTTCATCCTCAAGGTATCTTTTAACTGCCTTTTTGACTTTTTCATTTCGATAGTCTGTACTTGTTTCATATTGTCTCTTTTGTCTTTCAAGTTTACGTCGGCTAGATGTAGCATGGGAATGGATTGTATCTTGCTGTGATTTACTGCACAAATTGGCACAAACCTCAACATCTCTGTTTTTGACACAAGTCACAACTTCATAATGACATTCATTGCAATGCTTCAGGTATATTGCTCTTTCCTCATTGTTCTCTCTACTTGATCCAACAAAATTAGATGTAGAATATTTCAACCACTTGTTACGACTGTATGTAAAAATATGTACACCAAGATGATCTGCAGCTGCCTGTATTTCAACTTCGGTTGCCCAGCTTCCAACATACTTCATTCGTGATGTGTTCACATAATGGTCAACAGAAGAATACCCATGTCTGAGATGATGTATGTACTTGGATGGATTCTTCTCCATATGCTTCACCACAGCAAGTCGGATTTTTCTGTGATCGTTCTCTCTTCCGCTGATTGCAAATGATACAGCTCTGAAAAAACAGTTACCATCACCCACAATAGCATTTGTTTCACAAGGATCATCCATTAGAATTGCTTCAATTGTGTCAACATCATCATTTCCATAGTGTACTACATTCAGCTTTGAACAAAGTCTTTTCTGCTGCTGAACTGTCAAAGGAGAGAACAGGAAACAGGTACTCTCAGATTCTTTCACCAACATCACTTCATCTGTACTGTGGTCAGACACTGTTAGATCATTGCTCTCATTCACAACATTTGAACTGTTAATACCCATATTAACACTGTTTACATAGTCACCTCTTTTAGCTTCAGTAGTTCTATTACGGAATGAATTACTCACATAACATTTGTCCGGTTTACTCTCCAATTCACAACAGGTAAGTGGCTTGTCATTTTTACATATAGTTCTAGATTCAAGGTCAGTATGGTGTTGGCTGTGTGCACTGTGTTGGTTTGTGTTTACATCGGTGCCAGCAGCATATACCTCGGACATGTCATTTTGTTTGGCAACACCAATACAAAACCCATCCTTACCAATGCTGGCCTTGCATTTTAAAACTTCACTGTACAGTTCTCTGCTTACGTCAACAATTTCCTCTGACTCCATCTGCGCAGAATCTTCTGTGCCGTTACCAATACTCACTGCAACTGTAGCTTGCTTGTTCAATCCACTTCCAACTGCCTGCTGTACATACACCTTATTACCTTTCATGACATCACTGTAGAGTGGATGGCTGCACGGAGAGCTCGCTGTGTTGACCATGTAGCTGGAAGATGTACCTGCTTCATTCTGCATTCCAGACAGTTCTGCGTTGACATCAATCATGACCGCTTCAACTCCAGTTATCTCAAATTGTGGTGTACTTACTCCAAATGACTGTGCCAGGTCAAAAACATAGCTGTACAGACATTTAACAGAGCTGAAATAAGCTACAAAACTTGCCTCCTGTTGTTTCTGGTTAACAATTCTGTTAGCATGTGAATCAATCAGTGCAAACCATGATCCCTCTTTCACAATAGCACATGTATTAGCACAAATGGTTAACAGGCATGCATCATTACTCAGCAGTGTCCGCTGTAATGCTACATCAAATGGCATTGCAATATCACATATGGCATGGTCATACTCCTCAACAGATACAAATCCAGTGAAAGAATCAGCAAAGTTTATTGTGAAATCAAAATTACACAATCTTTGTCTCCTTGGCAGTTCAGACACGGCAATGTAACCCCTTCCTTGGACATGATCTCTTATGTTACCCTGAGCTCTCATTGACCTATAAAGGCAAGTCCCTTGCACCAAAACATCATCTAAATCTTGAGTCTCCCAAGTCAACACACACTTTGTCTTGCTTTTCAAAACTGCAGTCAGACTGATGGCACCACACTGCTTGTTCTGCGCATCTCCAAACTGTGGATGACCTTGATGAAAGGATCCTGTCAGGACAGATTTGTCAAGAAAATCATCAGGTTTAGTGAAAGACAAACAATCATGATCAGTAACAGGGTGTTCCACACAGTTTTGCACAGTATTTGACAGCAAGTTTGTTGGAGACTCACAAGAGTCAGAGTTAGGCATGGGAGTACCACACGAGTGAACTGAAAAGGTGTCCAGCATAGGTGTACCACACGAGTGAACTGAAAAGGTGTCCGGCATAGGTGTACCACACGAGTGAACTGAGAAGGGGTCTGGCATGTCTGTGCGACAAGAGTTTGAAAATGTTTGTTTGGCCTTGGGATAGGGAGGTGGCCCAACCCCCGACGAGTTTGTTTTGGCCTTGGGATAGGGAGGTGGCCCAACCCCCGACGAGTTTGTTTTGGCCTTGGGATAGGGAGGTGGCCCAACCCCCGACGAGTTTGTTTTGGCCTTGGGATAGGGAGGTGGCCCAACCCCCGACGAGTTTGTTTTGACTTTTTTTTCACGAGGAAGTATAACCTCGGCAGTGGACCCCTGGTCCTCTGCAGCACACCCCTGGTCAGCCAACCTTCGCTTGGCTGCCTGGGATCTTCGGCTGGGCCGTGGCATCTGCAACACACAAAGAAAACGCATGACAAACAGTCAAGTCTAACATACCACTACTGCTCAACTATTTCATTCAATATTACATTGTAATCATTTCATATTGTACAGTCTTATAAACGGATATATTGTGAAGACAGTGATGAACATATTTAGATAAAGGTTCTTAAACACCAACCACTTCAATTACTTACATATCAAATATTTCACTTTATTCATACCACATACATTCAGATTCTAACTCTGTACAATATTTGTACACAGAGAAAAAAACCTGCAGCCCCACTCCTGACTATGTGTAAGAATTAAGACTGATATTTAAAATATCTTCGACGTTATACTACCGTTTCACATTATCATACGTAATCATGAAAGTTCTGCACAAATAGTACTGCTGACAATCTCCAAGACACTGACCACATGTTCTAACCTTTTCATTTATAAGACATATAATGTGAGATGGTCTTATGTGTAAAACAGGAAACACATCAACACCGTTAGTATAAATTACATAATCAAGAGCATGGAGCAGGCATGGGTACAGCACAGAATACCTCACCTACATGTTGTTGCTGTTAGAAATACTCCACTGAGTCCAATCTATTGCATATTACCCGTAAGTACATTTTCCAGATATATATGGTATTTCACTAAAAACATTTACAAAACAGTAATAACACTTTTGCCGGTACGACTCTCCATCTTGCTTTCCTTGATTGATACGAAAGCATAAGCCACACCACATTCATCAATAACTTATGCTTACCTTCACTGTAGCAGTCACAGATTCAATATCTGGAACAGAAAGAAGTCTC
Source organism: Albula glossodonta (assembly GCA_019788955.1). Taxonomy (NCBI): domain Eukaryota; kingdom Metazoa; phylum Chordata; class Actinopteri; order Albuliformes; family Albulidae; genus Albula; species Albula glossodonta. The sequence continues at coordinate 30,742 of JAFBMS010001164.1, read as the reverse complement.
TCAGGTTATTGCACAGATATACATCATGCAATTTCAAGTCAGAAACAATACATAGTTAGCTAGCCATTATTAAAATCCACAAATCATATTCCAATTTATTCTTACATAAGTGCCATTTATATACACTTACTGGGAAAAAATGCCATTACTATCGAACTCCATCAGACACTGACAGGACTATTGATTAACATCAGTATCGGAATAATAAAGACAAAACGTTACTTACCCGACATGATAACTAAACTAGTTACACTTAATCCACTAAGGATTTTTTTTTTTTTTAAAAAAACCTGTTGCTACTTCATAAATATTTGAGGCAAATTAAAAGCATAACGTTGCCAACATCATATTACCCGACATTAGCGCCGAGTTACGCAACACCAACGTTACCGACAACGGCTAATCTCTAGCCAAGTAATTGACCATAACCTCAGCACAAAACAACCTAACCTTAACCTTAATATATAATATAAATAACCTACCATCACTCAAGCTTGCCTTACCATCCAATTTAGTTGAAGTTAACTTACAACATAGAGGACCAACGAAACGATTAACACAATAACTTTACACTATAATGCTATATCATTAAACACAACATTGACATGAATGTTTTCTTCATTTGAGAAAGCACTTAGGGAATAATAATGAGCAATGGCTAAGAAATACAGCTTGGTAAAATAATCGCGTTTACTATGCATCGCAACGCCAAAGTGAAAGATTCTGCATGGATGCAGAAAAAAAAATTACCGATTTTTGAAAATTCTCAGTAGCATTCCATTAATTGGAAAACACAGGCTTTCGGTTCCTTCTCCATACCTAGAAGCAAAGATATAGAGTCCCATCTCGTAGTTTACACCCCCCCCCCCCCCCCACAGACACTGCTATACCTGCTCTGTACAATCACACAAAAGCCCGACTGATGGGCTTTTATATGTTTATATCAGTCAAATGCCGGTTTTAAGTAAACATTCTACGGTTAACATTCTAAATACACATTCCACAACCGTCAGTTTTTTTTTAAGGAACGGAATTGCATTCACAAAAGAAATTAGAATTATATTGTAATTATGAGAAAACATCTACTGAACTTTGTTTCCTACAACCGGCAATGATTGTGCTATAGCATTTAATCTGCTTTTATTTCCTTGTCTAGGACTAGGAAATATTAGCCTAATGTTACTTAATGTGAATGGCAATGACAAGAAAAAAAAGTCTACATGTTCAGACGCACATCATTAGCCTTGTATTCTTGTATTACTCCAACAAAAAAAACCTTGAGGGAAAAGATGCATCATGACACATTCAGAATCGTTTTATAATCGAATCGCTACCCTTTCTGCCTTAATTGAACCATGAGACCAGTGAACATCCACACCTCCACTAACAAATTCTCACTTTATCCTGTTCCTCAACCAGCAAAAATCGCACTGCAATGACCCAGGACACTAACCACAAATATCGTTACACAGGGAACGTTCATGCGAAAACCGGTCTAATTCGCAAGTATAAAAATGTGCTTTCACCGAAATTATGGAGAGCTCAATGGACAAACTGACTTCCATACTAAACATCAATTAAATTACATGAAGGCACAGCTGGACAATTTAAAACAAAACATTACTCCTAGATTTTACTAGATAACAGGTATAAATACATCGTGCGGTTGAATCAAACCTATGCTTCAATAAACCAAACACGCTGCTAACAGATTAACACAGTGGTTTAAACTCTGGTAACGTAGCCTCGCCGAAGCTATCGCTTCTAGCTGCGATGTACATTCACTTAATTGTTAGGCGTGGGGTCGATTTGCCAACAAAACTTTCACTCAAGCACTTATCTTTACTACATTACTGTGTATAAATCAAGCCTTAGGTGTATTACAATAATGTATTTCGGGAGCTTCACATCATTCATCGAAACACGCGAAAGACCGCGGCGCCATTTTATTTCCATCCAGTGCAACAGGCTAGTTGCTACCAGCTAGCCCATTTCTAATTCGACGAAAAGACGGGGAAAACAAGCACCACTTCGACACAAATGAAGATATACCATTCCTAACATGATTATCTAACTATTTTGAGAATTATACCGCACTTCTGAACAACTATGAGCTAATGACTGACGGTTCCCTACCAGAATGAACACGGGCGACTTACCTTCACCGATGGCTGGATCAGAATGAACTAACGTTCACCTATGACGTGTAATGAGACTACCGTTTAACAACAATACATCAATATATTAGATTAATCATTTTTCAGTATATATACGATATCCCTTATATTTGTGATTTCCTAATATGCTTTCATTCAAGAGCTTCACATTACTACATGTAAATCAAGCATTAGATGTATTAAACTAATGGATTTCAGGAGCTTCACATCATCTACCATACAACTCAGACGTCAATCATCTTAAGATAATCTTAGCATGATATGTTGCTAACGGTTTACAGCTTAAGGTTTCCGGGTGAAACTCCGGCTTGTGAAATTTAATGAACTTTAATACGTTCATCAATCTTCGCATATAGGCTACTGCACAATCTCCATATAACTGCATGCACCCAACCATAACGTCCGTACTGACGGTACGGAACGACACCGTTACACGGGCAACGTTAATACCACCAAAAGCGTTCAAATTTGCAAATTTAAAAGTTTACTTCCAACAAACGTTATGTACAGCTCAACACACAACGTGACTTCCATGCTAACCTTTAACTGCTTAAATGAAGGTGCAGCTGGACAATTTCAAAAACAACACTATTTATATACTTTGCTAAACAACAGTTGTTAATACATCGTGCGTTTGAATCAAATCTATGCTTCAATAAAACCAACACGCTGCTAACAGATTAACACAGTGGTTTAAACTCTGGTAACATAGCCTCACTGAACCCATCCCTTCTAGCTGCGATGTACATTCACTTAATTGTTGGACGTGGAGTTGATTTGCCAACAAAACTTTCACTCAAGAACTTATCTTTACTACATTACTGTGTATAAATCAAGCCTTAGGTGTATTACAATAATGTATTTCGGGAGCTTCACATCATTCATCGAAACACGCGAAAGACCGCGGCGCCATTTTATTTCTATCCAGTGCAACAGGCTAGTTGCTACCAGCTAGCCCATTTCTAATTCGACGAAAAGACGAGGAAAACAAGCACCACTTCGACACAAATGAAGATATACCATTCCTAACATGATTATCTAACTATTTTGAGAATTATATCACACTTCTGAACAACTATGAGCTAATGACTGACGGTTTCCTACCAGAATGAACACATGCGACTTACCTTCACCGATGGCTGGATCAGAATGAACTAACGTTCACCTATGACGTGTAATGAGACTGCCGTTTAACAAAAAATATTCGATATATTAAATGAATCATATTTCAGTATAAATACCATATCACTTATATTTATGTTCCACGATTTTATATTAATTTATACGGCTAATTAATTCTATTGACGTTACAAACATTTCGAAGTTCAACAACCATTTAGGCTACTGCCAGTGGCATGGCGCCATCAAGTGGTTGTGGATTATTTGATCCATTATTGATAAACTTCATAAACAAATTGGTATTTCAGAAATGGATGATTCCATATGGTTGTGGATTAATTAATTATTGATATACTTACAAAACACATTGATTTTTCTGAATTGGTTCATGCTGTATTTCTCCTTAAATATGCTCAATTCTGCATGTTAAATAATTTTTGTATATTAAATTAAATTTTCACAGATGATCTTTAGACGATGATCTTTAACTTTGCATGCTGCATGATCGTCAAGGCTACTATGGATATCTACAAGAACAATGTGATTGCTCAAACAGGATGGCCAATATCAGAAAATCAATTTTTAGTAGCCATGATACTAACATAGCTATCACCTATCGTCACGAAACTTTATAGGATTCTTAATGATGTGTCAAAGAGCCATCTATATGAAAATTGGTCTGATTGGCCTTGTGGTGGCATTTTAACAAAACAAAACATGTTTTTGCCTGTAAGTTTTCAACTGTTTATAGTTTGCCTAATAAATGTGATTCTTAAGACTTCCTATCAGTGCTTACGGTCACACTTTTGAAATGATCAGATCAATTTGCCATGGTGACTCTTAACCGCTGGACTGCTTGGACCCCGTTGATCGCCGCTTGCGGCTATATTTAGGGGTCCAAGCAGCGAAGCTGCTGGAACCCTATTGTATTTGTTCCGATTTTTATTATTATTATTAGGGGTCCAAGCAGCGAAGCTGCTGGAACCCTATTGTATTTGTTCCGATTTTTATTATTAGGGGTCCAAGCAGCGAAGCTGCTGGAACCCTATTGTATTTGTTCCGATTTTTATTAGGGGTCCAAGCAGCGAAGCTGCTGGAACCCTATTGTATTTGTTCCGATTTTTATTATTATTATTATTATTATTATTATTATTATTATTATTATTATTTTTCTGCCCTAAAAGTGTTTGCCCAGCCAAAACTATAAAACGTACAGCTACCAAACCTGGTGGATAGGTTTCTATATCCACCCACTACTCAGGTTAAAAAAATTAGCCCGATTGGCCACATGGTGGCGCTATAGAGTGCCTCAACGTGTTTTGACCTGTAACTCTTGAACCGTTTGGGCTAGAATCAAAATTCTTTGTTCCACTGATTCCCTGGCTCAAGCTGAACAAAAAAGCCTCTTGGACCAAATTGATGCGTCATAATAGATTTTCCGCCATTTTGAATTTTATCAAAAAGTTTAAAAATTTTTCACAGGCCACAAATTTTGTCCAATCTTACCCAAACTTGGTACAGATGATCTTTAGACCAAGCCTCACAAAAGTTATCGGATGGATTTTTGATTTTCAAGACCGTTTGTCTGCTCCAGCCAATTGAAATTTGCGGCGAAGCCGCCAAACAGGAAGTGAGGTCATATCTCCTAAATGCAATGTCCAATCATCACCAAACTTGGCAGGCCTCGTCTACACCGTACTACAATCAAGCTTACTGAATTTGGTGTAAATCCATCCATAGGTGGCGCTATAGCACACAAATGCTCATAACTCCTAAACCCATTGTCCAATCAACTTGAAACTTTGCAGGCTGCATGTTGGTCAAGCCTACTATGATTACCTGTAAGTGCAAGGTGATTGCTCAAACAACATGGCTGACATTAGCCAATCAAATTTCATTACACGTTACACCCACGTAGCTATCACTTATCATTATTATTATTATTATTATTATTATTATTTCTGCCCTAAAAGTGTTTGCCCAGCCAAAACTATACAAGCTACAGCTACCAAACCTGGTGGATAGGTTTCTATATCCACCCACTACTCAGGTTTAAAAAATTAGCCCGATTGGCCACATGGTGGCGCTATAGAGAGCCTCAACGCGTTTTGGCCTGTAACTCTTGAACCGTTTGGGCTAGAGTCAAAATTCTTTTTCCTTCTGATTCCCTGGCTCAAGCTGAACAAAAAAGCCTCTTGGACCAAATTGATGCGTCATAATAGATTTTCCGCCATTTTGAATTTTATCAAAAAGTTTCAAAATTTTTCACAGGCCACAAATTTTGTCCAATCTTCCCCAAACTTGGTACACATGATCTTTAGACGAAGCCTCACAAAAGTTATCGGATGGATTTTTGATTTTCAAGACCGTTTGTCTGTCACAGCCAATTGAAATTTGCGGCTTAGCCGCCAAACAGGAAGTGAGGTCATGTCTCCTAAATGCGACGTCCAATCATCACCAAACTTGAGATGCCTCATCTACAGGCTACTACAATCAAGTTTACCGAATTTGGTGTAAATCCATCCATAGGTGGCGCTATAGCACACAAATGCTCATAACTCCTAAACCCATAGCCCAATCAACTTGAAACTTTGCAGGCTGCATGTTGGTCAAGCCTACTATGGACATCTACAAGAAGAAGGTGATTGCTCAAACAGGATGGCAAATATCAGCCAATCAAATTTTAGTCACCATTATACTAACATAGCTATCACCTATCTTCACGAAACTTTATCGGATGGTTAAGGATGTATCAAAGAGCGATCTATATGAACATTGGTCTGATTGGCCTGATGATGGCATTTTAACAAACCAAAAACATGATTTTGCCTATAAGTTTTGATCTGTTTGTGGTTTGCCTAATGAATGTGATTCTTAAGACATGAACTTGCAATCGTTGCTGAGTCACACTTTTGAAATGATCAGATCAATTTGCCATGGTGACTCTTAACCGCTGGACTGCTTGGACCCCGTTGATCGCCGCTTGCGGCAATATTTATTATTATTATTATTATTATTATTATTATTATTATTTTTCTGCCCTAAAAGTGTTTGCCCAGCCAAAACTATACAAGCTACAGCTACCAAACCTGGTGGATAGGTTTCTATATCCACCCACTACTCAGGTTAAAACAATTAGCCCGATTGGCCACATGGTGGCGCTATAGAGAGCCTCAACGTGTTTTGGCCTGTAACTCTTGAACCGTTTGGGCTAGAATCAAAATTCTTTTTTCCTGTGATTCCCTGGCTCAAGCTGAACAAAAAAGCCTCTTGGACCAAATTGATGCGTCATAATAGATTTTCCGCCATTTTGAATTTTATCAAAAAGTTTAAAAATTTTTCACAGGCCACAAATTTTGTCCAATCTTCCCCAAACTTGGTACAGATGATCTTTAGACGAAGCCTCACAAAAGTTATCAGATGGATTTTTGATTTTCAAGACCGTTTGTCTGCTCCAGCCAATTGAAATTTGCGGCGAAGCCGCCAAACAGGAAGTGAGGTCGTATCTCCTAAATGCAATGTCCAATCATCACCAAACTTGGCAGGCCTCCTCTACACCGTACTACAATCAAGCTTACTGAATTTGGTGTAAATCCATCCATAGGTGGCGCTATAGCACACAAATGCTCATAACTCCTAAACCCATTGTCCAATCAACTTGAAACTTTGCAGGCTGCATGTTGGTCAAGCCTACTATGATTACCTGTAAGTGCAAGGTGATTGCTCAAACAACATGGCTGACATTAGCCAATCAAATTTCATTACACGTTACACCCACGTAGCTATCACTTATCATCATTAAACTGTATAGGATGGTTAAGGATGTACCAAACAGCAATCCACATGAATATTATTTTGATAGGCCAGACGGTGGCGCTGTAGAGAGAGACAACGTGTTTTGGGCTATAACCCTTGAACCGTTTGGGCTAGAATCAAAATTCTTTTTCCACCTGATTCCCTGGATCCAGATGAACAAAACAGTTTCACACCAAAATTATTTGTCATGACAGCTCTTCGGCCATTTTCAAATTTCTGAAAAAGTTTAAAAATTTTTCACAGGCCACAAATTTTGTCCAATCTTCCCCAAACTTGGTACAGATGATCTTTAGACGAAGCCTCACAAAAGTTATCGGATGGATTTTTGATTTTCAAGACCGTTTGTCTGTCACAGCCAATTGAAATTTGCGGCGAAGCCGCCAAACAGGAAGTGAGGTTATGTCTCCTAAATGCAACGTCAAATCATCACCAAACTTGAGATGTCTCATCTACAGGCTACTACAATCAAGTTTACCGAATTTGGTGTAAATCCATCCATAGGTGGCGCTATAGCACACAAATGTTCATAACTCCATAACCCATAGTCCAATCAACTTGAAACTTTGCAGGCTGCATGTTGGTCAAGCCTACTATGGACATCTACAAGAAGAAGGTGATTGCTCAAACAGGATGGCAAATATCAGCAAATCAAATTTTAGTCACCATTATACTAACATAGCTATCACCTATCTTCACGAAACTTTATCGGATGGTTAAGGATGTATCAAAGAGCGATCTATATGAACATTGGTCTGATTGGCCTGATGATGGCATTTTAACAAACCAAAAACATGATTTTGCCTATAAGTTTTGATCTGTTTGTGGTTTGCCTAATGAATGTGATTCTTAAGACATGAACTTGCAATCGTTGCTGAGTCACACTTTTGAAATGAGCAGATCAATTTGCCATGGTGACTCTTAACCGCTGGACTGCTTGGACCCCGTTGATCGCCGCTTGCGCTTGCTGGCTATATTTGTTATTAGGGGTCCAAGCAGCGAAGCTGCTGGAACCCTATTGTATTTGTTCCGATTTTTATTATTATTTCCAAGCAGCGAATTATTGTATTTGTTCCGATTTTTATTATTTATTATTTTTATTATTATTATTATTATTATTATTATTATTATTTTTCTGCCCTAAAAGTGTTTGCCCAGCCAAAACTATAAAACCTACAGCTACCAAACCTGGTGGATAGGTTTCTATATCCACCCACTACTCAGGTTAAAAAAATTAGCCCGATTGGCCACATGGTGGCGCTATAGAGAGCCTCAACGTGTTTTGGCCTGTAACTCTTGAACCGTTTGGGCTAGAATCAAAATTCTTTTTTCCCCTGATTTCCTGGCTCAAGCTGAACAAAAAAGCCTCTTGGACCAAATTGATGCGTCATAATAGATTTTCCGCCATTTTGAATTTTATCAAAAAGCTTCAAAATTTTTCACAGGCCACAAATTTTGTCCAATCTTACCCAAACTTGGTACAGATGATCTTTAGACCAAGCCTCACAAAAGTTATCGGATGGATTTTTGATTTTCAAGACCGTTTGTCTGCTCCAGCCAATTGAAATTTGCGGCGAAGCCGCCAAACAGGAAGTGAGGTCATATCTCCTAAATGCAATGTCCAATCATCACCAAACTTGGCAGGCCTCGTCTACACCGTACTACAATCAAGCTTCCTGAATTTGGTGTAAATCCATCCATAGGTGGCGCTATAGCACACAAATGCTCATAACTCCTAAACCCATTGTCCAATCAACTTTAAACTTTGCAGGCTGCATGTTGGTCAAGCTTAGTATGATTACCTGTAAGTGCAAGGTGATTGCTCAAACAACATGGCTGACATTAGCCAATCAAATTTCATTACACGTTACACCCACGTAGCTATCACTTATCATCATTAAACTGTATAGGATGGTTAAGGATGTACCAAACAGCAATCCACATGAATATTATTTTGATAGGCCAGACGGTGGCGCTGTAGAGAGAGACAACGTGTTTTGGGCTATAACCCTTGAACCGTTTGGGCTAGAATCAAAATTCATTTTCCACCTGATTCCCTGGATCCAGATGAACAAAACAGTTTCACACCAAAATTATTTGTCATGACAGCTCTTCGGCCATTTTCAAATTTCTGAAAAAGTTTCAAAATTTTTCACAGGCCACAAATTTTGTCCAATCTTCCCCAAACTTGGTACAGATGATCTTTAGACGAAGCCTCACAAAAGTTATCGGATGGATTTTTGATTTTCAAGACCGTTTGTCTGTCACAGCCAATTGAAATTTGCGGCGAAGCCGCCAAACAGGAAGTGAGGTCATGTCTCCTAAATGCAACGTCCAATCATCACCAAACTTGAGATGCCTCATCTACAGGCTACTACAATCAAGTTTACCGAATTTGGTGTAAATCCATCCATAGGTGGCGCTATAGCACACAAATGTTCATAACTCCATAACCCATAGTCCAATCAACTTGAAACTTTGCAGGCTGCATGTTGGTCAAGCCTACTATGGACATCTACAAGAAGAAGGTGATTGCTCAAACAGGATGGCAAATATCAGCCAATCAAATTTTAGTCACCATTATACTAACATAGCTATCACCTATCTTCACGAAACTTTATCGGATGGTTAAGGATGTATCAAAGAGCGATCTATATGAACATTGGTCTGATTGGCCTGATGATGGCATTTTAACAAACCAAAAACATGATTTTGCCTATAAGTTTTGATCTGTTTGTGGTTTGCCTAATGAATGTGATTCTTAAGACATGAACTTGCAATCGTTGCTGAGTCACACTTTTGAAATGATCAGATCAATTTGCCATGGTGACTCTTAACCGCTGGACTGCTTGGACCCCGTTGATCGCCGCTTGCGGCTATATATTATTATTATTATTATTATTTTTCTGCCCTAAAAGTGTTTGCCCAGCCAAAACTATAAAACCTACAGCTACCAAACCTGGTGGATAGGTTTCTATATCCACCCACTACTCAGGTTAAAAAAATTAGCCCGATTGGCCACATGGTGGCGCTATAGAGAGCCTCAACGCGTTTTGGCCTGTAACTCTTGAACTGTTTGGGCTACAATCAAAATTCTTTTTTCTTCTGATTCCCTGGCTCAAGCTGAACAAAAAAGCCTCTTGGACCAAATTGATGCGTCATAATAGATTTTCCGCCATTTTGAATTTTATCAAAAAGTTTCAAAATTTTTCACAGGCCACAAATTTTGTCCAATCTTACCCAAACTTGGTACAGATGATCTTTAGACCAAGCCTCACAAAAGTTATCGGATGGATTTTTGATTTTCAAGACCGTTTGTCTGCTCCAGCCAATTGAAATTTGCGGCGAAGCCGCCAAACAGGAAGTGAGGTCATATCTCCTAAATGCAATGTCCAATCATCACCAAACTTGGCAGGCCTCATCTACACCGTACTACAATCAAGCTTACTGAATTTGGTGTAAATCCATCCATAGGTGGCGCTATAGCACACAAATGCTCATAACTCCTAAACCCATTGTCCAATCAACTTGAAACTTTGCAGGCTGCATGTTGGTCAAGCCTACTATGATTACCTGTAAGTGCAAGGTGATTGCTCAAACAACATGGCTGACATTAGCCAATCAAATTTCATTACACGTTACACCCACGTAGCTATCACTTATCATCATTAAACTGTATAGGATGGTTAAGGATGTACCAAACAGCAATCCACATGAATATTATTTTGATAGGCCAGACGGTGGCGCTGTAGAGAGAGACAACGTGTTTTGGGCTATAACCCTTGAACCGTTTGGGCTAGAATCAAAATTCATTTTCCACCTGATTCCCTGGATCCAGATGAACAAAACAGTTTCACACCAAAATTATTTGTCATGACAGCTCTTCGGCCATTTTCAAATTTCTGAAAAAGTTTCAAAATTTTTCACAGGCCACAAATTTTGTCCAATCTTCCCCAAACTTGGTACAGATGATCTTTAGACGAAGCCTCACAAAAGTTATCGGATGGATTTTTGATTTTCAAGACCGTTTGTCTGTCACAGCCAATTGAAATTTGCGGCGAAGCCGCCAAACAGGAAGTGAGGTCATGTCTCCTAAATGCAACGTCCAATCATCACCAAACTTGAGATGCCTCATCTACAGGCTACTACAATCAAGTTTACCGAATTTGGTGTAAATCCATCCATAGGTGGCGCTATAGCACACAAATGTTCATAACTCCATAACCCATAGTCCAATCAACTTGAAACTTTGCAGGCTGCATGTTGGTCAAGCCTACTATGGACATCTACAAGAAGAAGGTGATTGCTCAAACAGGATGGCAAATATCAGCCAATCAAATTTTAGTCACCATTATACTAACATAGCTATCACCTATCTTCACGAAACTTTATCGGATGGTTAAGGATGTATCAAAGAGCGATCTATATGAACATTGGTCTGATTGGCCTGATGATGGCATTTTAACAAACCAAAAACATGATTTTGCCTATAAGTTTTGATCTGTTTGTGGTTTGCCTAATGAATGTGATTCTTAAGACATGAACTTGCAATCGTTGCTGAGTCACACTTTTGAAATGATCAGATCAATTTGCCATGGTGACTCTTAACCGCTGGACTGCTTGGACCCCGTTGATCGCCGCTTGCGGCTATATTTATTATTATTATTATTTTTCTGCCCTAAAAGTGTTTGCCCAGCCAAAACTATACAACCTACAGCTACCAAACCTGGTGGATAGGTTTCTATATCCACCCACTACTCAGGTTAAAAAAATTAGCCCGATTGGCCACATGGTGGCGCTATAGAGAGCCTCAACGTGTTTTGGCCTGTAACTCTTGAACCGTTTGGGCTAGAATCAAAATTCTTTTTTCCTCTGATTCCCTGGCTCAAGCTGAACAAAAAAGCCTCTTGGACCAAATTGATGCGTCATAATAGATTTTCCGCCATTTTGAATTTTATCAAAAAGTTTCAAAATTTTTCACAGGCCACAAATTTTGTCCAATCTTACCCAAACTTGGTACAGATGATCTTTAGACCAAGCCTCACAAAAGTTATCGGATGGATTTTTGATTTTCAAGACCGTTTGTCTGCTCCAGCCAATTGAAATTTGCGGCGAAGCCGCCAAACAGGAAGTGAGGTCATATCTCCTAAATGCAATGTCCAATCATCACCAAACTTGGCAGGCCTCATCTACACCGTACTACAATCAAGCTTACTGAATTTGGTGTAAATCCATCCATAGGTGGCGCTATAGCACACAAATGCTCATAACTCCTAAACCCATTGTCCAATCAACTTGAAACTTTGCAGGCTGCATGTTGGTCAAGCCTACTATGATTACCTGTAAGTGCAAGGTGATTGCTCAAACAACATGGCTGACATTAGCCAATCAAATTTCATTACACGTTACACCCACGTAGCTATCACTTATCATCATTAAACTGTATAGGATGGTTAAGGATGTACCAAACAGCAATCCACATGAATATTATTTTGATAGGCCAGACGGTGGCGCTGTAGAGAGAGACAACGTGTTTTGGGCTATAACCCTTGAACCGTTTGGGCTAGAATCAAAATTCATTTTCCACCTGATTCCCTGGATCCAGATGAACAAAACAGTTTCACACCAAAATTATTTGTCATGACAGCTCTTCGGCCATTTTCAAATTTCTGAAAAAGTTTAAAAATTTTTCACAGGCCACAAATTTTGTCCAATCTTCCCCAAACTTGGTACAGATGATCTTTAGACGAAGCCTCACAAAAGTTATCGGATGGATTTTTGATTTTCAAGACCGTTTGTCTGTCACAGCCAATTGAAATTTGCGGCGAAGCCGCCAAACAGGAAGTGAGGTCATGTCTCCTAAATGCAACGTCCAATCATCACCAAACTTGAGATGCCTCATCTACAGGCTACTACAATCAAGTTTACCGAATTTGGTGTAAATCCATCCATAGGTGGCGCTATAGCACACAAATGTTCATAACTCCATAACCCATAGTCCAATCAACTTGAAACTTTGCAGGCTGCATGTTGGTCAAGCCTACTATGGACATCTACAAGAAGAAGGTGATTGCTCAAACAGGATGGCAAATATCAGCCAATCAAATTTTAGTCACCATTATACTAACATAGCTATCACCTATCTTCACGAAACTTTATCGGATGGTTAAGGATGTATCAAAGAGCGATCTATATGAACATTGGTCTGATTGGCCTGATGATGGCATTTTAACAAACCAAAAACATGATTTTGCCTATAAGTTTTGATCTGTTTGTGGTTTGCCTAATGAATGTGATTCTTAAGACATGAACTTGCAATCGTTGCTGAGTCACACTTTTGAAATGATCAGATCAATTTGCCATGGTGACTCTTAACCGCTGGACTGCTTGGACCCCGTTGATCGCCGCTTGCGGCTATATTTTATTAGGGGTCCAAGCAGCGAAGCTGCTGGAACCCTATTGTATTTGTTCCGATTTTTAGGGGTCCAAGCAGCGAAGCTGCTGGAACCCTATTGTATTTGTTCCGATTTTTATTATTATTATTATTATTATTATTTTTCTGCCCTAAAAGTGTTTGCCCAGCCAAAACTATAAAACCTACAGCTACCAAACCTGGTGGATAGGTTTCTATATCCACCCACTACTCAGGTTAAAAAAATTAGCCCGATTGGCCACATGGTGGCGCTATAGAGAGCCTCAACGTGTTTTGGCCTGTAACTCTTGAACCGTTTGGGCTAGAATCAAAATTCTTTTTTCCTCTGATTCCCTGGCTCAAGCTGAACAAAAAAGCCTCTTGGACCAAATTGATGCGTCATAATAGATTTTCCGCCATTTTGAATTTTATCAAAAAGTTTCAAAATTTTTCACAGGCCACAAATTTTGTCCAATCTTACCCAAACTTGGTACAGATGATCTTTAGACCAAGCCTCACAAAAGTTATCGGATGGATTTTTGATTTTCAAGACCGTTTGTCTGCTCCAGCCAATTGAAATTTGCGGCGAAGCCGCCAAACAGGAAGTGAGGTCATATCTCCTAAATGCAATGTCCAATCATCACCAAACTTGGCAGGCCTCATCTACACCGTACTACAATCAAGCTTACTGAATTTGGTGTAAATCCATCCATAGGTGGCGCTATAGCACACAAATGCTCATAACTCCTAAACCCATTGTCCAATCAACTTGAAACTTTGCAGGCTGCATGTTGGTCAAGCCTACTATGATTACCTGTAAGTGCAAGGTGATTGCTCAAACAACATGGCTGACATTAGCCAATCAAATTTCATTACACGTTACACCCACGTAGCTATCACTTATCATCATTAAACTGTATAGGATGGTTAAGGATGTACCAAACAGCAATCCACATGAATATTATTTTGATAGGCCAGACGGTGGCGCTGTAGAGAGAGACAACGTGTTTTGGGCTATAACCCTTGAACCGTTTGGGCTAGAATCAAAATTCATTTTCCACCTGATTCCCTGGATCCAGATGAACAAAACAGTTTCACACCAAAATTATTTGTCATGACAGCTCTTCGGCCATTTTCAAATTTCTGAAAAAGTTTAAAAATTTTTCACAGGCCACAAATTTTGTCCAATCTTCCCCAAACTTGGTACAGATGATCTTTAGACGAAGCCTCACAAAAGTTATCGGATGGATTTTTGATTTTCAAGACCGTTTGTCTGTCACAGCCAATTGAAATTTGCGGCGAAGCCGCCAAACAGGAAGTGAGGTCATGTCTCCTAAATGCAACGTCCAATCATCACCAAACTTGAGATGCCTCATCTACAGGCTACTACAATCAAGTTTACCGAATTTGGTGTAAATCCATCCATAGGTGGCGCTATAGCACACAAATGTTCATAACTCCATAACCCATAGTCCAATCAACTTGAAACTTTGCAGGCTGCATGTTGGTCAAGCCTACTATGGACATCTACAAGAAGAAGGTGATTGCTCAAACAGGATGGCAAATATCAGCCAATCAAATTTTAGTCACCATTATACTAACATAGCTATCACCTATCTTCACGAAACTTTATCGGATGGTTAAGGATGTATCAAAGAGCGATCTATATGAACATTGGTCTGATTGGCCTGATGATGGCATTTTAACAAACCAAAAACATGATTTTGCCTATAAGTTTTGATCTGTTTGTGGTTTGCCTAATGAATGTGATTCTTAAGACATGAACTTGCAATCGTTGCTGAGTCACACTTTTGAAATGATCAGATCAATTTGCCATGGTGACTCTTAACCGCTGGACTGCTTGGACCCCGTTGATCGCCGCTTGCGGCTATATTTATTATTATTATTATTATTTTTCTGCCCTAAAAGTGTTTGCCCAGCCAAAACTATAAAACCTACAGCTACCAAACCTGGTGGATAGGTTTCTATATCCACCCACTACTCAGGTTAAAAAAATTAGCCCGATTGGCCACATGGTGGCGCTATAGAGAGCCTCAACGTGTTTTGGCCTGTAACTCTTGAACCGTTTGGGCTAGAATCAAAATTCTTTTTTCCTCTGATTCCCTGGCTCAAGCTGAACAAAAAAGCCTCTTGGACCAAATTGATGCGTCATAATAGATTTTCCGCCATTTTGAATTTTATCAAAAAGTTTCAAAATTTTTCACAGGCCACAAATTTTGTCCAATCTTACCCAAACTTGGTACAGATGATCTTTAGACCAAGCCTCACAAAAGTTATCGGATGGATTTTTGATTTTCAAGACCGTTTGTCTGCTCCAGCCAATTGAAATTTGCGGCGAAGCCGCCAAACAGGAAGTGAGGTCATATCTCCTAAATGCAATGTCCAATCATCACCAAACTTGGCAGGCCTCATCTACACCGTACTACAATCAAGCTTACTGAATTTGGTGTAAATCCATCCATAGGTGGCGCTATAGCACACAAATGCTCATAACTCCTAAACCCATTGTCCAATCAACTTGAAACTTTGCAGGCTGCATGTTGGTCAAGCCTACTATGATTACCTGTAAGTGCAAGGTGATTGCTCAAACAACATGGCTGACATTAGCCAATCAAATTTCATTACACGTTACACCCACGTAGCTATCACTTATCATCATTAAACTGTATAGGATGGTTAAGGATGTACCAAACAGCAATCCACATGAATATTATTTTGATAGGCCAGACGGTGGCGCTGTAGAGAGAGACAACGTGTTTTGGGCTATAACCCTTGAACCGTTTGGGCTAGAATCAAAATTCATTTTCCACCTGATTCCCTGGATCCAGATGAACAAAACAGTTTCACACCAAAATTATTTGTCATGACAGCTCTTCGGCCATTTTCAAATTTCTGAAAAAGTTTCAAAATTTTTCACAGGCCACAAATTTTGTCCAATCTTCCCCAAACTTGGTACAGATGATCTTTAGACGAAGCCTCACAAAAGTTATCGGATGGATTTTTGATTTTCAAGACCGTTTGTCTGTCACAGCCAATTGAAATTTGCGGCGAAGCCGCCAAACAGGAAGTGAGGTCATGTCTCCTAAATGCAACGTCCAATCATCACCAAACTTGAGATGCCTCATCTACAGGCTACTACAATCAAGTTTACCGAATTTGGTGTAAATCCATCCATAGGTGGCGCTATAGCACACAAATGTTCATAACTCCATAACCCATAGTCCAATCAACTTGAAACTTTGCAGGCTGCATGTTGGTCAAGCCTACTATGGATATCTACAAGAAGAAGGTGATTGCTCAAACAGGATGGCAAATATCAGCCAATCAAATTTTAGTCACCATTATACTAACATAGCTATCACCTATCTTCACGAAACTTTATCGGATGGTTAAGGATGTATCAAAGAGCGATCTATATGAACATTGGTCTGATTGGCCTGATGATGGCATTTTAACAAACCAAAAACATGATTTTGCCTATAAGTTTTGATCTGTTTGTGGTTTGCCTAATGAATGTGATTCTTAAGACATGAACTTGCAATCGTTGCTGAGTCACACTTTTGAAATGATCAGATCAATTTGCCATGGTGACTCTTAACCGCTGGACTGCTTGGACCCCGTTGATCGCCGCTTGCGGCTATATTTAGGGGTCCAAGCAGCGAAGCTGCTGGAACCCTATTGTATTTGTTCCGATTTTTATTATTATTATTATTATTATTATTATTATTTTTCTGCCCTAAAAGTGTTTGCCCAGCCAAAACTATAAAACCTACAGCTACCAAACCTGGTGGATAGGTTTCTATATCCACCCACTACTCAGGTTAAAAAAATTAGCCCGATTGGCCACATGGTGGCGCTATAGAGAGCCTCAACGTGTTTTGGCCTGTAACTCTTGAACCGTTTGGGCTAGAATCAAAATTCTTTTTTCCTGTGATTCCCTGGCTCAAGCTGAACAAAAAAGCCTCTTGGACCAAATTGATGCGTCATAATAGATTTTCCGCCATTTTGAATTTTATCAAAAAGTTTCAAAATTTTTCACAGGCCACAAATTTTGTCCAATCTTACCCAAACTTGGTACAGATGATCTTTAGACCAAGCCTCACAAAAGTTATCGGATGGATTTTTGATTTTCAAGACCGTTTGTCTGCTCCAGCCAATTGAAATTTGCGGCGAAGCCGCCAAACAGGAAGTGAGGTCATATCTCCTAAATGCAATGTCCAATCATCACCAAACTTGGCAGGCCTCGTCTACACCGTACTACAATCAAGCTTCCTGAATTTGGTGTAAATCCATCCATAGGTGGCGCTATAGCACACAAATGCTCATAACTCCTAAACCCATTGTCCAATCAACTTGAAACTTTGCAGGCTGCATGTTGGTCAAGCCTACTATGATTACCTGTAAGTGCAAGGTGATTGCTCAAACAACATGGCTGACATTAGCCAATCAAATTTCATTACACGTTACACCCACGTAGCTATCACTTATCATCATTAAACTGTATAGGATGGTTAAGGATGTACCAAACAGCAATCCACATGAATATTATTTTGATAGGCCAGACGGTGGCGCTGTAGAGAGAGACAACGTGTTTTGGGCTATAACCCTTGAACCGTTTGGGCTAGAATCAAAATTCATTTTCCACCTGATTCCCTGGATCCAGATGAACAAAACAGTTTCACACCAAAATTATTTGTCATGACAGCTCTTCGGCCATTTTCAAATTTCTGAAAAAGTTTAAAAATTTTTCACAGGCCACAAATTTTGTCCAATCTTCCCCAAACTTGGTACAGATGATCTTTAGACCAAGCCTCACAAAAGTTATCGGATGGATTTTTGATTTTCAAGACCGTTTGTCTGTCACAGCCAATTGAAATTTGCGGCGAAGCCGCCAAACAGGAAGTGAGGTCATGTCTCCTAAATGCAACGTCCAATCATCACCAAACTTGAGATGCCTCATCTACAGGCTACTACAATCAAGTTTACCGAATTTGGTGTAAATCCATCCATAGGTGGCGCTATAGCACACAAATGTTCATAACTCCATAACCCATAGTCCAATCAACTTGAAACTTTGCAGGCTGCATGTTGGTCAAGCCTACTATGGACATCTACAAGAAGAAGGTGATTGCTCAAACAGGATGGCAAATATCAGCCAATCAAATTTTAGTCACCATTATACTAACATAGCTATCACCTATCTTCACGAAACTTTATCGGATGGTTAAGGATGTATCAAAGAGCGATCTATATGAACATTGGTCTGATTGGCCTGATGATGGCATTTTAACAAACCAAAAACATGATTTTGCCTATAAGTTTTGATCTGTTTGTGGTTTGCCTAATGAATGTGATTCTTAAGACATGAACTTGCAATCGTTGCTGAGTCACACTTTTGAAATGATCAGATCAATTTGCCATGGTGACTCTTAACCGCTGGACTGCTTGGACCCCGTTGATCGCCGCTTGCGGCTATATTTATTATTATTATTATTATTTTTCTGCCCTAAAAGTGTTTGCCCAGCCAAAACTATACAAGCTACAGCTACCAAACCTGGTGGATAGGTTTCTATATCCACCCACTACTCAGGTTTAAAAAATTAGCCCGATTGGCCGCATGGTGGCGCTATAGAGAGCCTCAACGCGTTTTGGCCTGTAACTCTTGAACCGTTTGGGCTAGAGTCAAAATTCTTTTTTCCACTGATTCCCTGGCTCAAGCTGAACAAAAAAGCCTCTTGGACCAAATTGATGCGTCATAATAGATTTTCCGCCATTTTGAATTTTATCAAAAAGTTTCAAAATTTTTCACAGGCCACAAATTTTGTCCAATCTTCCCCAAACTTGGTACACATGATCTTTAGACGAAGCCTCACAAAAGTTATCGGATGGATTTTTGATTTTCAAGACCGTTTGTCTGTCACAGCCAATTGAAATTTGCGGCGAAGCCGCCAAACAGGAAGTGAGGTCATGTCTCCTAAATGCGACGTCCAATCATCACCAAACTTGAGATGCCTCATCTACAGGCTACTACAATCAAGTTTACCGAATTTGGTGTAAATCCATCCATAGGTGGCGCTATAGCACACAAATGCTCATAACTCCTAAACCCATAGCCCAATCAACTTGAAACTTTGCAGGCTGCATGTTGGTCAAGCCTACTATGGACATCTACAAGAAGAAGGTGATTGCTCAAACAACATGGCAAATATCAGCCAATCAAATTTTAGTCACCATTATACTAACATGGCTATCACCTATCTTCACGAAACTTTATCGGATGGTTAAGGATGTATCAAAGAGCGATCTATATGAACATTGGTCTGATTGGCCTGATGATGGCATTTTAACAAACCAAAAACATGATTTTCCCTATAAGCTTTGATCTGTTTGTGGTTTGCCTAATGAATGTGATTCTTAAGACATGAACTTGCAATCGTTGCTGAGTCACACTTTTGAAATGATCAGATCAATTTGCCATGGTGATTCTTAACCGCTGGACTGCTTGGACCCCGTTGATCGCCGCTTGCGGCTATATTTATTAGGGGTCCAAGCAGCGAAGCTGCTGGAACCCTATTGTATTTGTTCCGATTTTTATTATTATTATTATTATTATTATTATTATTATTTTTCTGCCCTAAAAGTGTTTGCCCAGCCAAAACTATAAAACCTACAGCTACCAAACCTGGTGGATAGGTTTCTATATCCACCCACTACTCAGGTTAAAAAAATTACCCCGATTGGCCACATGGTGGCGCTATAGAGAGCCTCAACGTGTTTTGGCCTGTAACTCTTGAACCGTTTGGGCTAGAATCAAAATTCTTTTTTCCTCTGATTCCCTGGCTCAAGCTGAACAAAAAAGCCTCTTGGACCAAATTGATGCGTCATAATAGATTTTCCGCCATTTTGAATTTTATCAAAAAGTTTCAAAATTTTTCACAGGCCACAAATTTTGTCCAATCTTACCCAAACTTGGTACAGATGATCTTTAGACCAAGCCTCACAAAAGTTATCGGATGGATTTTTGATTTTCAAGACCGTTTGTCTGCTCCAGCCAATTGAAATTTGCGGCGAAGCCGCCAAACAGGAAGTGAGGTCATATCTCCTAAATGCAATGTCCAATCATCACCAAACTTGGCAGGCCTCATCTACACCGTACTACAATCAAGCTTACTGAATTTGGTGTAAATCCATCCATAGGTGGCGCTATAGCACACAAATGCTCATAACTCCTAAACCCATTGTCCAATCAACTTGAAACTTTGCAGGCTGCATGTTGGTCAAGCCTACTATGATTACCTGTAAGTGCAAGGTGATTGCTCAAACAACATGGCTGACATTAGCCAATCAAATTTCATTACACGTTACACCCACGTAGCTATCACTTATCATCATTAAACTGTATAGGATGGTTAAGGATGTACCAAACAGCAATCCACATGAATATTATTTTGATAGGCCAGACGGTGGCGCTGTAGAGAGAGACAACGTGTTTTGGGCTATAACCCTTGAACCGTTTGGGCTAGAATCAAAATTCATTTTCCACCTGATTCCCTGGATCCAGATGAACAAAACAGTTTCACACCAAAATTATTTGTCATGACAGCTCTTCGGCCATTTTCAAATTTCTGAAAAAGTTTCAAAATTTTTCACAGGCCACAAATTTTGTCCAATCTTCCCCAAACTTGGTACAGATGATCTTTAGACGAAGCCTCACAAAAGTTATCGGATGGATTTTTGATTTTCAAGACCGTTTGTCTGTCACAGCCAATTGAAATTTGCGGCGAAGCCGCCAAACAGGAAGTGAGGTCATGTCTCCTAAATGCAACGTCCAATCATCACCAAACTTGAGATGTCTCATCTACAGGCTACTACAATCAAGTTTACCGAATTTGGTGTAAATCCATCCATAGGTGGCGCTATAGCACACAAATGTTCATAACTCCTAAACCCATAGTCCAATCAACTTGAAACTTTGCAGGCTGCATGTTGGTCAAGCCTACTATGGACATCTACAAGAAGAAGGTGATTGCTCAAACAGGATGGCAAATATCAGCCAATCAAATTTTAGTCACCATTATACTAACATAGCTATCACCTATCTTCACGAAACTTTATCGGATGGTTAAGGATGTATCAAAGAGCGATCTATATGAACATTGGTCTGATTGGCCTGATGATGGCATTTTAACAAACCAAAAACATGATTTTGCCTATAAGTTTTGATCTGTTTGTGGTTTGCCTAATGAATGTGATTCTTAAGACATGAACTTGCAATCGTTGCTGAGTCACACTTTTGAAATGATCAGATCAATTTGCCATGGTGACTCTTAACCGCTGGACTGCTTGGACCCCGTTGATCGCCGCTTGCGGCTATATTTATTATTATTATTATTATTTTTCTGCCCTAAAAGTGTTTGCCCAGCCAAAACTATAAAACCTACAGCTACCAAACCTGGTGGATAGGTTTCTATATCCACCCACTACTCAGGTTAAAAAAATTAGCCCGATTGGCCACATGGTGGCGCTATAGAGAGCCTCAACGTGTTTTGGCCTGTAACTCTTGAACCGTTTGGGCTAGAATCAAAATTCTTTTTTCCTCTGATTCCCTGGCTCAAGCTGAACAAAAAAGCCTCTTGGACCAAATTGATGCGTCATAATAGATTTTCCGCCATTTTGAATTTTATCAAAAAGTTTCAAAATTTTTCACAGGCCACAAATTTTGTCCAATCTTACCCAAACTTGGTACAGATGATCTTTAGACCAAGCCTCACAAAAGTTATCGGATGGATTTTTGATTTTCAAGACCGTTTGTCTGCTCCAGCCAATTGAAATTTGCGGCGAAGCCGCCAAACAGGAAGTGAGGTCATATCTCCTAAATGCAATGTCCAATCATCACCAAACTTGGCAGGCCTCATCTACACCGTACTACAATCAAGCTTACTGAATTTGGTGTAAATCCATCCATAGGTGGCGCTATAGCACACAAATGCTCATAACTCCTAAACCCATTGTCCAATCAACTTGAAACTTTGCAGGCTGCATGTTGGTCAAGCCTACTATGATTACCTGTAAGTGCAAGGTGATTGCTCAAACAACATGGCTGACATTAGCCAATCAAATTTCATTACACGTTACACCCACGTAGCTATCACTTATCATCATTAAACTGTATAGGATGGTTAAGGATGTACCAAACAGCAATCCACATGAATATTATTTTGATAGGCCAGACGGTGGCGCTGTAGAGAGAGACAACGTGTTTTGGGCTATAACCCTTGAACCGTTTGGGCTAGAATCAAAATTCATTTTCCACCTGATTCCCTGGATCCAGATGAACAAAACAGTTTCACACCAAAATTATTTGTCATGACAGCTCTTCGGCCATTTTCAAATTTCTGAAAAAGTTTAAAAATTTTTCACAGGCCACAAATTTTGTCCAATCTTCCCCAAACTTGGTACAGATGATCTTTAGACGAAGCCTCACAAAAGTTATCGGATGGATTTTTGATTTTCAAGACCGTTTGTCTGTCACAGCCAATTGAAATTTGCGGCGAAGCCGCCAAACAGGAAGTGAGGTCATGTCTCCTAAATGCAACGTCCAATCATCACCAAACTTGAGATGCCTCATCTACAGGCTACTACAATCAAGTTTACCGAATTTGGTGTAAATCCATCCATAGGTGGCGCTATAGCACACAAATGTTCATAACTCCATAACCCATAGTCCAATCAACTTGAAACTTTGCAGGCTGCATGTTGGTCAAGCCTACTATGGACATCTACAAGAAGAAGGTGATTGCTCAAACAGGATGGCAAATATCAGCCAATCAAATTTTAGTCACCATTATACTAACATAGCTATCACCTATCTTCACGAAACTTTATCGGATGGTTAAGGATGTATCAAAGAGCGATCTATATGAACATTGGTCTGATTGGCCTGATGATGGCATTTTAACAAACCAAAAACATGATTTTGCCTATAAGTTTTGATCTGTTTGTGGTTTGCCTAATGAATGTGATTCTTAAGACATGAACTTGCAATCGTTGCTGAGTCACACTTTTGAAATGATCAGATCAATTTGCCATGGTGACTCTTAACCGCTGGACTGCTTGGACCCCGTTGATCGCCGCTTGCGGCTATATTATTATTATTATTATTATTTTTCTGCCCTAAAAGTGTTTGCCCAGCCAAAACTATAAAAGCTACAGCTACCAAACCTGGTGGATAGGTTTCTATATCCACCCACTACTCAGGTTAAAAAAATTAGCCCGATTGGCCACATGGTGGCGCTATAGAGAGCCTCAACGTGTTTTGGCCTGTAACTCTTGAACCGTTTGGGCTAGAATCAAAATTCTTTTTTCCTCTGATTCCCTGGCTCAAGCTGAACAAAAAAGCCTCTTGGACCAAATTGATGCGTCATAATAGATTTTCCGCCATTTTGAATTTTATCAAAAAGTTTAAAAATTTTTCACAGGCCACAAATTTTGTCCAATCTTACCCAAACTTGGTACAGATGATCTTTAGACCAAGCCTCACAAAAGTTATCGGATGGATTTTTGATTTTCAAGACCGTTTGTCTGCTCCAGCCAATTGAAATTTGCGGCGAAGCCGCCAAACAGGAAGTGAGGTCATATCTCCTAAATGCAATGTCCAATCATCACCAAACTTGGCAGGCCTCATCTACACCGTACTACAATCAAGCTTACTGAATTTGGTGTAAATCCATCCATAGGTGGCGCTATAGCACACAAATGCTCATAACTCCTAAACCCATTGTCCAATCAACTTGAAACTTTGCAGGCTGCATGTTGGTCAAGCCTACTATGATTACCTGTAAGTGCAAGGTGATTGCTCAAACAACATGGCTGACATTAGCCAATCAAATTTCATTACACGTTACACCCACGTAGCTATCACTTATCATCATTAAACTGTATAGGATGGTTAAGGATGTACCAAACAGCAATCCACATGAATATTATTTTGATAGGCCAGACGGTGGCGCTGTAGAGAGAGACAACGTGTTTTGGGCTATAACCCTTGAACCGTTTGGGCTAGAATCAAAATTCATTTTCCACCTGATTCCCTGGATCCAGATGAACAAAACAGTTTCACACCAAAATTATTTGTCATGACAGCTCTTCGGCCATTTTCAAATTTCTGAAAAAGTTTCAAAATTTTTCACAGGCCACAAATTTTGTCCAATCTTCCCCAAACTTGGTACAGATGATCTTTAGACGAAGCCTCACAAAAGTTATCGGATGGATTTTTGATTTTCAAGACCGTTTGTCTGTCACAGCCAATTGAAATTTGCGGCGAAGCCGCCAAACAGGAAGTGAGGTCATGTCTCCTAAATGCAACGTCCAATCATCACCAAACTTGAGATGCCTCATCTACAGGCTACTACAATCAAGTTTACCGAATTTGGTGTAAATCCATCCATAGGTGGCGCTATAGCACACAAATGTTCATAACTCCATAACCCATAGTCCAATCAACTTGAAACTTTGCAGGCTGCATGTTGGTCAAGCCTACTATGGACATCTACAAGAAGAAGGTGATTGCTCAAACAGGATGGCAAATATCAGCCAATCAAATTTTAGTCACCATTATACTAACATAGCTATCACCTATCTTCACGAAACTTTATCGGATGGTTAAGGATGTATCAAAGAGCGATCTATATGAACATTGGTCTGATTGGCCTGATGATGGCATTTTAACAAACCAAAAACATGATTTTGCCTATAAGTTTTGATCTGTTTGTGGTTTGCCTAATGAATGTGATTCTTAAGACATGAACTTGCAATCGTTGCTGAGTCACACTTTTGAAATGATCAGATCAATTTGCCATGGTGACTCTTAACCGCTGGACTGCTTGGACCCCGTTGATCGCCGCTTGCGGCTATATTTATTATTATTATTATTATTATTATTATTATTATTATTATTATCTGCCCTAAAAGTGTTTGCCCAGCCAAAACTATAAAACCTACAGCTACCAAACCTGGTGGATAGGTTTCTATGTCCACCCACTACTCAGGTTAAAAAAATTAGCCCGATTGGCCACATGGTGGCGCTATAGAGAGCCTCAACGTGTTTTGGCCTGTAACTCTTGAACCGTTTGGGCTAGAATCAAAATTCTTTTTTCCTCTGATTCCCTGGCTCAAGCTGAACAAAAAAGCCTCTTGGACCAAATTGATGCGTCATAATAGATTTTCCGCCATTTTGAATTTTATCAAAAAGTTTCAAAATTTTTCACAGGCCACAAATTTTGTCCAATCTTACCCAAACTTGGTACAGATGATCTTTAGACCAAGCCTCACAAAAGTTATCGGATGGATTTTTGATTTTCAAGACCGTTTGTCTGCTCCAGCCAATTGAAATTTGCGGCGAAGCCGCCAAACAGGAAGTGAGGTCATATCTCCTAAATGCAATGTCCAATCATCACCAAACTTGGCAGGCCTCATCTACACCGTACTACAATCAAGCTTACTGAATTTGGTGTAAATCCATCCATAGGTGGCGCTATAGCACACAAATGCTCATAACTCCTAAACCCATTGTCCAATCAACTTGAAACTTTGCAGGCTGCATGTTGGTCAAGCCTACTATGATTACCTGTAAGTGCAAGGTGATTGCTCAAACAACATGGCTGACATTAGCCAATCAAATTTCATTACACGTTACACCCACGTAGCTATCACTTATCATCATTAAACTGTATAGGATGGTTAAGGATGTACCAAACAGCAATCCACATGAATATTATTTTGATAGGCCAGACGGTGGCGCTGTAGAGAGAGACAACGTGTTTTGGGCTATAACCCTTGAACCGTTTGGGCTAGAATCAAAATTCATTTTCCACCTGATTCCCTGGATCCAGATGAACAAAACAGTTTCACACCAAAATTATTTGTCATGACAGCTCTTCGGCCATTTTCAAATTTCTGAAAAAGTTTAAAAATTTTTCACAGGCCACAAATTTTGTCCAATCTTCCCCAAACTTGGTACAGATGATCTTTAGACGAAGCCTCACAAAAGTTATCGGATGGATTTTTGATTTTCAAGACCGTTTGTCTGTCACAGCCAATTGAAATTTGCGGCGAAGCCGCCAAACAGGAAGTGAGGTCATGTCTCCTAAATGCAACGTCCAATCATCACCAAACTTGAGATGCCTCATCTACAGGCTACTACAATCAAGTTTACCGAATTTGGTGTAAATCCATCCATAGGTGGCGCTATAGCACACAAATGTTCATAACTCCATAACCCATAGTCCAATCAACTTGAAACTTTGCAGGCTGCATGTTGGTCAAGCCTACTATGGACATCTACAAGAAGAAGGTGATTGCTCAAACAGGATGGCAAATATCAGCCAATCAAATTTTAGTCACCATTATACTAACATAGCTATCACCTATCTTCACGAAACTTTATCGGATGGTTAAGGATGTATCAAAGAGCGATCTATATGAACATTGGTCTGATTGGCCTGATGATGGCATTTTAACAAACCAAAAACATGATTTTGCCTATAAGTTTTGATCTGTTTGTGGTTTGCCTAATGAATGTGATTCTTAAGACATGAACTTGCAATCGTTGCTGAGTCACACTTTTGAAATGATCAGATCAATTTGCCATGGTGACTCTTAACCGCTGGACTGCTTGGACCCCGTTGATCGCCGCTTGCGGCTATATTTAGGGGTTGCGGCTATATTTAGGGGTCCAAGCAGCGAAGCTGCTGGAACCCTATTGTATTTGTTCCGATTTTTATTATTATTATTATTATTATTATTATTATTTTTCTGCCCTAAAAGTGTTTGCCCAGCCAAAACTATAAAACCTACAGCTACCAAACCTGGTGGATAGGTTTCTATATCCACCCACTACTCAGGTTAAAAAAATTAGCCCGATTGGCCACATGGTGGCGCTATAGAGAGCCTCAACGTGTTTTGGCCTGTAACTCTTGAACCGTTTGGGCTAGAATCAAAATTCTTTTTTCCCCTGATTCCCTGGCTCAAGCTGAACAAAAAAGCCTCTTGGACCAAATTGATGCGTCATAATAGATTTTCCGCCATTTTGAATTTTATCAAAAAGTTAAAAAATTTTTCACAGGCCACAAATTTTGTCCAATCTTACCCAAACTTGGTACAGATGATCTTTAGACCAAGCCTCACAAAAGTTATCGGATGGATTTTTGATTTTCAAGACCGTTTGTCTGCTCCAGCCAATTGAAATTTGCGGCGAAGCCGCCAAACAGGAAGTGAGGTCATATCTCCTAAATGCAATGTCCAATCATCACCAAACTTGGCAGGCCTCATCTACACCGTACTACAATCAAGCTTGCTGAATTTGGTGTAAATCCATCCATAGGTGGCGCTATAGCACACAAATGCTCATAACTCCTAAACCCATTGTCCAATCAACTTGAAACTTTGCAGGCTGCATGTTGGTCAAGCCTACTATGATTACCTGTAAGTGCAAGGTGATTGCTCAAACAACATGGCTGACATTAGCCAATCAAATTTCATTACACGTTACACCCACGTAGCTATCACTTATCATCATTAAACTGTATAGGATGGTTAAGGATGTACCAAACAGCAATCCACATGAATATTATTTTGATAGGCCAGACGGTGGCGCTGTAGAGAGAGACAACGTGTTTTGGGCTATAACCCTTGAACCGTTTGGGCTAGAATCAAAATTCATTTTCCACCTGATTCCCTGGATCCAGATGAACAAAACAGTTTCACACCAAAATTATTTGTCATGACAGCTCTTCGGCCATTTTCAAATTTCTGAAAAAGTTTCAAAATTTTTCACAGGCCACAAATTTTGTCCAATCTTCCCCAAACTTGGTACAGATGATCTTTAGACGAAGCCTCACAAAAGTTATCGGATGGATTTTTGATTTTCAAGACCGTTTGTCTGTCACAGCCAATTGAAATTTGCGGCGAAGCCGCCAAACAGGAAGTGAGGTCATGTCTCCTAAATGCAACGTCCAATCATCACCAAACTTGAGATGCCTCATCTACAGGCTACTACAATCAAGTTTACCGAATTTGGTGTAAATCCATCCATAGGTGGCGCTATAGCACACAAATGTTCATAACTCCATAACCCATAGTCCAATCAACTTGAAACTTTGCAGGCTGCATGTTGGTCAAGCCTACTATGGACATCTACAAGAAGAAGGTGATTGCTCAAACAGGATGGCAAATATCAGCCAATCAAATTTTAGTCACCATTATACTAACATAGCTATCACCTATCTTCACGAAACTTTATCGGATGGTTAAGGATGTATCAAAGAGCGATCTATATGAACATTGGTCTGATTGGCCTGATGATGGCATTTTAACAAACCAAAAACATGATTTTCCCTATAAGTTTTGATCTGTTTGTGGTTTGCCTAATGAATGTGATTCTTAAGACATGAACTTGCAATCGTTGCTGAGTCACACTTTTGAAATGATCAGATCAATTTGCCATGGTGACTCTTAACCGCTGGACTGCTTGGACCCCGTTGATCGCCGCTTGCGGCTATATTTATATATTATTATTATTATTATTATTTTTCTGCCCTAAAAGTGTTTGCCCAGCCAAAACTATAAAACCTACAGCTACCAAGCCTGGTGGATAGGTTTCTATATCCACCCACTACTCAGGTTAAAAAAATTAGCCCGATTGGCCACATGGTGGCGCTATAGAGAGCCTCAACGTGTTTTGGCCTGTAACTCTTGAACCGTTTGAGCTAGAATCAAAATTCTTTTTTCCTGTGATTCCCTGGCTCAAGCTGAACAAAAAAGCCTCTTGGACCAAATTGATGCGTCATAATAGATTTTCCGCCATTTTGAATTTTATCAAAAAGTTAAAAAATTTTTCACAGGCCACAAATTTTGTCCAATCTTACCCAAACTTGGTACAGATGATCTTTAGACCAAGCCTCACAAAAGTTATCGGATGGATTTTTGATTTTCAAGACCGTTTGTCTGCTCCAGCCAATTGAAATTTGCGGCGAAGCCGCCAAACAGGAAGTGAGGTCATATCTCCTAAATGCAATGTCCAATCATCACCAAACTTGGCAGGCCTCGTCTACACCGTACTACAATCAAGCTTCCTGAATTTGGTGTAAATCCATCCATAGGTGGCGCTATAGCACATAAATGCTCATAACTCCTAAACCCATTGTCCAATCAACTTGAAACTTTGCAGGCTGCATGTTGGTCAAGCCTACTATGATTACCTGTAAGTGCAAGGTGATTGCTCAAACAACATGGCTGACATTAGCCAATCAAATTTCATTACACGTTACACCCACGTAGCTATCACTTATCATCATTAAACTGTATAGGATGGTTAAGGATGTACCAAACAGCAATCCACATGAATATTATTTTGATAGGCCAGACGGTGGCGCTGTAGAGAGAGACAACGTGTTTTGGGCTATAACCCTTGAACCGTTTGGGCTAGAATCAAAATTCTTTTTCCACCTGATTCCCTGGATCCAGATGAACAAAACAGTTTCACACCAAAATTATTTGTCATGACAGCTCTTCCTTCGGCCATTTTCAAATTTCTGAAAAAGTTTAAAAATTTTTCACAGGCCACAAATTTTGTCCAATCTTCCCCAAACTTGGTACAGATGATCTTTAGACGAAGCCTCACGAAAGTTATCGGATGGATTTTTGATTTTCAAGACCGTTTGTCTTTCACAGCCAATTGAAATTTGCGGCGAAGCCGCCAAACAGGAAGTGAGGTCATGTCTCCTAAATGCAACGTCCAAACATCACCAAACTTGAGATGCCTCATCTACAGGCTACTACAATCAAGTTTACCGAATTTGGTGTAAATCCATCCATAGGTGGCGCTATAGCACACAAATGTTCATAACTCCATAACCCATAGTCCAATCAACTTGAAACTTTGCAGGCTGCATGTTGGTCAAGCCTACTATGGATATCTTCAAGAAGAAGGTGATTGCTCAAACAGGATGCAAATATCAGCCAATCCAATTTTAGTCACCATTATACTAACATGGCTATCACCTATCTTCACGAAACTTTATCGGATGGTTAAGGATTTATCAAAGAGCGATCTATATTAACATTGGTCTGATTGGCCTGATGATGGCATTTTAACAAACCAAAAACATGATTTTCCCTATAAGCTTTGATCTGTTTGTGGTTT
>JAFBMS010001163.1:0-46257 GCA_019788955.1 Albula glossodonta | reverse complement strand
ATACATGCTCAGACCAGAGCATAAGTGGCAGGTTAAATGTCCCCTAATTTCTCCATGACTTCTCATTGATTCTGTTGGCCATTAGGAGATGGAATAAAAGCCAAGATGCTTTTTAAGCTGTCTCTCTGACAGTGTTGATGAAGCACAATAACAGGGTCATTAATCACCCTGTGGTATGCCACATGGATATGTATGTGGTCGTGGTATATAACAGTCAACTCCACAATTACTGATATCCTCTAAAGATAAACATAAAAATGGGCAAAAAACTGGTGAAAATTAAAATCTTTTATTCAAATACAATTAAACGTATTTATGTTCATCTCAGTTCTAGGTAAAAGCGTTCCTTCCATGACCTCTGATGTCATGGGAGTACAAAAATGATGTAACATGCATATGAAGTCCTTTTGTTCATCCATCACCATGAGGAAAAGCAAAGAACTGACAAATCAAAAGAGACAGATGGAGTCTGACTTTCACAAATCTGGTGATTGCACACACAGTTCAATGTACCGCTTACCACAATAAGGGCACTAATCAAAAAGTGTAAAATTACCAGAGCGATGGTTTACTCTCCAGGACAGGACGCAAGTGCATCTTGTCCCCTAAAACAATTAGGTAAGGGTGGCAAAAAAAGAACCCAAGGATCATGGATCACTGTTGGAGAACTGAGAGCTTGGTTGAATCCTGGGGTCATCAAGTCCATACCAAACATGTTAAGTCCATGTCAACCACACTATTTGTCTTTGAAATTTGGTGAACTCCAGGTGTTTGTAGTGCCAGTGGAAAAGCACTTATTGAGAGCCATTAAACAAACATAAACACCTGGAGTTCACCAAATGCCACTGGCAGCGGGTCAGAAATGGATCCTATGGTCAAGTAAGACAAAAAATGTTCTCTTTGGTCATGTGCACCAAAAGTGTGGTTGACGTCAGAAGAGGGGATGCGCACAAAGATGGTTTTATGTATCGTAAAATATTGCAATGGATTGTTAATATATTGGACTGTTCTCCTGTCCTGGGCCCATTTCAACATAAATAGCATGATGAAATGTACCAGGACATTTTTTGCAGGATAGACCCATGGACCCCTGTAGTTTTCACTCTATCCAGATCCTCCCATTAGTGTGAAACAGCAGAGAAACAGTACAACTCACTATGTATTTCCAATCCTCAGGTGTCCATTGTTTGAGTTCCTTAGCCCACTGCAACTGCACCTTCTAGTTTTTCGACCATAAAGAACAGAACTGAGTTAGGTTTTTGACTGCCATACCCCGTCCGTGACAAGGTATGAGGAGCTGTGAATTCTGATACGCCTCTTTCAGCACCATGTTTGGTTCAGCTGTTGAGGTGCTTCTGCACAAGTTGTGTCAGGCACCTCTGTTAGTCTGGTCTGTTTTAAATCACAGAACACCCTTTGCTGGATGTTTTTGTGTGGTGGACCATTCTCGAATGATCAGTGACACTGTTATGCATAAAAATCTTAGCAGTGTTGCTGTTGCTGATGTACTCATACCGACATGTCTGATGCCCGCTACCATGCTGTTGCTGAGGCTCAAAGGCACTTTTTGCACACAAGCAAAACGCACACACACAATCTATAGGTATGCCTACCTCCTCTAAACAACAAGTCTAAACAGGTAATTCTGTCACTGAGACCATCAGAAGGAGCAGGTGTACATAATAAACTGGCCACTCTGTGTACATATTTAATAAAAATGACTTCTTCCCATATATGTTGTTCTACTACAGTTTTTTTTATAAACCCCTAGCATTAACAAGAAGTTGACATGAGGACCTGGATGTGAATAAAAAATTCCCAAAAACATAACCCAAACACCTTGCAGACAGTTCCTGCTGGGAATGCTGGTCTTCAACTGTCACAGAATTAAAGATGAATTCGGCTGGCTTGGCTTACCGCCGTTTAGAGAGTACTTGTTGCTGGCGGCCTCCACATTCATTGTCATGGCACCGCTGGATTCTCATATCATCCATATTATTTGTATGGAGCGCTCTATAGCTCAAATTCATGGTGCCAGGTGTAGTACAGTGACAGCTTGGAATTCAGCTGTAGAGACCATTTAAGGTCTATTGCAATGATGCTTATGAGATTGTCTGTAACGTCACACTAAGTTTTGTGTTTGTATTATTTTTTTAGTGCGGGGTGTGGTGGGGCAGGGGGGTGGAGGGATTGGTTCTTTGACCTTTTTCTTCAGTTTTTGTGATCTTAAGCATAAACTGAAATTACAAAATAAAAAATATCACATAAAATAATTTGCAATATGACCTTTTTACCAGATATGGTGGGACATCTTTCAAGTTTAAACCATAAGGACAATTCACAATCAGGCAAGAAACAGCCCTCACTTTGATCGAATGTTCTGAAGCATCTGTGTAGCTTTACATGTGTAAAGGTATATGTCTGTGTGTATGTGTGTAAGAGAGTGTGTGTGGCCTAATGAATTCCCCAGGAGGGGAGTGCCCCTGGGTCCTGCACTTGTTGTGACCCTCCACCACACCCCGTCGAATTCTCACTGACACAACTGGCACACCACCCCACATTCTGCGACAGGTGTGGAGTTTGGAGAGGTTTGAGAATCAGCTCCACTCCACTAACGGCAGAGACTACTGAGACGCGTACAGGCCTCTGTGAAGGGCTGCCAAATAACATTCCCTCAACGCTGTATACAGTCTTCTGCTTTTTCACTCAGGCTCACACACATGCACGTGTGCTGGCATGCACACACACAAGCCGACCACCATGCCTTTCTCCCCTGCTGTCCCTGGTCCAGTCCCTAAAACACTCCATGCACTGTTAAAGCTGTGTGCATGTATGAGATGTTGTATAAAATCTATACTTTTTTTTAATTTAATCAAAACACACTTTCTATCCAGAACCTTGTTTGGAAGGGAATTTTTCCAGCCCCCCCTTTTTTTGCTCTCGTTGAGCACGGCTCTCGGAATGTTAATGATGCCATCAAAGGACCCATCAAGAAGGGTTTCATCACGGTGCCGAGAACTCCTGAAATGCCCTACCTGGCAGCACGTTCTCCGCTTTCATCCCACGCCACCACAACACACATGCTGACCAGAATACATCATGCATTTAACTACTGCACCCAGAGAGGAGCGCTGCTGGACAGGCAAGAGCTCATGAAAGAGTAATGCACATCAATATACTGTTAAATATGAAATGCAGAACACAAGGAAAATACTCAGAATAAATGCCAAATTTATGTTGCATCCTTCAAAAAATCCCAGCTACTGCCAATTTAATACAGAACATGCATTTTTACGCAAACTGTGCTCTACATACAAAGTACTGCATATTTTTATATTATACAATATTAAACAAAATATTTATAAAATAACATACTGCTTAGGTATAATGCTGTCACTATATTTTGGTCTTTTGGTCTACTATTCTGGCATTTAACTTTTTTGTCCAAGGAAAAAGAATAAATAAACATTAATTTTAAGTTTTGATCACAGAAGATACCAGCAGAAATGCACACGGGCAATCACTTAAACACGAAGGACAGGCAAAGAGCCTGTATCCATAGTAACGAGACATGGGACCCTGTATGCATCACACTGGAGTTTCTGTCCCTGCATTGTTGTACCTAAAATAAGTTCTTGTGAATCTGGGCATATAGGAATATGCTTTAGCAACAGTGCTGCTGTGTGATTGGTTCTAATTTTAATCACAGTGAATGGGCGTAGAATAGTAGCAGCCAATCACTCATTAACATTCATAGTGGACATCACTGGAAGACTTTTGGCAGTCAACAGAATGTCATGGCTAGAAAGCAAAGTAACAGACTGAGTGGGCTAGCAGTGGCTTGTGGCTAGTCTCTGATATTGTGCAAACATTAATTGTATACCTGTTGATGTGTTCTTCCTGCACTTTATCAGACACTTGTTTAATATTAAGCAGGACACTGTGTGACACACACTGAATTGGGAGAGAAGAAGAAAAGTGATGGGAAATGGGTAAATGTATACAAATCCACATCCACAGAATATAGTCCATTCATATTGTTTGACACATCCAAACTTTAAAATGTAATTATTTTCAAATGTAGCCAACTATATTAGCCTACATTAAAAATACTATACAGTACACATCTTGGCTTCGGCTCCTGAAACTATTGTAACTTAGCCCAGTAACTAGAAATTTTTGATATTGGCAGCTACACAGCGTCCGCTTAGCTGGTTAAGTGGATAATTTTAAATTTGTGTCCGTCATCTTAAACGTACCTATGTAGAGACAGTGGACAAGAACATAAGGTTATAAACTTCACTGGCTAAGCGGACACTGTGTAGCTGGCTATACCAGTAAGCTACATCATACTTAGTTATTGAAATTAAATTGAACATTTCACTTTATTGTAAAATTTGACAATGAAAATGGTAGATCAAAGGACATACTTGGGAGACTTGATGTTTGAAATTCTGATCTTGCTGTGGTGTTATGTTCGGTGGGTATGTTATTTTGCCATTATGTTCAGTTGTAAATGGAATCTTCAGTGAAGTTGAATGAGTTTTCAAATGGTGAAAGAGCCACTTTCACAGGAACTACTTCATAACCGTGCATTATTGTCATACAATCACTGGGAAATAACGCACAGCCCTCCAGCCAATCAGAAACACGTATTTAACCAAGCCGTGGTTAAATACTAATTGAAAGTAAAATATTTTTACGAAATGCATTTGAATAAACAAGTATTTTTTGATATCATAGCCTATAGCACGTTACTAGTCGTCTGTTAATCTGCACAGCCAATTAGCTTATCTTTCGCAAGCATGAAAATAACTCTGGAGGGGACTCTACATTGCACACTTACACACAGTTGTGCACACACGCTTGCAACACTCACACATACACACACAAATTAAAGCAGACTACAAATCTTAGCAAATATGTTCTAACACATAAGCACATACACACATTATAAACACAAACATGAAAAGAAAAAACACAAATCTCACATAGTGTTATGCACTTATTTACACACTCATTCAGACTACAGAATCTCAAAATCAGGTTCTACAAAACAGATCTGAATGCCATGAATGCCTGGGAGTGTGTCATAAAGCAGCAGTTAGCCAGCTTACTTTTGTAAATATATTGAAAAAACACTGCCCTACTCACACGTATAATATCATCCAGGTTATAATCTAATTTATTTTAATTTTTAAGCATTAACTCCATAACTCCACTCCATTTCCTGAAATTCCACTCTACAATTTTTAATGTCAGAACAAATGTAAATAAAGTCAGTTGTCAGTCACACCTGTGTTGAGAACATGGAGAAAAATCTGTGTTTGATGACATGCCGGTGCATTTGCCTGGAACGCTTTGTGCAGAGCACAATATCCTCAATGTTTCCAGAACTCTCCACAGGGGACGTGGAGCAAACATATTACAGCTTTCTGTTTTCACCTCCACAAGCACAATAATGAGAACATCCCCCACTCAAGCTAATCGTTGCTGACATGTGCCTTTCTCAGGCTCCCGGGACCCACTGAAACTCAGCCGAAAACAAGCTTCTTGTGGCGAGTTGCTTCCTTGAACCTTTAAGCATATTTTAGTGGGGGTATTTCTCCAGGGAGGGACCCCTTTCCCCACCACAGTGACTCCTTTGCAATGACAGGAGAGTTGTCAACATGTAGCAGAATAGTGCCGTGTTGGCACCCTGTGACTCTCCCTACACTGTGGCACCATGCCAGGCTGCAGGTGTGGATGGGGAAGAGGGGGATGCTTTCCTTTTTTACTGTTATTTTCACAGCCACAGACTCTCAGAATGCTGTGCGCTTTCGCAGAATGATAAATAAACCAGAGCAGAGGGATGAATCAGGGGTGCCCGTGCGCTAGGGACGTTGACCTTGTGCTGAGATTCTCAGCATTTGCTGTAATTAGGATGCTGAGGCACGGGGCGAGGCCAGGAGGGGCCAAAACAGCCTCGGGCGAGGTTGCTCCTTACAGGCCGGTTTGGGGGGGGACTGGAGAACAGGGCAGTGGCTTCACAAGGAGGAAGCAAAACTATACAACACTAAGAGTGAAGAAAGGGAAAGAGTGAGGAGGCTGAGTGAGTGAAAGATGGGCTCCTGAAATAAGTAGGAAATGCAAGGGAATTTGCTTCCGCTCCATGGAAACCGACCTATCATGAGGTTAAAATAAGCATGGCAGGTATGCAATCTGGGAAAAAAGACAGAAATGCCAAGGAGGCACAACTGCAGCTTGTTAGAAATATGTGAGAGCTCTTCGCTTTCGGAAGGAAAGAGACCGTCACTGAGATGCATGAGCGTAAGCCTCCATTTGCTGCGTCACATTAAAGTGGAGAGGTGCAAGGTCCCGGCAGCCCCGCGAGGAGTGCTCTGAGCTTTATTTTCGTGTAAATGTGCATGGATCCTTGAGCAGGAGCCCATCAGCGCAGCGGGCAGGCAGTTACTCTCTGACTCCGTCCGAATTACCATAATGCATCAGCAGGCCACGGTAGCGGGAGGAGGTGTCAGAATGGTGCACCAGCCCCGTCATTCCTCATAGTTACCTTCCTAACCGCATTACCTCCACCCCTGCCGCTCCCTCCCCAGCTCATCAGCAGACAGAAAGCACAGGTGCTCACACATACAGGCGAGTGAAGAACACACACAAACACACACACACACACACACACACATACACACAGCAACAATAAATGACACATACACACAGGAGCACACATACATAGACACCAGAACAAATACACACATCCTCATGCAAATATTGTCAATGCCCCCACTTAAATTGGAAGAAAAACAAATCTTTGCAAACAAATCTCCCTCACATCCATTCAGTTATACACAGCAGAGCGTTTATTAGAGTCTTTCCACACTAGCGGTCTCAAAAGAGGTCACGGAGCAGCAAGTGACTCGAACTGTCATTCTGCATTTGCTGTGTGTCTGTCTCTCTCCTTCCCCTGGTCTTGAGCACAGGCTCGTTCCACATTCCTGCAGTTGCTGTAGCGGTAGCAACAGCTTGCATCTCTGCTGGATCTCTGACCCACAGACGCCGCAAACGCACATCCTACTCACTCACGCTCTCGCTCCACCGAAGTCTGTGACCAGAACCGGCAGCAGCGGGCAGCCTCGCCGCCCACCTGCCATACCGTGGGCACCCTGCTGGGTGGCCCTGATGCAGGTCAGGTGGGGGGGGGGGGGGGGTGGGGGCGGCTGGGACTGTTAGTTGAGGGGCAGGGTATGAGTACGTGTGAGGGGGATGAGTAGATTGGTGGGCTGAGCGGGATACTCAAGAACCGGGTTCTGATGACTATCCAGAGCAAAGGCAACTGAACAAGCTGAAAGACTACATTGGTTGTAAGGGGATTATGGGCAGCAGAGATGGAGAAGGGGAGGGGGCCAGGGGGAATGGTGGTGGGGATGTTGGTTTAAAATTGGGTGGGGAAAGAAGAAGAAAAAAGGATAGAAGATATGTAGAGATGGAGGTAGATGTGGGTGACACACTGTCATGCAGAGAGAAAGGGCTGTGAAGAGTGCCGTGTCAGATTTAATCGCCATCAAGGACGGAGGCTATACCCGCGGCAAACAGCACTGCCGCCATCACCTGAGCCTGGAGACTGCAAGGCGGAGACAGAGAGGGAGAGGATCAGTGGATTATCAGGGCATCACGCCACATAAACTGCTCCAGTTGGGTGCCCCAGGGCAAGATTCTGAAATAATACAATAAAAGAAGGATCAATCCCGCTGGACGTGAATGGCTGTGATAATCTTGGTGCTTCCAGGCAAGCGTGTCTGAGCTTTTCCACTGCTGCTGCCTGCCCTCGTCTTGAGCATCCCTGGTTAATAACATCACACATGCACAAACGGCAAAACCCAGCCCATGGGACAGAGAGGCCCTAGGATGATGGTGGCCATGCTTACATGCAAGATGACCCAGAAATCACATCTCTGACATCAAAGCCCAATGTTTCTCTCTCTCTGTCAGTGTTTCCTTTAGCATGCATGCTCTTCCCTGAACACAGGGCTGGACAGTGTGCCCTTTGGGGCATAGTTATATTAATAAATGGACAGATAGATAAATAAATAAATAACCAGCAGCTCTTGTGGTCCAAACAGCTGTGGTTCGAAGCTAGTGGAGAAACGGCTGGAATGTACACATGGTAACGGTTACCATATGGACCGCTGGCGTTGGCTACGGCAAAAGTCATGCTCTTTGGAAAAAGACAGTCGCTCTGGTATTTGTTGCCTCTCACGA
Organism: Albula glossodonta; assembly: GCA_019788955.1. Classification (NCBI taxonomy): domain Eukaryota; kingdom Metazoa; phylum Chordata; class Actinopteri; order Albuliformes; family Albulidae; genus Albula; species Albula glossodonta. The sequence continues at coordinate 38,001 of JAFBMS010001163.1, read as the reverse complement.
CTCAAGGCCAAGTTAGCCTGAGCTGCTCCCATGAAGGGAAGAGCTGGGCGCCATGGCGACGATCCGACCATAAATGAGTCCGTATGACTCGTCTGGATATTCAGTCTACAGACTTCTGATGTCAGAGTGGAAAATCCAACCTCAATATCATAGGACACATTGAACTGCAGTCAACACATGCCTAAATTGTACGTTCTTATTATGTCTTTGTTATCTCTGTGCGTAGTGTGTGCTTTTGTGTTCATTCTAGTGTATGTTTGACTGTCTTTCTGCACATAAAAATCTGTTTCTGCGTGTGTCTGTACATGTGGACATCCACATTTACGTGTTAGGGTAAAATCTGCTATTAATGCATCATAACTGCATCTATTCCCAAATCTGATCCCATATTGCCTCTTCAATCATTAGATAAAACAAGCAATCAACCTTCAGGCCAGAGGGTCAGAACCTTCTTCCATATGAGAGAAATAGATCAAGGACCTCAAACCAGGAGATGATGAATTTTAATGAAATAAATGGTAACGTGTTTCTAAAATGAAATCATGTACTCAAATCTCCATTGGGAGATTGAAAATAGTTGGTTTTTCATTGTGCTTAGCTTCAAAAGCTTCCCTGTACAGACAGACTGTCACTCATCAGCAAGCAACAAACAAAAGCGACAGATTTTTTTGCCATTATCACATACAGAGCACATTATGCTAGAAGATTCAGGGAACTATGCTGCAACGGAGACATGCCAAAATAATAGGCTCAGTCATATTTTTTTAAACAAAAACAAAACAAAGCACAACAGCTTTTGGAAAGGAAGGTGTGAATGTGTACAACAATGTGAGACTTTGCCACTTCGCTGCTTACACTAAAGCTGTCAAAACAGCTCCTGCCTGCAGACATTGCAACTCAGCTGAGTTACCTAATAAGACACTGTCTCTGGACAATCCCTGGGAAAATAGGGAAAGGGGACAAACCATCTTATTCTCAGGAAACAGAGTCAGAGAACTGCAGTGAACAAGTAATTAAAATGCTCCTCTTATGAGATGGCTAGAGAAAAGGTGTTGTTGTTATTTTTTTTTTAACTGGGCAGGTTTTTTTCCATTTCAGAAGCAAAGCTTTTCCATTGGTGAAGATTGCACATATGCTAGGTGCTGCAAAAATGCAGGCAATCGAGATTTGACGAGAACAGAGGTGCTGCTCTCTGTGCGCCACGGCATGCAGGCTTATGATGGAGCACACCAGAGCTGCACAAGCCAATGGGAGCCTGTGTTTGCTGTGATTTGCCTGTGCTACATCAGCTGATGGAGCAAATATGGAAAGATGTGTCCATACATACACTTACCATCAACTTTGACTTCTGCTGCCAAAGACTGCACATGCACTGGGTGCTTTAGAAAACACTGACAACTGGGACTTCACAAGTACAAAGGTGCTGATCTCCAATGAGCACATATCTATACTATTAGGAAGGAGAGGCCATATTTGCTGTTTACAATACAGACAGGCATATGGACTTTCACATATTATAAAACATTTTATTTTTAAAAGGATTTACAGAATATCAAACTAACCAAAAATCGAGATAATTCAAAACACCAAAAAAGGTACTGCAAAAAACAACTTCTGATGTAACTTACCACATTAGAAACATGCAAAAGAGTATGTTAATAGCTGACTGCATAATCAAAATATTGGGACTCGTTGTATATAGACATGACCAAGTAATAACCTTTAAGGAACTTAAGAGAGGTGGCACGTTCCACTGAAGAGAGGGTTGATCAAGTTCAAGGCTGTGACTCTTCAGGGATAGCTGTCTCTTTCCCTGGAATTTACTCAAAACTCACATAGCTGAGAAACAAAGGCACTCCCTCTGCATTGTAAGTGTATTTAATTAGCGTGTTGGTAAAAAAAAAAAAAACACATTCCAGGCTAGAACTGGGGCACCGTCTCGCTGCTAGCGGCAATGCAATTGAGTAATTGTATGTTTTGAGGAGGCCGCGCCACATGACAGAGTCTGTAATCATTGTCTGATCTCTCAGTCCCCTCATTCCCGCTTTGCTCGCTTGTCCGCGACTGAGCCCCGGTCAATTACAGCTGTGTAATCTGTAATTGATATAATCGTTTCACTTTAAGCTGATTATGCCTGAGAACCACTTAATGTTTCAAAAAATGTGAGCATCGTGCAGTGCTCCGATGACAGCGGAAGCTGGTAAAAACAGACACTGTATTTATTTTGACATTTTAATGAAGTGATAATGACTCACTTGCAACAGTGTCACAAGGCACAAACATCAGTGTCATCACTGTGAAGGAAGATATTCTATTTGTTATTGCTTGTCCCACTACGCCACAACTGAAGTTTTAAAGGAAGGTAAATAATTTTACCTTTTTACAGGGATACTGAGAAACTAACACTGGGAGGAGGTGATTAATGGCAAAGTTTCAATAATGAATCTCAACCACACTATTCTACCATTGTGTACCCTATTTTGGGAAAGATTCCATTCTAGCTCTGTGTAAGAACAATCTATGAATAATGAGGAAACCACTGACATGACCAATTTCATTTGCACTTACTGTTATGGTAGGTCTCAAATCCATGTACACACATTAACAAAAAACACACCATAGGTGAATAGGAGGATGTTCTATGCCTAGGTTCTGTATGGAGTTTAAATTAACGCATTTAATGTGTGTGCTTATCGAGGCAAACTTACATTCTGTGCTTCCGTACAGCTGGGTGTTTTTCAGTCGTGTATAAAAGCCTACTCAGAAGTATGACAGCAGTGCCCCACCTTGGATTTCAACCTACAATCTTGTTGTATGTCCAATCCCTTAACCACACCACTGGCTAACATGTTATATTGTGGCAGACAGTAAAATTGACCATTCTTGTCAAAATTGAAGGGCTGAAAAACAGTAAGCACAAACACACAGCCACATATACACGCATATGAAAATAACAATGCACACAAATGTGTAGACACAGGAGCATACATACACTCACACAGGCAGGGACATTTCATTTGACATCACTGAGACCATGGCAGGGACATGTCAGTTGATGGGGGAGTCGAGCTCCACGTTAGATAATCAAAAGGTGGGGATCGTTGACAGGGCGATCATTGGAATGGGAAGGCCTGCACAAACAAAGGCAGACAATAGCCTCCCTATGGCCCCTGTCTGCATCGGGCACAGTCGCACTCAGCTGTCAGTGCAGCGTTTCATTCCGGCAGGCCTGACAGAAGAACGCCGAACCCTGTCACCGCCTTCACTGCCGTGGGTTGATGCGCCCTTGAGAGCTGGCTCCTCATGCCTGGCCGATTATGCTTTCGTGGCTGGCGTAGAGGAGGGAAGGACGAGGATTGCTCGGAAAGTCCAGAGCAGAGATCGATGGTCCTATCGTGGCAGTGATGGTGACACGGCCCACCTCTCTAGGGACCCACTTCTATATCGGAATGCCAAAGGAGCAGAGCTGGAATACAATCCTTTTACACATTCTACTGTGCTGTAATTACACTCTCCCCTTCTGAGGTGAGCAGCACCTCGCCCAGTTTTAATCAACAGTCCCTTTATTTGCTGGTCACCGACGGAGCTGGCATCATCCGTGACTTTGCTGCACTTGTTTATAACAAAATCCAAAAACAGTGAGAAGTGTGAGCTTGTACATGTGTCTCACCTGCATTGTTTCCAAGGGATCTGAAGAAGACATGGCTATAATTACAACCGGCACTGTGGGCATGTGTTTAGTAATATAAACAGAGGTGTGAGAGAGCAGCCAGCTCTTACACTGAGAGGCAAGGGTATGGCAGTTGGAAGGCAGCTGGCAGGGTTTTTATGGTGGAAAAGGCAGGAATGTGAATGACCACGGAGGCCTATGACCTTGGCCATTAATGTAACTCACCATCTCAGCTGTCTACGGAAGAACATAGAAAATGTGTAAAACTTAAATCAGCTCTTTAATGATTATAATCAATAATGATTATAAAGTAACAAATCAGATGGTAAGCACACCTTTACTGACTCTTTTTGCGGATTTCAGCGTGGTCTTGGTGAGGCACAATTGGTATTCTAGTTTTAGCCATAGGGGACTATAATCCTGGAACGTTAAAAGATAATATTTAAGACAGCCGCTTTCTCTGTTTGTGGTCAGTGGTGGGAGACAATGGAATAAAATCTCTGTAATGATGACATTTAAAGTGCTTTACAAAGCCAGCTTAGCTTCAGCTTCTGACAGATACATATGGGGGTATAGGTGCAGCGAAATGGAGGAGGGGGGTGGGGTTTGGGGCATGCATCTTTTTCAGTGGTTGTGTTTTTTGAATTGTTTTGTGTCCTGGACACTGCTGGTTTCGTTCTTTTCCCCTGCTGGTTTTGTTCTCTTTCCCATGTCCATTGAGACAGAGCGGAAATGAACACATACTGTATTGTGCACTCCAGAGAAGGTAGATTACAGCCACATGGAGTGACTGCTGGAAATGTGTGCGTGTGTATGTGTGTGGGTGCATGCATTTGTGTGTGCGTGCGTTTAATCTTTCCACAGCTCACCGTGGCCAGCTGTTTCTGCTGGAGGAAGACGTCTGGGAGGGAAAGAGAGGGAGTGGGAATGAGGAAGAGAGAGGAAAGAGATCCATCATCTCCCAACTCTCCAAATGCACTGACAGTGAGACAGAGGGAAAGGAAACCAACACTGCACACCCCTTGCTCTGTGCTTCCCAAAAGAGTCTGAGGTTATGAGTGTGCAGGGAGAGCCGACACACCAGTGCACAGATCCCTGCAACGCCAGCTGCTCCCCGGCTTGTGTTCAGAGACCACAAATGCTGGGTGGTCAACCTTAACCCCCGTGTCACTTTGCACACCTACACAGCATATATGTGGAGCAGGAGAGAGGGAACTCCCACTTGTGCTGTGTGTCCGATCCATGGGTTCACAACCCTCTACACATCAACATAAAAAACATTCTTTGACTCCTGCCTGCTTCAAAATCTGGATTGGGAAGAGGAACGTGAAAACAAAGTCCAAAAACAGATGCACTAGTAGTGATTGCATAAGTCAAACAATCCTGGGAATCAAAAGAAGAGAAAAAAGATCTACAGACTGACTGCAAGAAACAATGATAAACTGATATAGGCAGGGCCGGCTCAAGCCATTTTAGTGCCCTAGGCCAGATTAGGATTTGGTGCCCCCTTCCACTTGAAATTCATCAAGGCAAATATAGTGCAGCTGGACTACTATTCTCATATAGGCCTATAAGGTATGTAAATATGTGTTAATAGACCGCAGGTTTGCAAAACGAGAAAGCAGAAGTGTGTGTTTATGAAATATAGGATAGGATATTTTCCTGGACTTTAAGAATAGCGAGGCAGTGACGTCACAACTGCAACACACTTAACCTCAGTGGTTAGCGTGTTCAACCCCTCAACCTGGCGCTGCAGCATCAAATCCTGATGCAGGTGGAGTGTTAGCAAGGCAGCTGTACAGGCATAGATTGGGTTAGATGGTGATCTGGAGAAAGTGCGGAGGATACATCCCCCACACCTGCAATACACGTGAAAAATATATATTTTTTATTCTTATTTGTTTGACAAATTAAAAAAAGAATACTTGTAATTTATTGCCAGATAAATGTAATTCCACTCATTTGTTACCAAAAATTAAATGATTTGTACCAAAGAAATGGCAATAAATTCAAATGCCAAATGCATGAAGCATTTAAAACATTACTTCTTAAGACTTACCGCGTTTCCTCTGGAAAAACATACACATGTATCTCCCAGGTGAACAAATATCGCTAAGGGAAAACAGCCGTCATCAGCAAAACAAAGTTTGTGAAAAAGGTAGCCTAAGATCTAAGCAAACTCTGCAGCAGTAAGCCAAAATCCTGGTAGAGTCTGACAACTCAAAATGCAAAGCGTATTTCTTTCTTTATTTATTTGTTCATTTTTAACCTCAAGACAGAAAATGAGGAGAAAGAAGACATTTTTATTATTCTTTTATTTTTTATTTAATTTTTTCCTTTGAGGGTGACCATTGTCCACCAGAAGGTGACGCTCTAGGCAACTGTTTCTGAGGCCTATGCTGGCACTCGATATAAGCCTATGAAAACATTATACAGACTATCTACAATGTCAATGGGCCATTACTCACCAAGCTGATGGTGAATCTGACAAAGACTGCTTGTTGGTTGGGATAAATTCACATTTTAGTATCATTCAGGACTTAGATACTACTTCTGCCCACACAATCCCAGTGGGTTCTTTCACTGAGACTGTGTGAGAGGCACAAGACTTAAACTTAAGAACAAAAGGATGGATCTTTAAAATGACTTCAAGGTTTTCATTTATTTCCAAATTTTAGATAAATGCATATATAATAACCAGTCTTTATCTCCAGATACACACTGGAATTTGTGATTCAGTTTACCTTCTGCTTGTTTAGCTTATGTTGTTTTCACTTGGTTTTCTTCAATTATTTCCATTTCTCTCATCTTTTCCATATAAATGTTTGTCATTTCTCAAAAAACAAACCACTGGCCTGATGAAGGGAATCAATAACTATAGAACTGTTGTATTTTCAGCTTCTATATGTAGAATTTGAAATAGAACTCCCCACCACAAAATACACAAGCCCATAAGTGGATTAGGGATATGACAGTAATATTTGGGACCCTAAATCTAGAATCCCCCTTTCCAATACTTTTCCTGGTAAAGGGCACCATTTTTATTGTGAAACCTATTGCTTTCCATCAAAAACAGTAACAGAAGACAGTTAGACAAACATTAGAAAGCTTATTCTTCCAAGAAATTCAATTCTAGCTCTGTTAAGCCTCACAGTCTACTTTCACTAAAGGATTGACATACATGGTCAAATAGTGCTTCTAATGACATCACAGCCATTTTCATGCAGCTAATCATCTTTCTCTTGTATATCATCATTCTTCCCCATAGCCAAAGATTCTGTTACAGCCCATACTTAACATGAACATCACCCTTGGGATAGACTACTGTGGGTCATGGTGGGAAGTATTTCTCCAGTTCAATGTCTTGATCCCTTCTTTCAGAGCTACTCTTTTAGCAAACCAGCCCACTACCTGACCACTATCTTTTGTAAGAAAGCAGTTCTCTCAGAGAGACATTCATCTCCACAGCACTGTCGCCATGGATGCCCGCCAAGGGGATGGGGGGAGGGGTGTGTGTGTGTGGGGGGGATCAGTTCTTAGTCCCAGTGCTCACTGGCAAGACGTCCACCTCTCATCTGGCCAGTGTAATTTTCAAGCGAGTCTAAAATGTTACAATAGTTAACTTAACTAATGAATATATTTCTCATTAACATGCCAGTAGCTGGACTATTTTACTTGAATCCATGCATCTGTCATGATAAATCAATGTATGAATGTATTTGACTCATTTGTCTGTTTCCCATCCAAGAACATCATAATGTTGAATATCCCCACAAGCCCATTCCATGTCCCATTACACAGAATGCTTTCTGTCTGCTAGTCCAGGATCATTTCCCCAACACTAACCTGTTTGGTCCATTTGAAAAGAAGGTGGATACTGAAGGTGGTGACTCAATGGTTAGAACCAATTTCATTGCTTTGGTACAGAAATAAATCTGACTGATTAATGCAAGTTAATGATTAACAGATCATGATAGCTCAAGATAAGAAGGGATTAATACAGCCTAACTTTGTGATCTTTAGTTTGGGAGGCACATGTAAACCAGTGTGGCTATCCAACACTAGTTATCTTAGGACAGAGTGTCTCAAAAAATTACAAACATTAGTGCTCTTAACATTCTAAAACTGAGTGGATGACTGTCAATTTTTTTGGAGAGGATGTCAACATATCTGTTTACATTGGAGCAGTCTAGATCAAGAACAATAGACTGTGCTCACGTTAAATTAACTCTTAATATTGCTCAAGAGGAGACACATATTTTCCTTCAGCTAGTCAACATTACTAAACAACCATAAACACTTCAGCAAGGTGTAACATTTTTCTACTCAGGCAGGAAACCGCTTATTTCAGATCAGAAAGCCCATAAACCATGAAACAGCTATTAAAGTACCACATCGCACCCTTAAAATCCTTCCTCTACTGTTTGATTTCCTCCTACTCCAATAAAGCCACCTCTAAGAAATTGACAGTTGTGGTGAACAGGTGATCTTCAGCTATTCACCAGCTGCCTTTTAGGATTTTGTTAAGAGTTTAGCAAGGAGCTGTGTAACAGAAACGTTAGCCTGATCACTTTTGCATCCTGTTGATCCCAGGGACAGACTAGGGTGTGGCCTCAAAATGGGTGTGGCACGCATTGTGCACCCTCAAACACTTTCCACGGAAGGAGTAAAGGGAAGGGGGTTAAGCTGTTCAACTGAAACAGCCAAAATGTTCTCCCAGAAAGGTGAGACAAAGCACACCAGACAAAAACCATTTTTAACAAATGATACACCAGCTAAGAATGAAAACAATCACATAAAAATTAGTGGAAAAATGTGAAAGAAACCCAGTGCTCATGTAGGGAAAGATGCTGTAGGAAGTTAAGACTCACCAGGCCGTCGCAGTTGCTGATGGCGACGGATGCACCTCGCACACCGCTGACATCGCCCACGTAGAGGCAGTCGCTCAGCAGGGGCTCAGATTGACTCTCTTTGTCGTTGTCCTGCCACTCCATCTTGGCTCCGGGGGCCACCAGCCGTGCGTTGTGTCGCAGACGCAGGTGGAACTCCCGGCCGAAGATGGTGACATTGTAGAACAGCCGATCCTGGCGCTCTCTGTCATGCTGTTCCTCCTCATCTTCCTCCTGGTGCTCTGCCGCCCCCGCCTCCCTCCTAAAGCGCCTACGGGGCTGCCCACCCGAACGGCCGGCCGACACGGCGTGCGACAGGAACCTGCCCTCAGCGTCCGTGCTCACCGGCGTGACCAGTCCATATTCCCCCAGGACATTCTGCAGGGAGTCTGCACAGGGACAGAGATACAGTCAAACATGTACAGACACACACGGTCATACACAAACATGAAGAAAACAAACACAGACACTTGTCATCACCAAAAACATAAACTACTACAAACCCATAAAAACACACACATAAAGAAGCACACACAAAATTATGTGCAAACACACACACACACACACACACACATTTACAGAGGCATTAAAAAAAAGAATGAGAGCTGAATGCTGACATGGAGCTTGTGCATCATGATTATAACAGCAACCAGTTTCAGCTTATTAAGAATGGTGATAGATGTATCATTTTAACATATTCACACAAACTGGTAAATAAAGGAGGAGTCATGGTGGCATTATTAGCATTGTCGTCATCCCTAAACTGTTTCAACAGATTTTGATCAATGCCTACTCCTTACACCTAGTGACATTCACACTTTGAAAAGCTTCAGGAACAAGAGACAAATGGAGGGTGAAACACGTTTCCAAAGTATATTTTTTGAGCGAAATGATACAATGCATCCTAAACCACTTCTCTAAAATGGAAACAAGATGTAGACAAGGACAATCTCAATTTTTGCTTGTGTATGTCACTTTCTGTGCCCCGAGAGCATCCAAAAGCAGAAAAGCCAATAAGATCAAGGTGATAATTGCGGTTTTTACACGCTGAATAATGTTTTCTCACTGGTAGAAAGCTGCCGGGAAGGTACCAAGGGCTCGCTTCCCCCACCTGCGTGTTCTGAGTACTAATATCAAGTGTTAGCTACTAGTGCTGTGAATGAAAAAAAAAAATCTTTCAGAATTAAAAATGTTAAAGGCCTATCGTTCCTACACAGCTGGATAATAACAACAATAATAATAATAATAATAATATTTGATTCTTACGAATCACAAATAAGCCTATGCACGTATCACTGGATAAGGAACGATAAAACACTAAAAAACAGGAACAGGTAAAACTAATAAACGTTACTGTTTTTTTTATTATTATTTTCAATTAAAAGCCATTCGTGCTGTTAACTTTTATTCCGTCTTTGAACCAGGAAAATCATTACTTCAAAGTTGTCTTGTAAAGTACTTGCATCAAAACAACGCATCCAATCGTAAACACACTTCCTCTTTAATGTTTCTCTGATTGTAATTAGCAGATTTCACATCAAACTCTAGCATCAAAGCAGTAAAACTAATTCATAAGGTGCCAATTCACACCCAGCACGCGGAGATGCTCCTCCAGAGCGAGAGCGAAACACGGGGCAAGCGCACACGATAATGTTATATTTTGGATCATTTTTAGAAGCTACTGACAATATGCTAGACAGCGCTGAAACGGACATTAAAATTGAAAAAGAATTTGAATACAAATACTATTAACTAGCCTCATTTCTCATCTGATCAAGTTCTGAAACATCAAAAACAATTATTTAAAATATGAGTTATCACTCCTCTTCAAGTCTGGCCGCGTTATCAAAATACTAAAAATGTGTATTTAAATCCAAAAGGAAGCATGTTAAGTGTCGGCATTATTATTTAGGAAAACGTTTACTGAAAACAATTACTGAAAACAATGACTTTCCAAATGAGTTAGTAACTAATTAAGAAAGTTTGAAAATGTAACAAAATAGGGTCATTTGTGCAACTTCGGATTCTGATATTCAAACAGCTGTGGGGTCCACGCTTGAAAGGCAAGACGAAAGAGAAAGGAAAATGTGATTTATAATCGATACTTTGCTGGTCTTCCGTTCTGTTACCAATCGATAGCTGTCATCACAATTATGACAAATGGGCTTGCCCCATGGCTCGAGCAGCTAGCTAACCGATTTAGCTTCAATTTAAAAAACAAAACTGAATCACGCGCACAAAGTACACAGTTGATAATGCTTTGGCTGCTGAGGGGATGTGGAAAAAATGCACGCTTCACAAGGAAGGCTGATGACATGGCATACTGTAGCAGACACAAGAATTTCTTGTGAAAGTCCTGTTAGTCGTAAAAAGCCTAAATATTTTAAAGATGGAGAAGTTTCAGCGGATGAATTACAGTGTTCATAAGCACGGATGAGCGTCAGAAGGTGAGGTGTGGATAGCAGGTAGGTTCATCGTAAGACTTCGTTAACAGAAAGTACAAATACAATAAACAATCCTACGTACCTATGCTACTGGCGATATAGAGACCGTTCGTGTGCAGAAAGAATGGAAAAATAATTAAGAATGCAAATCCAGGCGCAAGATCCATGGCAGCTCCGAACTGCGCACGTGAGAGAGACGGACTTTGGGATCCAGTGTGGTAAAGTTCCCTGCGACCAGCGATCCGCCACACCAGCGACAGCAGCCCGCAACTAACTGCAAAGTGCACCGGGAGGGAACGCGCTCCCCTCTCTCTCTCTCCCTCCCTCTCTCTCACACACACTGTCTCTGGATTTCTCCCTCCCTTCCTCTCTCTCTCTCTCTCTCTCTCTCTCTCTCTCTTCCTTGCTTGCTTTTGCCTTCCGATTACGCCCGAGTCCACACACACACGCGCCCACACATTCTCTCACTAAACAGCGCAGGGAAGCGGAGGGGATGAGAGAATACTTAAGAAAACTCAAGGGCGTGAAGTCACACTGATTGACAGACCGCTGACAACTTCACAGAAGTGGGGAAAAATAAAACTCCTTGCACCAAATCCGATACTATAGTTGTAAAGGTTCAATATATTAATTTTAAAACTATCGAACTTTACTCCGTATCTCTCCCATAAGCCGTGTCTCACAGGACGCTCATACGATCCTCTCTCTCGGTGGCGTCCGGGAGCACACAGTTCTGCATAGCTTGCATAAAGTTTTTGTGTCTCAGCTTCTTGGCACGATCGGGAGAACGAAACTTCTGGTGCAAGAGCTCCCCCTGTGTTTCAAAATGATACCCACAAAACCTGAAAACTGACTGGTCGGCGCTGCGTTAATGTGCAGAGAAGTCTTAACAACCACCACCACCACCACTATACTACTACTTCTACTACTACTACTACTACTAATAATAATAATAATAATAAGAAGAATAAAACCATGCATGTTCCTATATACATACAGATATGCAATGCCTATAAATGCTATATCTACAAACAAATATCACTTGATAACATTTGTTGTTCTTCAGGGCTGTGTCCATTTAGCATTATCCTGACCATGCTTTGGTTGTGATTTTTTAAATTATTTTGACTAGTGGATAAAACTGCACTTGACATGTTTCTTGCTGCATTTGTCTGAGCTGGACACTGGCCCCTGTCAGCCCCTCATTTCTATTTTAATGTCAGGTTAGTAATGCTGGTGTTACTTTCTTGCTTTCATTGTCTTTGATTTCATTTGGTTCTGTTTGCTGACAGGCACCCATGCAGCTTGCAGGGACCCCACTCCACAGCCATGAGCAAAAATGACTTTGAGCGTTAAAATAGCTTCACCCATTGTGCCTCTATTTTTGCACCTACACAGCTAGCTTGTGATGGAAGAGTGAGACTCAAATGGGTATAGGGATCACATGTCATCAGTGACATATTTCAACATCCCAGTTATTATTATTATTATTAGTAGTAGTAGTAGTAGTATTACTACTCGTATTGTGTCAAGTCTTTTGATTTTATCGGAAAAGTGAATGAATTTTAAGGCATGATAGCTTCACTAATGACAGTGCTCATGAAGCCTCAATCTGACACTACTAAGCCAGCTGTTTACACTCAAACTTTTCAAAATCAGTTCAGTGGTCTCTTTTCACAATGGCAGCAGATGTTACAAATTGTAAACTCAGATGACTGTAAAGTACTATGGCAATGCTATTCCTGGAGACATGGTGTACGCAGGTACAGAGCTCAGCAGGATCTGCACTGACCCTGAGAGGCCATCGTGAAAGACCTCTCTGATATTGGGACTATAAGCAGGTGGGATCCCCTGAAATAATACTCTCTAGTCTTATCACATGGGTCAAAGTGTTAGTTTACTGTTTCCACTGAATTGCGACTGGATCTCTGTCTTTGTGAGTTAGAGGGACTTTGTCCTGGAAATATTTTTATAACAATTGTCGCATTCCATTTATTATGAGCTAGGTCATTTGTAGGAAGAAGGAATTCTCTCTACATGGTTGGTCTCAGTAAACTCTGGTAAGACCCTACCAGAAGGGTTATGGACCACTGTTCAGTTCCCTCACTGAACAGTGGCATCACTGTCTCTGATGGGCTTTCTGTACCCACTGAGCTGTACAACTGTAGCTGGAGGCCTCTCCCTTTCAGAACTACACCAGGCACGTGCTGGCCTGTGCAGGGGAAGAACACTGCCATCCCTCACCCCTGCTTCTACATCATCTCATCTGTCGGCAGTTGCTTCTGGACATAAATTGTCGTCTCTCAGCCAGCATGGAAAAGCGGCCCCCATGTTGTCGAAATGAAACATTGCCGGCGTACTTTATGGCTCCCGTCTCAGTTGGAAATGTCACATCTCTCCTAAGCGCCTTCCGCAGCTGCGAATGGCAGCTTCGCTGCCCTTCTGTTCCTGGCCGCTTCTGCGTTGTCATGGAGATACCAAGCCCCTGCACCTTGGTAAAGTACACCTCCAAGGCTGTGATACGGCACAGCAGTATCTACCCTCTTTGTTAGACCTCCCTCTTTGTTTATGTGATTGCACTGACTTGAGAACTTGCACCAGGATTTGTGAACTGAGGATAAGCTGGGCTTCATCTGTGCTCAAGCAAACAGCTTGTACTTTTTTTAAAAAAAAAAACCTTCAGAAATATTTCATCTGACACGCAAATGGAGAAGTGGAATGCTGTTTTGCTGTGCTAATATCTAATACCGCAATCACTAATTTGTAACAGATGCAGGTTTAAATCAAGAAAATAGATGACAGGGAACATAACAGAAATACCTTTGGCAGATTTTATTATTAATTATATTTCTCTGTACCATGTTGCTGTTTGGAAAAGTTTGACAGAATACAGTGGACCAAAAGAGTGATTGCACTGTATTTCAGTGTTTTACAGAAAACTGTTTCGTCTTTATTAAAGTCAAGGGTGATATGTCATTGGAATGAAAATGGCTGAAGCATTATTATACAGACAACCCTCGTTTGTTCGGACTAATACAGACTGGGCCATGTCTGGACATTGAAAAAGTCCGGACATTGAAAATTGAGTACTGTACAGTACTGTACAGTAAACAGCCTATATTGTCTCGCACACATACTCCTAGGCTACAATATGGTGCAATATGCATATACAGTATACATGTCGCGAGAGCCACCTATCGGTCAAAGTTGTCATTCTTCGGACAGACACGGCCGCATCGGACAATCGTCCGGACCCCGGACGTTGTCCGGACAATTGAAAGTCCGGGGAAGTGAAGTCCGAAGAAGCGGGGGTCGACTGTATTGCAAAAGCATATGCAAATGCAAGTGTTTCACAATCCCTGTCAACATTTCCCGCCAATGAACTATTTTCAAGGTTTGAGTGAAATTAGAGGTTATTAGTAATGCTAATTATGACCATAATGGACGTCAGTATGGTTTTTGTACCTTTCCATTAGTGATTGTCATTTTTTTCTCTGTTTGCTCAGGTGTTCACTTGTTTAATTTTTAAAGTGGTTATGATTTAACTGGGCTGTTTTCACTCACCCCAGGAACTATACAAGGAAGCAATTTAAATAATTTTCAGATTTTCCTGAATTTTCACCAAATTTGGAATGCCTTACCATGAGCTACTCTCTGCTATTACCTCAGCTGTTGATTCACAAATGCGCTGTCCTTCAAAATGTGTGATGTCAGTTGTTGCTTCGTTTCACACGACACCTCTCAAGTTGAGCTTGAGTTTTAGGAAGACAGTTCACATGCTGCTTTGTGTAAGCAGACTGTGACCATCCAATTGACCAGTCAGGAAGGATGAAAGGAAGGGGCACCCTGCCAACACCAAGTGAACACCAGAAACGACCCCCAACACCTGTGTGAATATAGAAGCTTCTATGTTTTCTGAAGAACATAGCTAGACTCGTATAATAAAGAAGTGCACTTTCTGGCTTTTCGCTCACACCACCTTTATGTGATTCTTTCTCATCAGAAAGGTCACATCCCTCAAAACCCACTACACCCCCTAAAAAAACATTCCTGCAAATGGGGGGGGGGGGGTCACTGGTGAATAATGGCATGAATATCTGCACAAAATGATTCAGTCCCTGCAAATGTGAAATGCTTCTTTCTCAAAATGGCCTGGATGGAGGACATTGAGAAGCGCTTGATCTCTGGAGATGACAGAGAGATTGGTTTCAGTGCTGAAGACGGAGGCCTAACCCCCACCCCACACAATTCTAAGCACATAGCACTGAACTTTCTGATCCATACAGTGCAGAACACATCCTCACAGCCCACGTTCCATGTCACCAGCATATCCACTACAGCTTACTTGTACCCATAAATAATGGGCCCTATACACAGAGGTTTTCACATATGGCATAGTGCAATGTAAACAGTTTTTAAAGGGTGTTGTGCAGTGGCTTATACTGGAGACAGCAGCAATAGAGGAAGAGTAGGCAAGAGCCACAATGGTGTACTGAGAAAATATTGAGTGCTGCTGTACCTCTGCTCAACCATCTAAATGCTTACCCTTTACAAACTCGCCAAATTCCCTGTTGCAGGTCCAATTTCTCAATGGAGCAAAAATAACATAACAACTCTTCATACCCTAACACACAGGTGCAGCGTCACTACAACTATTTCTATTTCCTTTTAATGTATCTTTTGCCATTCAATTACTCACAGGGCTTGTGGGTGAGACCACTGGGGACTGTATGTACGAGACCAATAGACTGAATGGACTGAAGGCTGGCCACTTGTGGGGTTCTCACTTGACTCATTCATTTAACACTTGTGCGGGACTAGCCCATTGCTAGCATGAAGTCACCCTCAGGCTCCTGATCCCATTGCTACCCCATGCCGTTTGCATATATATTGGTAAGATGACCTGGAAGACATGAAAGGTAACTTTGGTGATTTAATGAGGGAGTGAAACCTGGGGAAAGCCTTTGGTTGTACATTGTGTACCAAACATTCACAAACCTTCCTTGATAATGTCCATTGTCTTGAAGTGTGCTTAGCATGACCACAATAGACACATTTCTCAGCTTTAATTTTGAAGTAATTATTATTATTGACATTTCTGGGTTTAATTTTGAAACATTTATTGACTTGTAACAAAGCAATTTCAAACTACACTTTGATGTATATATTAACTAAGGATAACTAAGGCAGGGCCAGTTGATTTTTGTACTTGAAGCTGTAACTCTTGCTCATTAAAGCCAATCTCCACAGGTTTCGGAACTAGTGAGGGAGGGTGCGCTGGTTCAATTAAGGTAATGATAGGGTGTGTCAGGTCACTAAGCACTTGACTGGAACTAAAACCTCATGCTCTCTGGGACCAGGACTGAGCTACTCTGTTTTAATAGAGACAACTGACGATTAATCAAAGAACAACACTAGGTGCACTTAAAGGAATTAAGGACAAGAGTATTGAGGCAAATGCAGTGGAAGAGGGTCAGTCTGCATAAAGGATTTGTCCTCAAGGGGCTCAAATCTTCTGTTTTAAAATGTGAAAACATTCATTGTTTCTCTCCAGTATTAAAAAAAATGTGGAACAAATTACCATCACAAACATTTCTGCAAGGTTGTGCAAGTCCAAGAGCACACATAGGCAGAAAAATGAAAGCCGTTGAACTTGGTTTGAACTCCTAAGCCATTCACCTGAACCCTGATGACGGCGAGATAAACTGTCCCGCAGGAGTGGGCACACGCACAAGTGTGCACACTTTCAGTCAGGCTTCCAGACAACCACAAAAACCCATACAGCACAAACACTCTGCGAGGGAAGTGGGGTCACCACAGTGCGAGCATTCCATGTCTTAGTTCCTGGCAGACACAGGCGATCAGAAGAATTATGCTCCCTATTTCCTCTCCTCACTCACATTCCAGATTTTCAGGCTAGCGTTCCTTTAGATGCTGTCTCGTGAAAAGCCAGTTTTGTCGCTCGTTTGGCTACACATGAAAGCTCATGCAGCCTGCATTAAAACACATGGAATCAGGGAAGGAGGCCTGCAGACTCTGGTGTTCGGCTGCGTGGCTTAACACACAGGCTTATGTCTGTTTCTCAGTGTTCAAGGTGATAAACCACATGGGCAAGCATGCAAGTTGCATTAAGTTAGATGGGATATTTGTGGCTTTATGCATCTTTCAGTTATCACATTTTATCTAAAATGACAGCTCAAAGCAGCCTTTATGAAACCTGCCATATCAGGAGTGGACAATAAGAGCCATACCCACAGGCCAGAACTCAGAGTATAGTATGCAAGTGTATGCCAGCACATTTATTTGCATGTTAATGAGGAAGGTTTGTATTCATTCAGAGAGTTTCATTACACATGACTGTTAAAGAATGGAGACATATTTATATTCAAATATATATGTGTCAATTTGCATCTATGTGCATATTAATATGTTATATCCATTTTAATGCATAACCCAAGTCTCTTTGATGAGTGAAGCTTCAAATTTTAGCAATGGGTGTCCTTGGTGAGGTCAGGCACATGAAGACCATTTGTTTGCATGAATTTACATACTTAATGAGTG
Organism: Albula glossodonta; assembly: GCA_019788955.1. Classification (NCBI taxonomy): domain Eukaryota; kingdom Metazoa; phylum Chordata; class Actinopteri; order Albuliformes; family Albulidae; genus Albula; species Albula glossodonta. The sequence goes on along the minus strand of JAFBMS010001163.1, from coordinate 20,437 downwards.
GTGGGACACATTTTAATTGTGCGCTGCTCCTGAAAGGTTATATCAGAAAGCACTGGATGCTTGTGACAATGTTGGCTTCAGGCTCTCTCCCTGCAATTCACAAAAACTACCTCAGTCAGAACATGAACTTCAGTCATACCTTTACTCAGCAGATACAAGTAATGATTATTCAGCAACAATCTCCAAAATTGCAGGCACAGAGTGACAAGCAGAGCAAGCCAATTCCATTTTAAAAGCTGGGAATGACTTGAATATGGGGCATTTTTAAAACTATATTTTTAGTGTGGAGACAAAAACAAACAGGATGGTGTTTGTGGTAAAATTGTATATAATGTTATATCTTTTTTTAGTCCAGCCAATAGTATTTCATTTGGTGGACAAACTTTTGTGTAATGTACTTAAGATATATTCGGGAAAAAAATCTTGTAGGAAAAGGTTTGTTAATGGTTATAACTGTTTTTGTATGTATAGCACTTTACCCATACAACTCCACCCTCTGGACCCCTCCTACATCTTCTACCCACAGTGTTCACATAATATCTGTATGGTGCATTTTATTATTGGTCTGTCTTATGAATTTTGGTATCTTGGGGTTACACATATAATCTTTTAAGGCAAACATTTTAGTATTACAGTTTCAGTTTCAGTGTTAATGTGTTTTTGTATTATATCAATCCAGTTAAAAAAGGCCCTACCAAAACTTTGAAAAGGGAGATTTTGGTGAATCTTTGGAGGTGCACAGCTGCTGCCTTATTTCGATTTTCACTTTGTTCAGGGGGCCAGACCTCCAGCCTGTCTGCGTTAGAGGGAGCAAGAGGAGTCTGTCATTCCTGAAATGTCTGCAGAGGTAAAGGGCACTGGAGCAGGATGCAAGGTATGGGATGAATGTGAGAGTTTAGGGGTCTGTAAACTACTGGCCATTGAATTGTACCACTATTTCTATGATCTTCTATGTCTCTGCAGTGATGCAGACTGCCTAAACAAATATAATCATATAAAATATGAACAAATGTGGGCGGAGGCCAGTGTAGTACATACAGCATCTATTTGCAGAGTGTTTAGCCAAAGCAGAATGTCAAGCATGAAGCCCTACTAAAATGTGGAAAAAGTACTTCTTTCGGTAGGTGCTTGGGGATTTTATCCTCTGTGAATGTTGCTGGAACATCAACATCTGCTCACTCCTGTGGTCTGGTGAGAAAGTGTGGCTCCTCCTCTCACCATGGTTAATCTGAATGAAGATCTTTGAGAGGCAGGTTACAATCCTGAAGGGCCGTTTCTTGTTAATGAGTGTGCCAGTCAATATAACCCCCTGCTGCATCCACACACTGTGCTTCATCATGTCTCCTGTCGGCACCTGTTGGTTATTGACTCCTTTTGTCCTACATCCTTTGGGCTTCTCTGTGGGCATGTGCGCCCTAATTGCTGTGGATTCTGTAAGCCACTATGGTGAAGTGCAAAGGAGAAATGTTGGGAGAGCAATCTTGGGTGGAGTTTCTGTGGAAAGGAATCTGTCACTTGAGAGGACAGGCAGGTCATGCATGTGGTGAAAGCATGCAAAGGGTTCTGGGGTCCATGGCCACTGCATCAAGTCAACAGCCCACTGTCAAGCAAGTACTGTGGATCTTTTTTTCTAATATATTTTGTCCTCTGCAAATTAATGTTTTTTAATAAAAGATGCAAAAGTGTGTACGGAGAGTGCATACACAGCGAGTTCTGATACCTGTTAAGTAGCTCTGTCTTGACAGGAATGTCACTCATCCCCTGCATATTTATGAGTGTTTTTATTAAATTAAACACCAGCGTTTTGACACCTCCATACATTTACCTGGGGTTCTTTTTCTGCAGTTCCAACATCTGAATGTTCATTTGGCATGGTTTATGACAGTCAAATACTTCTACTCAATTTAGTCTGATTACAGGGAGTCCCCTACTTACGAAGACTCGACTTATGGAAACCTGCAGATAAGAAAAATAATTTTCAGGGGTAAAAAAAAAGAAACTGCGCGCCAAGTACATGGTCCACAACAGATGGCAACTGTGCACTCTGGCTTTCCCTAAATTGTGAAATATATGCTTGTAAAATTTAAACTAACCTCCCAAATTAGAAAAAATTTTAGACTCTTGAATTAATGGAGAGTGTGGTTTTCCTATACAGTACTATACAGTATATGTAACTATATCACAGTCTTTGAATTTATGCTTGTTTATATTAACCACACATGCATAAAAATAGGAGCTACTGAGACTGATGGAAGTTTAAGGGGAGGAGTTCATCTTGGTGCATGACATAAAGTGTCTGTAAGAGAAAAGATGTACTTACGAAAAACAAATGACTTACAAGAGACCTTCAGGAACCAATTATTTTCGTAAGTTGGGGACTCCCTGTACACAATATCATTACTTTATATACAGTGCCTATCATAAGTATTCACCCCCTTGGATGTTTTATCCTTTTATTGCTTTCATAAATCAATCATGGTCAATAAAATTTGGCTTTTTTCACACAAAAATTTATTGGAAAAAACAATTTTATGTCAAAGTGAAAACAGATTTCTACAAAGTAATGTTAATGAAACAAAATTATATAAAGAAAAATAATTGTTTGCATAATTATTCACCCCCTTCAAGTCAGTATTTAGTAGATGCACCTTTGGCTGCAATCACAGCACTGAATCTGTGTGGATAAGTCTCAATCAGTCTTGTACATCTGCACACTGCAATTTTGCTCCATTCTTCTTTGCAAAACTGCTCAAGCTCTGTCCAGTTGCACGGGTATCGGGCATGAACAGCCCTTTTCAAGTCCAGCCACAAATTCTCTATAGGATTGAGGTCTGGGCTTTGACTCGGCCTGTCCAGAACATTTACCTGGTTCTTTTTAAACCATTCCTGTGTTGCTTTTGCAGTATTCTTTGGATCATTGTCTTGCTGGAAAACAAATCTTCTCCCAAGCCGTAGTTCTCTTGCAGACTGAATAAGATTGTCCCCCAGGATCTCGGTGCATTTTGCAGCATTCATTCTGCCCTCTATCTTTACAAGCCTTCCAGGGCCGGCTGCTGAGAAACATCCCCACAGCATGATGCTGCCACCACCATGCTTCACCGTGGGGATGGTGTGTTTTTGGTGATGTGCAGTGTTTGTTTTCTGCCAAATGTAACGTCTTGTCTGATGGCCAAAAAGCCCAATTTTGGTCTCATCAGACCAAAGAATCTACTTCCACTTGACCATGGAGTCTTCCACATGCCTTTTGGCAAACTCTAGTCGAGATCTAATATGAATTTTCTTCAACAGTGGCTTTCTAATTGCCACTCTCCCATAAAGCTTTGACCGGTGAAGAACCCGGGCAGCAGTTGCTATATGCACAGTCTCTCCCATCTCAGCAGCTGAAACTTGTAACTCCTTCAGAGTAGTCGTAGGGGTCTTGGTGGCTTCTCTCACTAGTTGCCTACGTGCACGGTCACTCAGTTTACGAGGGCGGCCTAATCTAGGCAGATTCACACATGTGCCATATTCCTTCCATTTCTTTATGATTAATTTCACTGATCTCCGGGGATGTTCAATGCCTTGGAAATTTTTTGGTATCCATCCCCTGAATTGAATTTTTCAATAACCCTTTCACTGAGTTGCTTGGAGTGTTCTTCTGTCTTCATGGTGCAATGGTAGCCAGGAATACTGATCAACCAGTCTCTGGACCCTTCACATACAGGTGTTTTATACCTCAATCACTTGAGACACACCCACACCACTCAGGTGATCTTCAATTCACTAATTGTGAGACTATTTGCACCAATTGGATGGACCTCTATTGAATTAGACCATGAAATTTAAAAGGGGGTGAATAATTATGCAAACAATTTTATTTCTTTATATATTTTTGTTTCATTGACATTACTTTGTAGAAATCTGTTTTCACTTTGACATTAAAGAGTTTTTTCCAATAAATTTTTGTATGAAAAAAGCCAAATTTTATTGACCATAATTGATTTATGAAAGCAATAAAAGGGTAAAACATCCAAGGGGGTGAATACTTATGATAGGCACTGTATGTAAGTGTTACAGCCAATGTCAACACTTAAATTAGGGTTATGCTTTAACTCCTGTATATTAATGACCGAAATCACAAATCATTTCACAGAAAATATGATAAAAAAAAGTTTATACAGTAATGTAAAAATGTATATTTGTACAAGGAAGTCCCCATATGGTCAAATGTAAGTCCCCATACGGTCATTTCAATTTAATGTTATATACTTCCTTGGAACTTACTAAACAAATGTGTTATTTTTGAAGACATATTTTAGTAATGTATTACTACAGCTAATCACATAATGGGAAGGAATACACCAATTTAGCCCGGTTATGATATCACAACTAAAGCTCATTTTAAAACACTTGTAAAGCAGTCTGACATTTTCAGTGCAAATACAATAAAATCAGACTCCCCCTGTATTTGTATGTTTTTGAAAAATGAATTTATCAAGTACCTAATGCTTTGTCTTCCAGTTTAAAATCTTTTTAAAACTATAGCTAAGCATGATTTTGCCTGAAGGGGTTCTTTAAATTATAGATCACATCTCATGCACACAGCTTCAGCAATACAATATATTGCCACTGTAGCAACAGACTTTAAACATATAAAACATTGCTTGCCTTTGAAATTTTCTGTTTATTAATATATCCTGACAGCCCCTCTGCTGCACTCATAATGTTAACAAATAAACTAATGCCTGCAGGGACTGTGTTTTTGCTGGGATGGGTTCTGTTTTACTCATTTCAGGAGCCGTTGATGGGACATGCCTGCAATAGCTAGCGTTTTACCGTAAACACAGTTTGAACTTGATGATTCACATAAGTATGGGGTCAGGCCTGGGTCAAAATACACAATGCTTCAATTTACAAAAGCATTTAGTGGTAGTTAATTACAGTTATCATCAAAAATACAGAAAATGAAAGCAAATCAGGGGTGTAGCAACTGGGTGGGTGGGGGTGGGGGGGGGGGGGGTGGGGGTCAATATTTGTGCATGCTACTTTTTTCCCCAACAATAACACAGGCCTGTTGTTTGTTGATGTATTACCCTGAGTGGTAGGGTAATACCCCCCCCCCCCCCCAAATATCCATCTCTCTCTTACGCCCCTGGAGCAAATCAAAAAAAAAATTGTAAAGTTCTGGCATTGATGAAATGAATTCTAAAAAGTCACAATGTTTATGACAACTGGAACTTCCATGACAAAAAGCACAGCCTGTCTTGTGGTAGAATTCATAAGGGAGCAATTGAGGTAATTCACTTGTGAGGCCTTTGGGGGTCTAAATAGATATTGAACTAAAAAGTTTTGGATGTGCATAACCAGATTAAATTGAATAGAAATGATTGAAATGTTACTTTTCAATTGTAATCATTATGTTTATTACGTTTGTCAGTTGATTGTGTAACCCCACAACTAGTGAACGGTCACTTGTTAGAGCTTCTGAGCAAGAAACTTTTATGAAAGCTTCAAAAATGTTTTTTATAAAATAATAGGTATGCAGATTGTAAGTTAATTTGACAGCAAAACGTCAATATAAGTCTGTTGTCTGTTTCATATTTATGTAACAAGGTGCAAGCCATTGTTTCATTTAAATGTGTTAAGTTCCAAAGACAACAGGATGCATCTCTCCTCTATATTCCTTTCAGAACAGTGCATTAGCGCTTTGTCGCGCAGTTCTGGGTCAGATGGAAACTGTGAACCCTGACTTGTTAATGAAGTGGTAACAAGGCATGGGCAATATGCACATCTCTCCTTCTTATGTGTGCTTGACACTAAGGAGCGATAGAAAATATGTTAGCATATGTTCCTCCAAAGAAGAAAATAGAGTTGAAAATGACTCTCCAAATTTACCATTCTGCTTCACACACAGTAGAAATTGTACCTGGTGTGTTCATCTTGTTGAAAGTATCACAATGTCAGCCAACCATTAGCTCCATGAACAGATTGACAGTATTAAGGTGGACTATAGAGGCACCATCCTCTGGCTGTTCATAACACTCCAAATGGCATTATAACCTGTCCAGAATGCAGCTGCTTGGGCCATCACACTGTCCACTGCATCCAACCATTTCATCCCATGCTCTCTTCACCTTCACTCCATCGCTTCTCTGATAGATTCTAGTGCTTCCCTGCACAGTGCACCTCCTTCACTGCTGTACACTTCATACTTCTGCATCTGGTCTTCTCTCAGTTCTCCAAAATCTGACACACTCTCTGGTTTTTTGGACATCTACTGCGGCTCCCTGCCTCTGGAACTCTGTCAGCCACATGTTCAAGACTCACAAACTGTCAGAAAAAGCTCCCATGTTTCTTTTTTATATTATTTTGCCCCGAAATTTCCCTGTTTTTTGTTTGTTTTTCCTCATTTCCCTTTTTTGACCTTTCTTTTTTAATTTTCATTTTGTTGGGTTTGATAGCCAAGGCTTTCACACTGAGAAAAACTCTGTGAAAGTACTAAGTATGGATGCCTATTATTAGTAGTAGTAGAGGAGATAAAAATGCCAGAGAATGTATTTCAGCATGATGAAATAATGGGAGGATTTAAAAATTAATTTGCAATTCTCTGTAATAATTGTCGGAGAACTGTAGGTAAGAGCTAGTGATTGACTGAAGAACCATTGCACTGTATTTTTCCCATTTGTCTGTTCCTGGTTTCTTCCACTCATTTTTGCTGTGAAGGCTTCACCATCCAGTCAGTCACTGACCCATGACCCCTGGGGGCCTTCCTAGGGTGAGCTGTCACTGGACACATTGACAGGGCCATCGCTGATGCACACCTTTAAATGGTTAAATGAGCTCCCTATTCTCTTACCTTCACCTCACACATATTCGTCTATGTTTGGGTATTTCCTGGTTCCATGGAAGTGAGAATGCCGCAAACATTTTGAGTCACAGGATTATCAATCAAGTCATAAAGCAATGAAAATTCTTGTCTATGAGAAGGAGCTTGTGAGGAACAGGTGAAATAGTGAGTTGTAAGGCATCTTAGGTGTGAAGGAACTAGGAAGGAAATGCTTTTTTACAGTTTGTGACTACAGGTGCCCATCAAAAGTGAGGTGGAATTAAGAGGTATGAGAGCAGGTAACATGTTTTCACAGCCATGGACAATGCATACTGCACATTCTGTCATGGCTGAAATCTAACTTAAATGGATCTCTTTTGTTATTTTTTTTTATATCTAGCATCACAAGGTCTCACATTTGGCTCATTCAACCTGTCTAATAACATATTCAAAAAGTGTATTCATGATTATTAATACTTATATTAATTGATTGTTTATATTGCAGTTATACATTTTTATTACCAATGAATAACTGCTAAATTGTACTCCATATGGATGTAGTAAAACATGTAGTGAGAAACAGAGGGTGCAGACCCTACCCGACATTTTGTATGTTTGTATGTTTTGCTTTTTTACTGTCTCCTTTCTATTGTGTTTTGTCATCTTAATCTGTAATAACAGTAGCAGTAAAAAAAAAAAAAAAAAAACGGGCTCACAATATTACAGAGCATGAGGAGGCAACAGCAACTTCTAACCAAAAAATTTCAAGTTACAAGCAGCTGGAAGCCAGACACAACTGTAACTAAAGCTAGGAATTTCAAGTTGGCAGCATACAGCAAATTATTGCACATGATGGTTTTTTTTTTTTTTTTGCTGGTATCAAGACGGTTGCAAACTGTGCTTCAAACTGTGCTTTGCACAGAAAAAAATGGACACTCTTTTTAAAATCACTTACTCAGAACAGACAAAATACAGAAATACTACAGAGTTTATATTTTGAAAGACAGCAACAATACAGTACCCATAAGGTCACTGAATGTCTTGATATGAATTAAAAATATTGTAGTGATATTACTTAATAATATCCTGGAAGGATTCAGTGTTACTTGCACATGAGAAAGTACCTACAGTGTACACTGTTGCCACTTGCAAGGAAATACCAGCCACTTATGGTCTTTAATTATATCAACAAAGGCTGTTCCCTCAACCTTGTGCCTCAGAATGACTGCCTTTGGCATGAATGGGTGATGTGGACTGAGCTGGAACGGGTTTATTATCCCTGTGAGTGATGCTAATGTAGTCACTCTTGGTGCAGCGATTCACCCTGTGGTACAGAGTGAAGCTGTTGCTGAGACTGTGCGGACTGTGGTCAGAGGTCTTGAGAGTCATGCAGAACTGGCAGTGGTAAGGAGAAAGGGTATCAGAGACCAGAGTTTGCACCACAGCCTGTCTGAAGGGTGCTCCTCTGTCACAATGTCTGGACAGCTCTCCCACTGAGCTGCAGAATGGTATTTGTGTCACAGGACACATACTCTACCAGTGTGTCCTACTGGACTCACAGAGGATGTACTGGTGCTGAAGAGATCGACATTCTTTAACTGTGCCCTGTTTCCACTTTCAATAGAGAAATTAGAAAAGCCACATTCAGATCAGAAATATTCTAACATTGTAACCAGTTCCTCATATTACAACAGTATTTCTCTCTGACAAGTTGGTAAGCTGTTCCCATGAAGTGTGTTTTATTATCATAAACATAGCCTTGTGCAGTTCATTTAAAATGTGAGACCTTATATGGATGATGTTAGGGAGGTTTTGTGCTATAATCAGAAGTAATACTGAACAGAAAGGATAATCAGTCTAAGGGAACCAACAGAATCCACCATAATGATGAAATACTGAACCTCAGAGCTGGTTGTGGTTTTTTAGGCTGAATTTGATTGAGGAGAAGGGGTATGTACTGCTGCTGTGTTTAAACCTCTGGGTTTTCATTGTTCTCTCTCAATTCAATTAAAGCCATTTCAATATGCTTTATTTGCATTTTCATTATTTTTGAAAATATTGTCATGTCCTTTTAAAAAAGATACAGAAACACAACAGCAACTGTAATAAATATATTTTTGAACCAATAACTGTAATTTAATAATACTTACTATCCTCAGTGTATGTTGATAGTGAGTTCATTATATAATGCATTACTCCAATGTATTATGAATTTATTAGATGTTAGCACTGATAGTTACTCTATTTCACCTGTCTGGTCACTCCCTCTCTGTTCTATTAATTCTTTTTTTATGTACATTTGGATGGAGTTTTTAAGAACACATAAAAATTAAAGCATTAGTTCAGAATTTGGCTGAACACCCTATCCAAATCTGACCACTGTTTCAAAGTAAGCATTATTGTGCACTAAGGAATACAAAAGCATCACCATAATCCCCATCCTTCCCTTATTTCCACTTTGAGAGTTTTGCCAAACCCCCTATTAGCTAGTTGGTGTGCTTTGCTCAGAACATGCTATTCTCTTTTGCATTGCCATATTTGAATAATAATCATCTTCTACTTGCCCAAACTAAATTAATAGCTTTTCCAATAGACATTTAGTGCAGCAGAACTGATTGTACAGTTTTCAATCTATTTAAATGTCTTTCCAGGTCTTGTTTGGCGAGGCAAGGTAGCTCACCACATTCCATGGGGCAGTATAATCCTGTTTAGAATTCATTCATATACAATAGAAACATATACCAACAAAAGTATGTATATAATGTGTCACAGCTGACAAAACTTTCCTGTAACAAAGAGGAGCAGTGATAATTGCAGGCTCAGATTCCTGTCTCCCTAATCTCCCAAGAAGAACACAAAAATCACGTAGATAGCAGCTCCCTTGGAGGCACCATGAAATTGCCTCATAGACGTGCAAGTGGATATGTCATCTCACCCCAGCACAAGGGGGTCAAGGCCCTGTAAACTGGGTACTTCAAGGATCAGTAGTGTGTCAAATGTGCAGAGATACTGTTTTTCACAGGTGACTTATCCAGAATGCTGTTCAACTGTCACAGAACTAGAAACAACCAAAATATCTCACCTTACTCAAGTCAGTGGCTTTCTTTATGCATGGTCTACACCACCTAAAAGGATTTTGTTCTTTTTTCACACAAATGCATGTGTGTAATAAAGGTGGCTTTGGTTCTAAAATGTGATGCATCCGCTGTTTGTAAGGATCCTGGGCAACCTCTCCAGCCACCGTTTTAAAGTAGTCTCTCTACAAATTCATGCTGAATATTTTTTTTTTAAATATGAGTAAATGTTCTATTATGACTGGCAGTTATAAGAAACCATCCAAGCCTCATTACAATAAAAAGTTTAACTGTGCAGGAAGTAAAGTAATCTCCCTTTAAAAACTCCTGAACCAATTTCCATATGTATGACCTGCATAGTCCTAGTGGTACTACAGTAGAAGGGTCATCATTTTTTTTTTTACTGAGCGTCTTTTGGGATATGCAGGCAAAATCTGCCTATCAAGGTCTTGGATCAATAACCTCTAAGAGCATCTGTCAACTTCTCTATTCACACTGGAGGCTCATAACATTGGATGACACCAGCTTCAGAGCCACTGAAACCAGTAGCATTTACCCACACTCCTAACACTTAGTGTCAGACACAGCTTAGAAACACACATATAACTGCCTATTTAGTAAGGGTGGTGTAATCCCAGCTGAATCTGTGGCAGATTTATGCTAATTTAATTTTGAGTTCACACAGAGGCCACAATTTGGGGATTTTTTCTTTATCGGAGCTCATTGAAATGTCAAATCTCTTTAGAATAAATAACCATATAGACAAAAGAGCACAATAAGAAGGCTGAAATGACAGATTCAGAGTTAGCATTGTCATGGAGACATTATTGGTTGGCTTTTGAGGTGCAGGCATGGCATCCCCCCGGTGGTAAAAACAGCTGAGGCACTTGCCATTAGTACAGCAATGTGTCAGACAGTCCAAAACAAATCTTCAGCATTTTCATTCTAATGTTGGAAATAACGCCAATGGACGGACACTTCTGATTGGCCTGAGCCAACACCAGCGGCCCAGTTCTGCCGATAGATTCCAGACTGAACAGACATGGGGTCTGCAACATTTTAATGGGTGAGCAATCCAGTGTAGGTGTACCCTTTTGAATGGAAATAATGAAGTACTGTGAAATTATGGGGTAGACTTAAATTTACTATGAGGCATTCAAAATATAGGGAGTACATAACACACATTCCTGACTGACAGTTAAGTTTGGGATTGTTTTTCAATACTGCACTATCCAACCACCCCCACACCTCCTCGCAACATATTTCCACCAAGATGAAGAGGAGACAGTGAACGTGAAAGAAAATGAACTTGGTATCCTGAACTACACTACAAAAAAAAGACTAATTGACCAATGAAGCATTTTCAACTTTCTCCCTTTCTTTTCCTCCCCAGTGCCATGATCTTGATTAACTCCAAACAAATTGAATAGAAAGACAAACAATTACAATTAGGATGGGGATCACATTAAACCAGATGGAATCATGCAGTGAAGTTCTGGCACTCTGACTGGGCTCTATGCTGGGAAGAGGTGATGTCAACCCGACTGCAGAAATATGAGTGTCAACACAGTGGGCATGAAGGAGGAAGATATGCAAAACTGTATTATAAAATGAACATAGAAAACAAACAAAAAAACAGCAACAGCAACAGCAACTGCATTCCCACTAGCTTTCTTAGCCGTTAAAAAAATGTATTGTTTCTCTGAATGCATTTCTGATCTCAATTTTCTTTGTGGGCCTATTACTGTAACTCCTATCCTATCAGTCATAAACTGATAGGGATAACAGACTTCCATCTCACTAGTCTTTCCCATGCAGTGGGATGAGATAAGAGTGATTCAGGATAAAGGCGCCTCCGTCCAAGGGAAGAGGGGAAACAAATGAACAGACCTACAACCGTCTGGGGTCATGGTGTTGGAGGTTAGAAGACATGCCCATTTGAGCTGAGACATGATGGACTTGTTAATTTGAAGTGGATGCATTGAAATGGAGATGGATGAGGCAGCAGAAGAAATTGGTGGGGTGCTGGTGCTGTGGCTGGGGCTAGGGCACAGGTGAAGTTGTCTGCCACAAGAGGTCCAATGAGAGGTCACCCACCATCTGTAGAAGAAGACAAAGGGAGACAGAAATAACCTTTTAATGTACATGCATCTGTGTGTATGTGAGCGCACTTTTGTGTGTGATTGCACATCTGTGAGTGGATGAGAAAGGGAATGAGTGTTTGCATAAGTGTGTACATATGCATGTGTCATATCCACAGAGACTGAAGATGAACAGCAGCACAGAGCCTCACTGACCCACAGGAAGTGGCCTCATGACTGAGTGTCCGGAGTTCACCCCTCTGAAAAGTGTACAGAATGTAGAGGAGACACAGTGATAAGTCAGGCCTTCGGAATGTGCAGTTCTGCAGCCTGATGGAATTCAAATAGTATCTTTTGTGATGCATTATTTCCCCAGAGAACAAAAACAGCTTTGGTCTCCTTTTTATTAACCCAAAATAACTCACAGTTACATTTAGCTTCATCAAAGAGGTATTTGTGGGTCCTTACATTTCTGTTAACTAATGGAGTTAATGCCTGCAGTTAGCCAGATGGAAAGGATCATTGCTGACCCGGGTTTCTGTGATGCAAGTAACCCTTTGGATGTTGAACACGTCCCTCATGCTCTCTTGATCACTTTTTTCTCCTTCCCCACTATGTAAAAAACATCCGTGTACACTGACACAGGCTCTTCTCCTTCACTAACCCCTTTTTGAGTAGTTAAATTCTGTTAGCTTTATGGCCATTAAGAAAAAAAGGATGTGTGAAAAGAAAAGTTAATGTTTAACAATCTTACATGTATAAAAATAAACATCAGTCAAAAGACTTTACGTGTTCTGTATTTCTCTGGTTCTCTGTGCTGTCTCAAATAAAACTGAAGATATTTTGCCTATTATGAGGCACATTATCAGCACATGAACTAGGCCTCTAAACAAATCTAATATGGATGAGAAGTATAGTTCAGAATCAAGAGTCACACACCTAATTTACTGCCATCCTGGACTTAATTTCCCAACAGCACCTCAAAATGTTATATGAAGCTGTAGACTAGACTGTGTAAGATAAAATTAAGTTTGATAGCAATCATGAGAAGTGAAATAAGAGCAGAAACATGCAATTTATACTTGATTATTGGAAATAAACACTTGAATATAACCAAAAAATGAATAAGAAACCAAAATTGAAACAAACATTACAATTGACTTGAAAAACTTCTGCTCTTTTTAGGGAAGGAAGGTTTAATATTTACTAAACAGTAGTTTCATCCAGCTGGACACAATTAAAAAGACAGACCACAAAGAAACATGTTGCCGTAACTATGACAAGTCTGCACCAAATTTTATGTGAGAGTCTTCTTCAACTCAGTTTTTATGGACACAAAAAAACCAATTGATCACTTCCACATGAGCACAAACCAAACAAATCCATAACTGAAACCAAGTCCATCAAAAAAGATAATGATCTGGAGCAGAATATCACAAGCTAATGGCAAGTTATCTTTTAAAATAAGATGCTGTTATTAAACAAGCATGTATTCATTGCCTGCATTAAGAACAAATATTAAAGAACAAGATTATTGTGGATTTAAAACAATGGTTCTCAATATCTAAGTCTATCTAACTCTCATTGAATTCTTAAATGCAAGAACTATCTCTGTAGGGGCAGCCATGCTACATATGACAGAACTGTTATTGAAATTCTCTTACCACAATTGAAATTCCTTTGCCAAATGGATTACTGGCAGTAGCCTAATTGTACTGGGATGATTCTATTTTGTTAATTAGGTCAGATAGCAACCACCCTAGTTAAGGTCATTTCTACCTGTTGTGTTGCCCGTTCATGAAGAATCATAATGCTGTTCTCTACCCTTGCTGTTTCTCATGTGCTGTAGAGATGAATTCCTCCTTATTCCTGGCATTTGATAGACAGCTTTTGTTTTCTCCTGAGACTCTCTTTGAACCTTTCGTGTAAAAAGCTGTTTTATCTATTTGTTTCTTTGCATCTTTTTCTTTTGTTATTTGAATACTTTTGCTTGGATTTGAGATTGTTCAGTTTGGAGGGGAATTGTAATAGTTCTGATGGTTTAAAGACCAGTTTTATTCAATAATTACAAAGGTCTTCGAATAGGCATTGAAGCTGAAACAGGGGCCTTAGCTCATTAAGGGTTATTCATTTTCAATTTATAATTCTAAGAGGCATTATTTCTTGAAATATATGAAGAGGCATTTTTTCCTTACATTTCTGAAGAGCCATAATAATTAGAAAATCCCTTACCTTGTGCCTCAACATAATGCCTCTTGAAGCATCTATGCATGCTGTCACATCAGAGGCTAAAAGAGGTGAGCAGAAAGGACATCCACCTTTTGCCCCACATCACCTATGCCCCACAAAGCTTCAGTCTCCTGGTTCAGCTAAAACTCACAAAATGACAACTGGCAGGTTGCTCCCAATTTGGTCATCCAAGTACAATACAGCCTTCACCCTCAGCTGGGGCTTGTGAGAGTTCTCTGTCATGCTGTTTGGGCTTTGAAACATATCTGTAACTTTCAAACTGCTGAATGAAGGTCCAATACTACATCACCACCTTTGCCAGCATCATTCACCTTGACTACATCCTGGTCTGTGTGCCACCTTTGAGACAGCACCGAAGAAGTTGAGCTAGATGGTTCAGTGGATCAACCTAGCTAAACCACAACCAAATCCCTCCAAATACCCACTTGTGCCTTTGATGTAATTGGGTTGATGATCAACACAGTTGTGCACCATACACTGTGGCAGATACCTGCCCCAGCCCCATCACAGCAGCACCCAGGAGCCACTCCATCCTGAGCCACAGCAGCCACTAGTGAGAAAGAGCTGAGTTCTCTGGCCAACGACCAGCACAAGTGCAGAGATCAGCTTAGAGGCAGCTCACAAGCCCATCAACCTACTACTCCAGTGCAGCAGTGAAGGACTGCAGCCAGGGGGGAGCAGAAAGAGGGCAATGCTATTTTTAAAGGGTTAAGATTTTCTGAACCCCAATAAAAAATACAAAAATAAATGAATTTATATCAGTTTCACAATGCTACATTGTCTTATTTAATAATAAGGAACATTAACTGCTTTATGGATCTGTGTAATTTATTTTCAGTTGTGTCAGGAAAGGTATGAATCAATTCAAATAAATCTTTACATTAATGACGATTCATGCTTGTAATCATGTGATAACCATAATATTGACTTCAGCAACAGAGTGCTGAATGCCAAGTTTAGCTCACTTTGTGTTTGTGTTTGTGTTTGTGTGTCTGTGGGAAGAGGAAGATTAAGATATAATAATACATATAATAATGATTCTAATCTAAATATTTTATTTGTCCTCAAGGTCACTTAAGCAATGAAAGTTTAAATATTACAGAATGGGCATGGAAGTGTTGTTAAAAGTAATTCTCTCCCTCAGAGAAAAGCATTCAGGACTGTGGGCTCTTTGAGTAAGCCCTGTGATCGAGACAAGGAATATTCTTCTCTTCTCCAAATGCCAGTTCCCTAGGAGCTCTGTGACTTTTGAGAGATGTAAAGGATTTCAGTAGAGGTCCACACGCATATCCAAGAGACAATTAATGGAATCAGAGCCTTGCCAATCAAAATACTCAGCAATGGCCTTGCAAAAATCCACAGAACACTCCCTTTTCTCTTTAGTGCTTTGATTTTTTTTTTACACAAACAACAACAAATGGAATGTGTGGGGAATCCAGAGACTAACATCAAACAAAACAATCTGGAGTTTTTGATAAATTACATGGCTAGGCCCATTGCTGTGAAATGAAACACATGGAGGGACTCAAAGCAAGGAGTGGCCTGGCAAGACTCTGTTCACTGACCCAAGGAGTGGGAATGAAGAAGAAAAAACTGAGTGCTCTCGTAAGTTCCGTCAGAACCAGCTGTACTTCAGCTATGGTTTGGGCTTGAACGCCTGTGCTGCACTTTGTTATATCAGGTCCACAATAACTAAAACTCTATAAGCCACTTTCAGCTGCTGCCTATTCTCTCTCTCCCTTTGCAAGGGAAGTAAGAGAATGACAGCCATTGATAAAAGAACAGATTTGTCTAAAGGGTCTACAGAAAGCAGAGTACTGTTTTTAGGGTCTACAGAAAGCTGAGTACTGTCTAAAGGGTCTACAGAAAGTAGAGTACTGTCTTTAGGGTCTACAGAAAGCAGAGTACTGTCTTTAGGTTCTACAGAAAGCTGAATACTGTCTAAAGGGTCTACAGAAAGTAGAGTACTGTCTTTAGGGTCTACAGAAAGTAGAGTACTGTCTTTAGGGTCTACAGAAAGCAGAGTACTGTCTAAAGGGTCTACAGAAAGCTGAGTTAGGGTCTACAGAAAGCTGAGTACTGTCTAAAGGGTCTACAGAAAGTTGAGTACTGTCTTTAGGGTCTACAGAAAGCTGAGTACTGTCTTTAGGGTCTACAGAAAGTGGAGTACTGTCTAAAGGGTCTACAGAAAGCTGAGTACTGTCTAAAGGGTCTACAGAAAGCAGAGTACTGTCTTTAGGGTCTACAGAAAGCTGAGTACGGTCTAAAGGGTCTACAGAAAGTGGAGTACTGTCTTTAGGGTCTACAGAAAGCTGAGTACTGTCTAAAGGGTCTACAGAAAGTGGAGTACTGTCTTTAGGGTCTACAGAAAGCTGAGTACTGTCTAAAGGGTCTACAGAAAGTGGAGTACTGTCTAAAGGGTCTACAGAAAGCTGAGTACTGTCTAAAGGGTCTACAGAAAGTAGAGTACTGTCTTTAGGGTCTACAGAAAGCAGAGTACTGTCTTTAGGGTCTACAGACAGTGGAGTACTGTCTAAAGTGTCTACAGAAAGCAAAGTACTGTCTTTAGGGTCTACAGAGAGTGGAGTACTGTTTACAGGGAGGGACAGGGAAAGATTACTGTCACAGAATGCCGCAAAATAGATATTCATTAAATATGTTCTACTAATTTAATAAGTCACTCACCAGACAATTCTAAGAACCATTTTATAAAACAAATACATCCTGACCTGGATGTTAATTGATCAATTCAGTATTTCAGCCATGCAAAAATACACATTGTAGTAATAACTTTGATTAGATGCACCTGTTCACTTTGACTGTGTATAATAACACTGCACCCTCACACTAAGGAGAGATTGGACCATTTGCTCGACTCATTCAATGTTTCCACAAATCAATTGTTTGGACGGGGCTCCAAGAAAAACAGGCTGGGAACCAGTGGTTTAGAGGATCAACAGAGTACAGAGCACTGTTTAAAGGGAGTGAAAAGAACTCACACAAGG
This sequence comes from Albula glossodonta, assembly GCA_019788955.1. Classification (NCBI taxonomy): domain Eukaryota; kingdom Metazoa; phylum Chordata; class Actinopteri; order Albuliformes; family Albulidae; genus Albula; species Albula glossodonta. Next base: position 3,222 of record JAFBMS010001163.1, on the reverse strand, counting down.
GGATCAAAGTGTAACCCTGCACAGGATATATGGAGAGGATGTTTACTGGAGGTGTTTAAAGAGGTCTGTGGAGCACAGAATTGTTTAAAGAGATTTTACAGAAAGTAGATCATATACTGTCTAAAGGAAAGGTAAAGTACAGAGTAAATTTAAATTTTATCTATACAAAGTACAGCTTATTCTTGAGTTAGAAAGTAATCTCCTGTAAATGTATTGGAAAGATACCTAAATGGTGAGCAAACCCTCAACCCACGCTTACATTGGTCAATAGATAAGCAGCTATAGCACCTTGCCTGAGAGAAGGCACTCAGCAGGCATATCCTGTCCCAAAAATGAGCAGGACACGCATAAGTTCCATTTGGACCAATAGCTGGGTTTGAATCCCCCGTCATTGAGTGGGTGACAGACTAAGAGGTACCAGGGGGATAGAAATGAGCATCTACCCACCTCCTCAGCCCCCCCCTCACGCCCAAGTGTGAATAGATCCACCATCCTCTTGCAGGAGCCAAATGCTAATTTTATACAAGTGACACAATTTAATTTAATTTTGTTTTTAATCTTAGCAACCCCACAGGGAGCTTGTCATATAATTAAACTTTATAGCGCTGCCTCAGTGCATCTGCAGCAGCCGATAGTGTAAACAAACATTCAATACATAATGCACATGCGCACACACACAAATGCAGGCACTCACACACTCACATTGTTATATTAGCTGTGATTTAAAAGTCAACTGTCTTTAAGCATAAATTGATAAATAAATCATTACAAGTTAAATGAAAACAATTAAACACCACTTTGAAACTAACCTAATTGTTTTTGTGCCATAAGATTAAATGAAAAAATTGCAGTGAACACCTAGCTGGTTTAATTCTCCAATAATAGCTTATGCAATGTTACAAATGCAGGAGCATCATATTTATCTGCACTGGAATCTCAAGCGCTTTGTTTGTACACACATGAAATGAATCTTTGACTTTGTTACTTCAATGATTATATATCAGGCATTTTATGTAAGAATTAACTTTGTTTGATCAAAAAAAGCACAAAAATCTGCCTAACAATAGTTTGTAAAAGCTATGCATGAATTCTAGAAAAATAAAATTTTTTAAAACATTCCTGTCATGCTTGGATTGTGAATGTGTCCCAATGAGTAAGAGGTATTTTCATATGAGATTATTCAGAAATATGACCTTATTCAGAAACGTAGCAGTATGTGCCTATGTTTCTGTGGCTGCTATGACAAAGATTAATAAATATGAGTACTTCTTTTTCCAAAATTCCCTGATTACATTTTCTAATCACAATTCTTTCCTTGTATTACTGAGAGGCAGGGAGACACCCCCTTCTCCGCTTCCCCCACTCCACCCTGCTGCGCTGTTTCCCCCCAAACCTTCGCTTCCCTGGAACCTACTTTTCACTGAGAGATACGTTCTTTTGTTAATGCCTGTTTTTTAAAAGAGGATATATTTGGCATCTGCAGCATCAGCTTGCATTTGAATGAGATGCCCATTGGCTAAATGCGTTGATCTTTCTATTTGGAATACAGTGCAGAGTAGGAGTTGTGCCAAGTCTACTCCATTTTGGAACAAGGTGCCATGCATGTGAGTCACAAACTGTGCAGATTGTAAAGTGTTCCACATATTGAATAGAACAGTAGCATGGTGATGAGTGCAAATGTTTAGAGGTATTCCACATTCATTCAGACTTAGGCATTACCCACACATGCGCACACAGGCACACACACAAAGGCATGCATGCACACACACAAAACAGATAAATCATAAGGTTGTGATATCTGTTGACATAGTTTTTGGAGTTTGGAGAACACACATTGCAGAACTGCATAGGCTGTTAAAGCAATTCTGAGAGTAATTGTTGCAATTACAATTAAGATTGGGTAATCTAAACTGGGCGATCAAAGGGACAGATGTTTTTTAAAGATACATTGGTTTAACTGCCATCATGTCAGGTTGGTTATTGTACAAACAGGTTCTGTAATTAGTGCATTGAGTGAATGGTAAAGTATTACCAACCTTGGAGCTGCATTAAATATTTTTCCTTCCCTTTATCCCACCTTGAACTGAACTGATCAGAGAGACCCTCTTCCATATGCTTAGAAGAAGGATTTATGTGATGACTGGCCCTTCCTTTTTTCCACTCTGCAGATCATCAATCACATACTGTTAATAGTATACTGCCTATGCCACTGGAGGAGCATGAAGTCAGTATATGCTCAGTTCATCCACCTTCAAATACCCATCCAACCAGTACTAATGAATCTGAACCAGCTTAGCCCTTACCTTTACCTGACAAGGGAAAGCAAATTTTTGCCTCACCAACACTGACTTCTCAATGTAACAGGTGGTGGAACAGCTGGGAGTTGAACACCCAACTTCACAGCTACACCTCAAACAGGCACCTTTCCTGTGTGAGTCACCCACAGGCCTCATGAACAGATTGCTTTATCCCGCTCAGGACAGCTGTATTCTACAGCTACCTGTAGGTTTAAGAAGATTTGATCCAAAGCGACTCTAGCTTCCTGTGTCTCTTGACTCCCATATTTTCTCAAAGTGTTATGCTCATGAAAAGTGCAGCCACACCCACTTTGAGATATTCATGAGACCACAGTCTGTCTTTAATTTGGCAGAGGGTTTGCGGGCCACCCTTGACCACAGCAAAATGTAGCCAATAGTAATGTTTGCAAAGTGCAGGTGGGGGGAGTCCACAACTCCACATTTTGGAGTTGGCTGTGCCTGTTGGGTAAGAAAACACCCAGAGCCAAGTAAGAGAAATAGTTCCTAATGCTCTAACAGCATTCTGGCAGTCTGCTGGATCCCCATCTTTTCCTGCTTTTTTGTTTCTACACAGCAGGGAGAAGACAACAGGCATTCATTGATGCAAGTCTTTATATAATTCTCCCAACCAGAACAAAGGCGGTCTTCAAGGAGTAGTCTTTCAGGCCTGTCTGTGACCTATTTTCTTTTATTGATTTTTTATTATTTTTTATTTATTTTTTGCAGTTGTGTAACCTTTCAGTTGTTTTTCTGATGGCACCTGGTACCACCCTCAGTTCAACCTTAAGCATTTTAAGGGAAGTACCTGTCAATGCTGTGTCTTGAAAAAATAAAAATCAATAAACTTAAATTTGAACTCAGTGTTTCCACATCATTTTTACATAAAAATTGACTAAGTAGATTTTCTTTGCCTTTGCAACAGTTC